>CM060831.1:76620000-77182500 GCA_030762175.1 Metallyticus violacea | reverse complement strand
TGTTCACTGTACTTAACTCTTAATTTACTCTGAGTTTTTTTTTTTTTTTAATGAATTGAAAGTCGTTTAGTGTTATACTTGAAAACAAATAAGTTATGCACGCAATTTTTACCTTTTTTGAGAAAGTAACTGAGATATTTCTGGGCGACTTGAAAAGTCACATCAAGCCAAAATTACTTGAAAAGTTGGTCATAACTGAAAATTATTTGCTTAATTAAATACAAAGCGCAAAACAAATTTTGGTTTGTAGTGCATCAAACTTGCAGAATATTAAAGCCGCAGTAGAATTGGTCCTTGGCAGGCAAAACAACGGCTTAAATAGGGCAATGAAAGTTTCAAATGCAGTACAATTTGCGCCACCTAGATGCTAAATGTAATTAAGTACATGCAGCACAGTCAGTTTATCATATGGGATGCAGTCATAATATAACGGGAGCTCCAGAATTTATCATGAGAGAATCCTACGTTATTTTCACTAAAATAACACAACCCTAGAATGTGCTTACAGTTAGGAATGTCCAGTTTAACATTTTAATTTCCGCTAACTGTCGAATAGATGAAGATCGAAACTAAAAACTTTTTTTTTTGATTGATTTATTTATGGACGCTCTTTAACATCTCAGGTCATCAGCGTCCCATTCAACTGAGGGCGTGAAACGGCCGACAAATTTTGCTCAGAGGCCTCTCTCTCAGGCTTGAGGTTCTTTTTCGTGCCGTAAAAGTACGACACGGGACTCACGGCTTTACTTCCCTTCCAGGACCGACTCTGAAAGTATGCACTTGGAAACTGGGATCAGCTATTATCGATTTTATTGCAGTCTAACATGATTCTAGAGGTACTATACAAATAAATCTTAGGAACAAAATATGTAATATTACTAATTGCATCATGATTTGATTTCGAAACCGCAGTGAGGAATGTAAAAATTAAAAAATATGTAATAACACTGTACAATTCCATTTTTTTAATAGTGTTTAGCTCCCGTTTTTACTACTGAGGCACCACAAGCGGTGGACACTGATGATACATGACAGAAATGTTATATCGGGAAAGAATTAATTTTTTTAAAGGAAGGAAGCGTTCCGGGCCTAAGTTTAGGGTACCTCCCTGGAATTTGCCATTTATGAGGACTGAGGAAAACCTGGAAAAAACTTCAGTCAGGGAGGACGGTCCTGGCGAGATTCGAACCAGACCTCCCGCTCACGAGTCCGCGCCTTAACGACCTCGGGCACCCGTGGCGGTACAATTCCAATTAAGTGTGCATTTTTTATTTATTTAATTGCTTTGATATTAAAGCAAGCGTTACTGTGATTAGTACGGTTTTGTATGATATTTCGAAAATCGTTACTTCTCTGACCACGACAAGCACAACTTATTATTATTACTTATTTGCAAAAATCATATTCTGGTAGCCAATTTATAATAGTTTTCTATAAAAAAAAGTAGAGGCCGTTGTTATTTACGGCATTGCCTCCTCATGTAGCGGCAAGTGACCATTAGTTTTTATTCGCTCATTCTTGTACTATATAGGTCGCTGTGAAACCTATGGTCAAAACACTTAACAACTCATACTTTCGATCTGCGGTTTACCATTAAGAAAATATCTCGACGATGTTCTCGTAGCACGCAACATGATCATAGTTCTGTACAGAGAAAGTAAAGAGATCTCTGAAGATAGAAAGTAGCCAGCCATACGTCGGGACTTGGTCAAAAACGTTCCCTGTCGCAACCGCAGTGACGAAAGTCTTCTTGTCAAGGGAGCACGTCGAACAAGTAATAGTTGCTTGAGAAAGTGCCGATAAATGGGACAAATTGTTGAGTATACTTCTAGGTCAAAACTCAAGCTTAATTTTTCTTTTTCCTGGCGTTTGGATTCCACATGAATTGCAAATGGATCGCTGAAGAATGCCAAATGAAAAAAAAAAAAAGTTTTCGTTAAATATAAACGGCATATAAAAAGCAGATAACGGGCCAAAATGCCCTTTGCAAATGCAGATGACTCCATTCCATTGAGACAACGGAATTAGCTCCAAAATTAACTAAAACCAATGCGCTTTTGGTATTAGCTGCAGTAATAAAGCAATTAAAACACAAACCCAATGTGTTGATATCTGGAAATAGATTTGAATATGACTCAATTGGCGTCTATTTATATAAAAGTGGTTTATCCTTTAATATGACCTTAACAATTAATCACCAAACAAGCTTACTTGAATTTTACCAGTCGTCTGTAGGCATTCAAAGTTGTAATGAAGTTATAGGGCCAAAGAAAGTTTTCTTAGTTACTCGAAATTATATTCAGCATAAAGTAAAAAGGTATGTATCACCCATCAGAACAGTAAAATGCTCCCGTTCACAGTAAGTCGCTCAACTGCGTGGCTTATTATGCAAAGGCGCATCTAGGTGAAAGACGCACTTGGGTCGTGTTCACTGGTGGAATGTTCTCCACTCACCTGAAAGGGTAACTTATCTGGCTATTTACGTGTGTAAATAATATGAAACGTGAAGCTGTTCAGTTCGGCTGCTCGTAATTATTTTGTGGTCCCATGTTGGCGCCAAATTATGAAGCTGTGTACTAGGCTCCCGCTTTGTGCCAATCTTGAAGCTATCTGTTATCGACGTCGAGTGACCTCACGTTGTGATGCAAGTTTTGAAGTGATTTTGTAGATTATTGTTAGCTTTGTTGTTGTTGCCCACACTTCAATGACAACAGTTTCTCACGGTGAATTCTGCTATTTTGTGGACTCGTACTCAACAGACTAGGAGAGGATTTTAATAGTGTAAATAAACAAGAGATGCGACATTGTATATTGGTATTTTATTTTGTCCAAACTCTTTCGCGTCTCTGGTGTTTTGCGTACGTTAGACTTAGCTACGGCAATACAATCTTATTTGTTACGTATTAGTGCTGCGGCGCTCGAAACTGAAAACTGCTTAACGGACATATCGGAATTGCGTCCACTTTGCCACATGTAGATCTTATAACCAAGTTCCTCAGAAACGTCGAACTTTAAAACTGTTTCTGCAAATTCTTCTATATACTGCGTGTAGATCAAACTGAGCGCCCAGCCGAGCAATCGCTCGCTGTATATTACATTCAAATCAAGTAATCGTTGATTTAACGATTGCCATGGGGTCACACATGCACCCGCAATCTTCGCGCCTATCTTTAAAAGTTCAAACATTTCTCGTTAGTTGGTTTAAATTCACCGACTACACGTCCCTTTGCTGTTTGTTGTTGGCATTGGCTAATTGAAAAACTAACAGTAAACAGCCGGTCGGGGTCAAAGCCCCAAATGGATTGAAAAGTCCTTTCAGTTTATTAACCTTCCAAAGGCAACCCTTTTAATAGTAGCATAACGCTTGTGCCTTTTTCGTTTTATTAAGTTTATGGCCCTTTTGCCTTTCCAAGCTACCGCAACGGAAATACACCAGAGACCTTGTCTTCTGTACAATTTGTACCTTGAAGTTGATGCTTTTGACATATACACAACATTTATGTTACTAGTTACAATGCCAAAATATGATTACGCTTACATATATATATATATATATATATATATATATATATATATATATACATTTAATTATATTTCATTCGAAGGAACTGCTACAAATGAAAGTTCTCGCTAGTTTTTGATGCTGAAATAATATGGAAACGAAAGCTGAATGTGATAGTATTATGTTATGTGACGTGATAATAAATTCAATCAATGAAATGACATATAATTTTGAATAAATCACAGCTCGATATCCCAGAAAAATTGTCGTAAAGATTTATCAAATTCCTTTTATCACGCGAAATGCATTTGTATTGTGATCAGTGTAGCCAACTCTGTACCTCCACTATAAAATTCTTGAACTCGCATCACTGACCACTTTTTTTTTTTTTTATTGATTTATTTATGGACGCTCTTTAACATCTCAGGTCATCAGCGTCCCATTCAACCCAAGGCGTGAAACGGCCTACAAATTTTGCTCAGAGGCCTCTCTTTCAGGCTTGAGGTTTTTTATCGTGCCGTAAATGTACGACAAGGGACCCACGGCTTTACTTCCTTTCCGAAGGAAGCCATACTTTACGCCCGAAAAAAATCCATCGGTCCCGGCCGGGTTCGAACTCGCGATCTTGGGTTTAGGAGGCAAGTATGGTAACCACTACACCACCAGGACCGAACTGACCACTTGTCTGGTGTTTTCAGTAATTGTACATTTAAGTATTTAATGAGTATTCACTGAAGCATTTGTTTTTGCGTATTCAGCCAAACTGTCCGAAAGCATTTTATAAATTATGTAACTAACTGCCTAAGCATTCATAAATTTTAATGAACACGTTGTTTAAAATGGAAAATATAACCTCTGCTTTGTTTTTCTCAGCTGGTATTAGTAAATCGAACGGTAACGATTGTAATAATCGACTTTCATCTTTTCAATCTCACGGTTTCTGAATAGGCAGGGGTTCATAAGTAGGTATAAATTTTATACAACTGTTAATATTTTGTGCGCGAATTTCACACGCGCGCGCGCGTTTTATTTATTTTTTTTTCTTTGACTCTTGTTTAGCTATTGTTATTTAGTTACATTGTTCATGGTGTTATTTTATTTTTCATTTTATATATATTTTATTCTTATTCTATTCAAAAAATATTTCTAAACCAATATTTGGCTATTTTCTATTGGCATTACTGGCATTCGACATTCATCTGTTGCAAGATAGCTTGAAAAGGTTAAGTATTCATAATACAGATATACAATTATTAAAATATTGTAGCCCAAGTGTATTGGAATTATATTCAAATTATTATTTTATTCGTGAAATAGTCCTAATAAATATCACTCGAGGGTCTCAGCTTTCCAGATAAATTTATCGACAATCTCAGACCCTCTTGTGATGCTACTTCTGATGATAATAGTAAGCCTATGGTTGGAAATTTTGATAAGAATCATTCATATACAACCTTGCACATATATATGGGTATTATAAGGCGATCGCCAATCGTTTTCGTCATTAAGTAAGATATGTTTAACAGTAACACTTGCTAAATAGTTAAACTTAAAGTAACTGCTCGCATATACCTAATAATTTATTATCGTGTGCGTTACGGAGAGAGCATGTGTGAACATAGGTAATTCTGTGGCAGTAACGATATAATTTATTAAGATATTTAAATTGGAATGATGTTATTGCTTTCCCCAAAAAACAATAATAGGCTATTTCGTGTGATATGAGAATAGCGCTAGCGAAGTCAAATTGCATTTCTAGAAATATATTCGCTAGATTAAAAATTAATTAAAAGTTTGTTAAACTTATAAACGCATTTAATACAATAATTACACTTTAAAAGAAATATTCTATAAATTGCGCCTAAATAGTACCATTAAGTAAACAAGGAACAAATGCTTAAATCATATTTATCCTTTTCTGACCCAGTGACAGTTGTGTCTTCTTGTCCTCTTCGTTGTTAACAGTTTCTCAAGCTTTGTTCTCTCCTTTTCTTGAGGAGGGAAAATATTTATGACTTATGTTCACGTAACTACGATTCCATACGCCTGCTGTGAGAAAACCTGTTTGACGGAAACAAAAGTAGTGCAGACAGAACCGTAATATCGATCGAAGTACTGCTATGCAATTGGCAACTATTGGGTTAAGGTCAGTTCACAGTATAAAGCAGATACAATGGGGAAAGCTTGGGTATTTCGCGTATCGAATTCTTAGTGCGCATGTCATGAAGCTGGGTTTACCACCGCCGCATGGATCTGCATAAATAGAGGGATGGCATAGTTAAATACAAACTGGGAACTTTATTTATGCTTTTATAATAAAGTAAACATATCGGATATGTTTATTATGTCATCAGAACCCTAATAACTATTGCCGAATGTCAGTATTTCAAATGAAGAGATGATTCTTTTGTGATGGCATAGGTCACACAATCTAATGCTGCATACAATAGTCTGATCAAATCGACCCTAGAAGTTCCCAGTTTATGCTTTTTCAGTTCTGGGAAATCTTAAAACACCGAAAAATATTCTACCGAATAATAGTACTGATGCTAAAACTTTAATACCCAGTGGGGTGATTGTTTCTTGTTTTTTATTATTATTTACTGCCAAGAATATATACAGAAAAAAATGAACAACTCAAAGCGCTATTTGTGTAGTGAAATTTGCTCTTGATTTATTATTTAGCAATATGACCAAACAGCACAGACATCTCTTTATGATATTTTTGCTTTTATATCCTTCCACCCACCCGCCTTGGATTTATCGGGTAATAGGCATCACATGAAAGCGTGGAGAACACAATATATGGTATTTATAGGACAGTCGTTTACAGTAATTATAAAAATAAATTACTCTCCCCCAGATATTTAACCTAACTGTTTTGTGCCCGGTAAAACTCAGACACATTCAATTAAATCGAATGTAAAGATTTAGGATAAAAATATTATAATAATAATAATAATAATAATAATAATAATAATAATAATAATAATAATAATAATAATAATAATAATAATAATAATAATGCACAAAAATGCTTGACCATCGTTTATAAACCATCAGTGAACAAACCGCCACGAGTGGCCGGGGTCGTTAAAGCGCGGACTCGTGAGCAGGAGGTCTGGGTTTCGAATCCCGCCAGGACCATCCTCCTTGACTGAGGTTTCTTCCAGGTTTTCCTCAGTCCTCATAAATGGAAAATGCCGGGGAGGTATCCTAAACTTAGGCCTGGAACATTTCCTTCCTTAAAAACAAATATCCTTTCCCAATGTATAATTTCATCTCGTGTATCATCAGTGTCCACCGCCTGTGGTGCCTCGGTAAACACCATTCCAAAAAGAAGAAGAAAAAAAAAACAGCGAACAACAAAACCGAAAACAGAGCAAAAAATACGATCTATCTACCTTAATAAAAAATAGTGTTTTACTTAATTATGTATTATTTCAGTTATAAACACAGGAATTGAATATTTATTTTGAAAATAAAAAGTGAATTTTTATTGATCAATCCGTAGCTTCCACATTTAACACATGTTAGCTGCGGGGATAGAAGCGACATAAGTACATGGAAACTAAACCATTGTCCCTAATCCGTATACGGTGGTTAGTTCAGAATGTTGGGACTCGCGTTATAGTTGAGGAAAGGAAATAACTGCAAAATTATTTATTGTGTGTTTACTTATATTAAAGGGATATCAAATTTGATTAGCAGGCCGGGAACAAATGAAAGTTGTCATTCACATGCCAAATATTAAAGGCGTATAGAAAAATTGGATAGTGTCAGATTTTTCTTTCCCCTCCCCCGATATATCCTGAAATGATGATGATGATTATGGTAAAAAAGAGGAAGAGCAGTAAGACGGGGAGGCATAAATACTAATTATAATAAAGAGTTCTAGTAAATGTATTTAAAAATAGCAAGAAATTGCTTGGGATACGAGTCGGTCATCACTTCATCATACAAGTGATACCATTTTCAGCTCGACACCTCATGACTAGACGGCTAAAGTTGGTCCCTAAGAAATTGAAGCAAGTTAAAGTAAAAGAAGAATTATTTCAATTGTATTCCTGCAGTGTACTGGAAAACTTCAGGTATAAAAAATAATCTAACAAGATAGAAGGCGATGCACATAAAATACAAACATGATAATGTAATAGTTATACAGTAAATACTAAAGCGTCATCGGGAAGTCGCTCCGCAGCAATTGGGTAGCCGAGATTTCACTAGGGAAGCGAATTCGGGTGGCAACACTGATCAGGCGTCAAGTGTATAGTTATAGTGTTCACTTAACCACCAAGGCAGAACACGTTCCGAAGTTTTAACAACAGTGGGGAGGATTACCTGCTAATAACCGGTTTCGAAGAAAGGAAGGAATGTCAAATGTATGAGTATCAACTTTCTCTTGTGCGGTGCACATCACCTGAATGCGGAGGAACTTATCGATGACCTGTGTTTTCCCAAAGAAAGGTATCAAGAAGGATAAGAAGAAATAAACGTAAAGTAGTGAAACAGCCATGGTGATAAATAAAAACGATTGCTCTAATATATATATTAGACCATATATATATGGTCAATCAAATACTTTGATAGTTTATGCTGTTAAGCCTTTTTAACATTAATACCTGAAAAAAGCAACGGAGTGGCTCAGGCGGCGACGCTTGAGACTCGCATTTAGAAGAAATCCAGTTCAAATTCCTTACGGTCTTTCACCAAAACCTTTCTCTCTCTCTCTCTCTCTCTCTCTCTCTCTCTCTCTCTCTCTCTCTCTCTCTCTCTTTCCGTGGCCGCTTAGACGAATCTAGGATTCTACTCTCCCATTTTGCCTCAGATTGCACGACTGAAAGTGACATTGCTGCGTGACGCTTTGGCAAAATTTCTGTCCTGGCGTTCTTCTCAGGGACTCAGATTTTCTTTGAAAAGAGATTACGGCGACGTCGGGGTACAAAAATTTGGAAACAATGTTGAAACCCCGCCTATGTCCCACCTGGTGTTTCCTCCGACAACGGTCCCGACAATTCATTCAACTTCTGGAAATTTTGCCAGTTGTATTTCGCTAGTACTTGTGCTACCATTAGCACATTTGCCTATTGCTCATCCAATTGTTAAAATCACCTTCAACATATTCATTTTTTTAACTGGTTTCTCCCAGTAGGTAGAAAAAGAATAAATAGAGAACATCAAATCATAAAAACTTATGAAATAGAATGTTGTACTATGTTTTATGTTTGAGCGTATGCTGCCTATACAATGTTACACCCTTTGACCGATCTTTGATGTAGTATTTCATATGCCAAAGTAAATTTGTTAGGGGAAACGCGGTTTGTCCAATTTTTAAGGTAGCCTATATTTTGTGTGTACTAAAGAGCACTTGCACAAGATTTCGTTCAGATTGGTCAAAGCGATTAAGGTTGTTTAGAAGGGGGAGGGAAACTCACATTTCCTGCTTTATTTTTAATGCAGTTTTTACTCTCCTCGTGCATGATTTTTATAGCCTTTCTCGATTTTTCGCGTGCGTGTTGCCTGTGCGATTAAAATCACACACCCAGCAGCTTACTTTCAGTTGCCCGGTATCTCACGTAGCCGAGTGTATCAAACGCAGTTTTTTCCTGTGTTTGGAATGAAATATAGTATCCATAAAATTATTTTTATACGATACAGGTATACAAGTATTTTAGCGGAAAGAAAAGAGAATTCCCAATGACCAGCATCATAAAGGACAAAGTGACAAAGAAGAAACTGATAAAAGGAATGAAAAGTAATATGTTTTCACATAAGAATAGTTAGATATTGCACAGTGTCTAAGGTGATTATATATCAAAATCTTAGCAAGAACTACAAAACGTGTTAAATTTTAACATACAGAATATCGCCAGTAAAGTAATTGCGTTACCATGATCAGCCAGCAGACTTAATTTTTATAATTCGATGTCAATAGTGTTAGTAGCGAAGATATCGATGTGAAATTAATTTTTTTCGCCGACGAAGCTTGGTTTAATCTTCATGGGCAAATAACACCTCCCAAAAACGTATATCAGTTAGCTGTAAACATTGAAACCCCCTGTATATAAAAACTTATAAAGCATAACAAACACATTTAGAGGTGTTCAGATGCTACTCAACAGTTCTTCACTTAGTGTGCCTGTTTAGCCTCCTCCCGTGTTAGGATTCACGTCTTCTGGGGCTTTCTAAAGTCTAAATGCATATAGGGTAATTATACATAGAGGGACTCCTTGAAGTGAAGATGAATGATGAAATGCAAGGCGAAATCTTGGAGAGAAATACTAACCCGGCACTTTCTGAAAATGCAATCAGGATAATTGGCCGCAGGACCTAAATACTATTCAAGTCAACCAACTGTAAGTTGTAAGACATTTCTGAAATGCTGATTGTGAATGTATATTAGATAATGCATTTTATTGACATCTCTTATAATCCATAGTAATTATCTGTACAATATCAATAAATTACATAGTTTGTATTATACTCAGAGCATTGCTATTTTGTCCAGTTGGACATTAAAGGATTGAAATTAGTTTTTTTAATTGTTTTCTTTTGTTTCCGAGCCTGAAGAACAGCACGAAGTTTAGAAAGTATGTTGACAGTTTTATTTTCAGGACTATGGGAATGATTTATATTTACTATCACATCTCGTAATAGTCACGAACTGCAGTGTGAGTGATGGGGCATTGTGGCATTTATGGAAATGAAAAAGCAGATCAGCTGGTAAAGAAGGATACTAAAATGCCCATTTGTCCTGAACCCGTGGTTGGAATCAATACAAGAGGTGCTAAAACATGGATTGGAGAAGCAAATAGCAACTTACGTGGCAAACCTATCCTGGACAAAGACAAGCTAGGAAATTAGTCCTAGGCCCAAACAACACGCTTTCCTCATCTCCCCTAAAACTGGGCAGAAGAAAAATATAAGGCAGTAGTTGCGCTAATTACTGAACGGGTCATTCAGAAAACATTTACATAAAGTGGAACTCTATAAAGATGAACCTTGTGCAAGCAGAATGAGAGGACTGCCTTGACACATCCTGTTTGATTGACCATTCCTGGTAAGAAAGAGATTTGCCAAAACACTTCATCTTGCTCAGGGAACAGATTATTGGAAACTCTTCCAATGGAATTGCACAATAAACCTTTTAGGTTAACAGGAGGTCGACAAAACTCTAACATGGAATGTACTTTATTGTACGGGGTTTAAAGTTTACCAGCATCCCTGTACAGGAAGCTTCGGTCAAAGTAACGGCGTGATGTTTTGATGATAGATTGACTAAATTCTGTGTAACTGTTTCTGCTTCCACATTTCAAGTGCCTTCAGTTGATATGTAGTAATGCTGACAGAGATAGGCGTGTTGGATTACGAATATAGAACTGCTGAGATCATTACGAAACATTTGTTGCCAAAATTTACTACTTATGTCGCAATTCAACCTGTTTGCCGTGACTTTTCCTGTTGAGATAGTTATCTCGTCAAATAAGGATAAGAGTCCCAGGCCTGCCTGTGAATGTGACAGCATCACAGCGTGTTATCTCTGTCGTAAAATGTTATCTTTCCAACGCCTGTTGAGAAACGTTCTGGTTGTAAGCAGCACGCGACTCATTTTGAGGACATAAGCAGGGATCTACTGTGATTTGTTGCCTCCCTCCCTACCTGCCTGCAATGTACTGCGCACTTATACAGTGTGAAATTAACATTTGAACCTCTCTGCTAACTTTATACTAAATGAAATATTAATAAATCACTTACAGCATATTGAATAACTAACACATAGAAATGTAGTTCATGACAATGTGCCTTTAGAAAACCTTTTTTTATTAAAAAGTGTATTTGTATGTACTATATTTCTTTTATGTTTAAATAAAATATAACAATCCAGTATTCCAGTGCACTATTTACATTACAATAAAATTATTGTTGAGGCTTTTGGGCAGGGTACACAAACCGCTTTCTGCATTTATTGCAATTTGTATTTCTTCTCCTTTCGACATTTCTTCATTTGATACTGTAGTCTCTGATAATCCTTTTTGCGTTTCTTCGAAGCTTATTTACAATCTTCTTTCACCTTCATTCTACTTGTTTGTTTCTAGTTTCCATACATTCGGTGCGTAATTCTGAGTTCTAAGATATTTCTGCGATGCCTTGAAAGCAGTCCATGAATGATAACAGCTAAGTGGAGAATGTTGAAGAAAACGTGCACTGGTTATCGACATGTCCATGATATTTTCTTGCCTTCTTGTTTGTTTTGTTGTAGAAACTAATTGTATCCGAAATCGTTTTGTTACTCGCCAGAAGAACATTTTTGTTTCTTTTCTGTAGCTAAACGGTCAGAGTGGTGTGTAAATCTTTTGGGATAATTATACAGAGAAGTTTTCATGTGTTTTATGTCAGGAACTTTCTTCCCTTCATTGTACCAGCCAGGCTAGTCCCTCCAGCTATCTAATTATCTGCAGTGACATTCCGCTCCTTGTTGCAATAACTGCTCTCTGTTCATTTTTTTCCGAGATATCAGAACCCATGACAAAGACATTCTGTGTCAGTATCTACTAGAAGCAGGCAAGGGTATCGAGTTCTACGGAGCAAAAATTGCTCAACTAAACTGAAATTTGCATCCGGAATGTAGCATAGTTGACAATCATCAGTGAATCTGTTCAAGAAGTTGATATTGCGTGTTTCAAACGTTCTAACCATGTGATTTTTCAGATCAGAGTGCAGTATTTCGGGGAACCTAGTGCTACGCATTGTCTGATATTACTACTGGTTAGTCACGTTCATTGTCTGCAGGATGAACATCTACATACTTCCCAATCCTATCGTCTCTGCCTGGAGCTGTCGACATGTTTCAGAGTTTATCTATGCTTGCAACGCAGTTCCGTGACTAACAGGAAACTGCCAAAATCAAAGCAATTATTGTTAGAAAAACATAGCGGTCAATCGCTGTTTTAATCTTAAATCCTGGTAAAGAAATAACTAACCCGAAATAAATAAAGTGTTTCTATTATCTATGAGCCAACTTCGGAATAAAATAAAATTTGTGGCAGCATTAGAAGTTTAAAACTTTAAAAGCAGTCAAAATGGCCCCCGGCGGTTCAAGTGCATAAGTCAATATACGAGTAAGCATTTGAATCAGAATTCTCAGGTTTTGCAGCGCACATTACCTATTCCTCCATTCTTCTAGACCCCGTTTTCATGTCAGTTGTGACCCCACCCCCTCTATTTTTCTTTGAAATACACTCGTGCATCTTCATCAACCATCTGTCATCTTTATACAGCCAAACCATTTTACGTCTGTTTTGATAGTTAGCAGAAAAGAATCTTCTACTCTCAGCTGTTCGCACCAGCACCCAAAATCCATTTCTGTAGAACACAATGTGGTCTCTTATCTTTGATTTCAAATGCCAGGTGTCTTGAATTATTTTTATAATGCTGTTATATTTGCTTTATACATTTTTGTTTTGTTTTTATTGATGTGTTTTTTATAATAAAACATTTGAACATTGAAATTGTCGTTTATAATTTTAACTCCTTAGGGCATGTAATTGCAAAATTGTTTTTATTCCTTTACTATTTGCTGAATACTAACAGGTTATCTATTTCGCGCTAATTTTCTTTGTAGAAAATAACATGTAAAGTTCAATACCATAACTTAATTTTTGTTTTAATTTTTGAGATAAAATGATATTTTGAGATAAGTATATCAGTAATTTGTTTTGCTGTTTTTAATTTTAACAAACAGGAGCAGAATTAGTTTAAGAAGCTTTGGTATGATTTATCTGCATATAGTGAAAATTTGTTTCTTATAGCACCGTTTAGGTGATTTCATTTTTTTCTGGGACCGCCACCGATAGCCGAGATCGTTAGGCGCGGACTCGTGAGTGGGAGGTCTGGGGTTCGAATCCCCATCTTCCCTGACAGGTTTCTGGTTTCCCTCAGTCCTCATAAATGGCAAATGCCGGGGAGGTATTAGGTAAACTTAGGCCTGGAACGTTTCTTTCCTTAAAAAATTCCTTTCACAATATATTTCACCTCATGTATCATCAGTGTCCACCTCCTGTGGTGCCTCAGAATTAAAACGGGCGTTAAACACCATTAAAAAAAATGGTTTCGGTCTCTATCGTCAAGCTACTTTTTACGGAGTGTATTCAAATCTTTCATCCCAATTAGTTTATGGTTAATTAGGTAATTTGGCAAACTATGCTCTTACTATCAATATGATCTTTCCATTTCATTTTATTTTCATTTGTCGTAACGCTGATTGAAAAAATATTCAAATTTGATCTTATTCATTTCTTATTTTATCCTCTGTGCATCACCTTCCACATTTCCGCAGACTGTACGTGGTTTCTCTCTTTGTCACTGCCCACGATTCGGAACCATATATAAGAGCAGGCGCAGTCATAACCGTATAAAACTTCATTTGTGTCTCTCTTCCTAAAGTTCCTCTAATAGTTACACAAATGTTTTGAAATTTATTAACTTTCATCTCAATGTCTTTGTCAACTTTAAAACGAATATCACATCCTAATTATTGAAACTGGATATCTGTTCTAACATTTTTTTTCATTTATTAGTATGTTCGATCTAACAGCATTCAATTCTTCCCTTTGGAGTCATTAAGTTAAATTGTAATACATTGCATTATTTGGTTTTATTTCAATCCCAGACTGTATTTTATCTTTCCACCTCATAGCTAGGTTATTATTATTATTATTATTATTATTATTATTATTATATATATATGAAAATTAAAATAATGCAATAAAACAGTGTAACTAAAATAGTAAGTACATTAGCAGAATCAATAATGACAAAGAAGTCAATAACTTCTGAGAAAGAGGAGGAGGAGGAGGAAGAAGAAGAAGAAGAAGAGGAAGAAGAAGAAGAGGAAGAGGAGGAGGAGGAGGAAGAAGAAGAAGAGGAGGAGGAAGAAGAAGAGGAGGAGGAGGAGGAGGAGGAGGAGGAGGAGGAAGAAGAAGATACACTCTTGTTGAACACCTTGATTTGTTAAGATTTCATCTGACATCTTAAAACCTAAACTAACAATTATTTTAATATTTACATAAAAACTCTTAACAGAACTAACAAGGTCTCAAAACTGACAATTTCGATTTGATTTAGTGTCCGGCGATTAGCCAGTCAGTAAGAGTGAGAAACGTCGTTTGGAAGCGTACAAAATCCTTGGCAAGATTCACACGTTTTCTCTTAAAATGCAATTTTGAATCGGTAACTGCGATATTTCTCTGTAAAAAATTGAACCATATGTCATCGAAAGAACGGATATATTCTTACAGTCGTAAACACAAGAAACATCAAACCAGTCTGCATGTTCAGAAAAACAAGTGTATGGTGCGATGGGAAGGGAGGTAGTTTATTATTGGCGAAACAGTACACGCTCACGGCTACAGCTTGCAATTAAAGTCGAGAGAGCGTGCCGTAGCGTCCTGAATGATCACCTCGCACCCCTGATAGAATATTTGTGTTTTACAGAGGCTGCTATGCAGTGGGCTGTGCTTTCATTTGTTCGATCAAAAGGGCAGTGTGGTTGGTGAGTGACACGCGGAAGTCAAACGCGATTTTAGGTAATGGAAGGATGAGCGGGTGTTCAGTGTGCTCACGACAGGGACTGAAGGCAAATGTCGCGTGAGGAGGACTCCTTAACCTTTCAAAGTCCGCAACCACCTTGTAGGTTTTAAACTCTATTCCTGACACACATAGTGTTATTAAATTACACCAACTAAGCAATGCTGACATTTAGTTAAAATATTTTGTAACCACGGGACCAATGTGATGGTAACGGATGTATTTTGGGGTTCAAGAGCATTGAACTTGAGTCGTGAATCAAGTATATTTCTATTCTTGCTTTTCACGGGGATATGAAGTGGGGAATGGCATAAGCAGGTTGAATGCCCGGTCCGAAAGTTCAGGATTTTTACGCCTTAATGATATGCAAAAATGTTTTTATGTCAGAGTCGCAGCTAATATCACCCAACTGCTCTCTTAGTTTCACTGCCAACACTTTCTAAACATAAGAAGGGGTCTCGAATCCACTTAAATATTCTGCAGTTTTCTTGTAAGCAGTTTTCAATCTCATTGAGAGCAGAGAGGTGGAATACTACAGAATACAAAAATAGGAAGGCAAGGAAAGACCATTCTCACTTCGAAATTAATGTTGTGCTATAATACTATACGTCGATAAGTTTTGACAGAAAAGAAATTCTTAGTATACGGTACCCTGATATTCATACACAATGAAACAATTAAGACGAGATGGATTAATGACGTTCGTTAATTCATTACGTTGTAATTAAAAAATCTACTATCAATCTCATTATCAATTGAATTTCTTCGTCACTAGCAATTTCATTGATACGGGATGCGCTGTATCATTAGACATGGGAATTAAATCTACTTCGTTTCTTTTTCACCGAACATAACTTTAATATCCTCAACTACAGCTTTAGCATTGCGCATAATAGTCAAATAGGATGATTCCAAGGTCTTTGAAAGTGACCCTACTTGAGACACAGCAAACTTTGCTTTTTAAATCGCATTAATGCGCAAGCGAATCCATTCTCACTTTTGATTTTAGTATCTGAATGTTTTGTTTCTAAGTGTCTTCCTAATTTATTTGGTTTCATGGAAGCATTTGATTTAACTTCGTGGTTTCGGTTCGTCTTTATCACCGCAATATTTGGCATCGTATTTATGCATATATTGCTTCTATTTTTTTGGGCCAATCACCGAACTAGTCGCACTTATGTCACAGCTCCACAACACTTGTACATAACCGTACAGATAGAATCACCCTGGGGAATCATTCATGCCTCCTTTTACGAATGGCAACGGAGAACAGCGCGGAAAACCGTACCCAATTCCAGATAATTATGTAGGCAAATAATTTCCACGTTCTTCATGCCTGCCTAGTGGCTCAATTAGTTAGAGCGTCGTCTACAAACGGAAAGATAGTGGATTCGATTCCCCCAGGGACAATTTTTTCTTTTAGTCTTCATTATTTGTCTACGCTTTTCTTACTATAATAAACATTGCATTCTTTAGGGAGAAAAACGCATAGTTGCAATTTTACTTTTAGGTTAGGTTGGCTTAGCATAGATTAAAATAAACATGAAAAACGAAACTGTTAAAAGCTTATGTCTTTTCCCGTATCAATTATTTCCTTACTTTCTACATTTCAGTTTCCGCATTTAATTTCCGTGACAATGTGCTTAACTATTAACATCCATCCTAAAAAGTTCATTATTTAGCATTTCATTGCTTATTTCTGTTTGTTGCGACTGTTACATCCGCCTGTATTTGTTTAATCATGCTCGGTTTTGTCCGCTGCTCTCCGCTGCCTTTCGTGGTTGCAGGCGGTTGGTTCCCCAGGGTATGTGTAAGTCACTTGATTCACTATCACTCCCGGGATTGTTAGTTTCTCTCTTGTGCTTTTCTTTCAAATGTTCCCGATATAAACCACGCAACGATCGTTAAGTCTTGGGGCTGAAATACACTTATCTTGAACGGAGGCTGACTGAACCTGATTGCGAGCAGTGACGAAATAGGTACGTTACTTAAGGGCCAAAACAAAACAGACTGGCCTGAAGAAATTATTTTGACATCCAATGTCAACTGCTTTGCAGAGCTTTAAAAGTTGCCGCCTTTCAGTCACCATAGTGACCCTATAATAGCTGCAGCTTTGTTTTGTTGCGGAATATACATTATCCTTAATAACGTTATTTTTCATTTGAAGCTTTAGTACTGAATTTGAATGAAGTATTTTTTTTTTTTTTGCTATAAATCCAATAAGAACTAATTATAATTTATTTTATCGTTCAAAATACACTTATTTCCGTTCCAGACGGGATTATTATATTGTTCCCGCCTGGCAAGGACCAAATGAGTCGAGTGTGCCCTTGAGGTTAGCACGAGAGGAAGAAACAAGAATCTGTGTATGTTTATTATTGAATCAAGGCGATTGTTAAGATATGTAAGAAGTGCAAGGAAATGAAATGGAAGTGAAAATACGAAAACATAAATAGATTTATAGCAAATTATTTTATCTTTGAGTATAAACCTTCTGTGGACCCTTTATCACATCTGGGGGACTTAAGACTCTCAAGGCGGGACCCATAGGTTAAGAAACACCGTGTTAAGCGCTTAGCAACGAGGCAACAATTGTGGGAAATCATCAACAACGGTGTCGGTCCTGGTGGTGTAGTGGTAACCATATTTGCCTTCTAAACCCAAGATCGCGGGTTCAAACCCGGCCAGGATCGATGGATTTTTTCGGGCGTAAAAATCCTAAGTATGGCTTCCTTCGGAAGGGAAGTAAAGCAGTGGGTCCCGTATCGTACATTTACGGCACGATAAAGAACCTCAAGCCTGAAAGAAGAGGCCTCTGAGCAAAATTTGTCGGCCGTTTCACGCCCTGAATAGAATGGGACGCTTATGACCTGAGATGTTAAAGAGCGTCCGTAAATCAACAAAATCAACAACGGTCCACATACCCCGATTTCAGAACTTAACATTACGCATTCCTTGTACTTGTGAAGTACAGTATCCCCCAAGAGGCAATTGCTAACCAAAAAATCACGATTTCAGAGGATTAAAGACCAGAAAATCCAGATGAGTTCTGTTTTTCTGTTTACAGTAAGGTGAAGACTGTACAAGCAGAAGATATTCTCTTGTAGTTAATCTTCACTTCATCCGTCCGGGCAACGAGCCTGAACGTCACTTAAGCTTTTACAGCAATTCTCCCACTTTTCCTGGCCAGCAAATGCCCCAGACTTAAATCCTATTGAAATCCTCTGGGACTATCTGAAACAAGGTCAAACGTAACCGCAGGCATATCAGGATGCTCGCCTAACTCCCGGATTGGTTGATGACAGAGTGACTTCAAATCGATACGAACCTTATCTACAGCCTGTCGAAACCATGTCACGGCGATTTGCTACTGTTGTCCTATTAGTTAGGAGTCCGATGTGTGTGCTTATGAATGCGCTAACTTTCGTCACAGTCCTAGAGTATTTTTGTAAGTGTAAAAGCAGGCGAGAGCAGACTTGGGGTGCATCAGATGTGTAAAGGGACATTGTAATTTGATGAGTTTGAGGCAGTTTTAATGGAGAGAGAGAGAGAGGAAGAAAAGAATGATTATCTGGTTGTTAGGCTTTAATTAATCATAATACTCATAATATTTGTAGAATCAATGAAGTTCTTCTTCTTCTCTCCCGCCGTTGTCTCGAAGTGTCGCTATGTCACAGCTCTGGAATTTCGTATACTTTTCAGGTCAACGGGGTAAATAGTCGGGAACTAGTAATGTATGAAAACAAATCTTGAAACTGATTTTTTTTATTGATTTATTTATGGACGCTATTTAACAGCTCAGGTCATCAGCGTCCGATTCAACTCAGGGCGTGAAAGGGCCGACAAATTTTGCTCAGAGGCCTCTCTTTCAGGCTTGAGGTTCTTTTTCGTGCCGTAAATGTACGACACGGGACCCACGGCTTTACTTCCTTTCCGAAGGAAGCCATACTTAGGATTTTTACGCCCGAAAAAATCCATCGATCCTGGTCGGGTTCGAACCCGCGATCTTGGGTTTAGGAGGCAAGTATGGTAACCACTAACCACCAGAACCGACCATCTTGAAACTGGAGATGACACTATTTATTTGCTTGAGTCGCTTGTTTAATGTTAAGAGTCGCCTTTTGAAGTTCGGTACCGGATAGCTAAAACACTCACACTCGATAGCTCAGTTCGCTTTTCTCACGATGGCTCAGCTCACACCCCCATAGCTGAACTCCCTCTGTCCTAATAGCTAAAACTCACTCTGTCTTCAGGCCTCGAAATCCCAATCTTTTATCAACCAATCTCGGCCGGTCGTTAGACCATCTCCTACCATTTCGAACTATTATTCTTCAACAAATTTCTATCTATTCGCCTAAGATCCCTGATTGGATGTTCCTTAGGCCTTACATTTAAGTTACTTTCCCCTTTGGCTCCCTTATGTCGGGAACTCTGGTTTATTTCACTCTCGTGACTTGTTTTTAGACTGTTCCATATTACGCTTTGCCTTCAGATTTTAACAAAGCTAAGCTTTTCCAGAAACCTTAAAGGGGCGACCCTCGTACACAAATCATCTTGCTACAAAAATACAAAGGAGGTACATGAGTCATCTGTTTTTTTGTCCAGCCCAAAACACATTCACAATCAAACTTTTCTGATTTATTTCTAAAATTCCTGTCCACTAGTTTTTTTTTCCTTCTCACTACCCAGGAAATATATAAATAACAAATACACACTACACAAATAACTTAACTACTAATAGGAATACACATAAATTGTACACATTGGTTATAATACTATTTATAATAGGATATGTAATTGTTTATGCTAATTTCAGTGATATTTTAATTGGGGGCGGCTTCTCATAAATACTGCTTCAAGTTCTAACCCACTTTCTATTCTTCACTGACATATTGATCTTCTGATTAAAACAGATATTTTTCGAGTTTGGCAGCAAACCGTCAGTATAACAGTCCAAATTTGAACAACCCCCTTGTTACGGTTTTGCAACTCATTTGCTAATTGGGTCAGTTTGTTCAAATGTGAACAGGCAGGCATACATGTTAATGTTGTTGCTTTTGTTTTCTCACGATTTCTGCGGTAGAAATCTGATAAAAGGTTTCTGCACGGATTGCGCTGCAAGTGAAGTGAAACGCTCCGGTTTAATGGCTGCACTTTTGTTTTGCTGGTTTCTCGCTAAATTTGAGGTACGCAGTAGTAGAGCGCTAGTGCCTCAAGTGTCTGCAGTCCTCGTTTATTGTTGTGAACTCTTTGAAAATGTGGTTATTTGACTTCGGTTTGATGAAATAAGAAGAATCAATGGAATGCGTAAATCTTACATATTGAGCGGCCGCAGGTACGTACAGTTTTACAACATTAAGGAGAAAACATTAGAAACGCAAAAGAAAGTGCGCGCAATACTTCCTATATTATTAGTTTTAAAGTATATACACGAGGGTTGTTTGATAAGTAATTTGTTCGCGTACTAATACATCTGCCTATGTGATCATGAAATTTGCTTTCTATGTATCAATATTTTATGATCACAAGTCATTCTGATGTTAATTCATTATTTGACATTTGTTTAAACTCAAGCTTTCGAGTGACAGTAAAAAATGTATAAAACTGGAATTCGCCTTTAGTTCAATTCTTTTTTCTAGAAAGAAGGAAAATTTTGAGAGTATTTTGTCTACATTAGGTTATTATTATCCTTCCTAAGGAACGGTTCGACTTTGGGTAAATGAGTTCAACCGTAGCAGAACAAGTATTGAAGACGCTACACTTCCTGGAGCTCCAAAATAAGCTGTGAGACCAGAAATAATAAAGTCTATGATATTGTTTTGGGTGAAAGTGCGCTGGTTAGCAGAGGCCAGGGGTATCTCAAACGAACGGATTTATTCTAATTTGCATAATGAATTACACAGGAAAAAAAAAAAAACTGCGCAAAATGGATGCCGCGTCTGCCCATTCCGGAGCAAAAGCGAACATCGGCTGATTGTTTAGAAATATTTTATGGTTTTTTGCGGCTACGGGACATAACGTTGATTCATTACTATACACCGGAAAGGAAACAGCGAACCCGCTCCGGAAAAGGCGAAAAGAATTCATCCGCTGGAAAAGTACTTTTTAGTAACTCGCAAATTTATTGACAACTTTGGTAAGGACAAATTATTACTGAAGAACACCACGCATCACTTTTGGGGAAATTTGAAGACAACGATCGCGGAAAAACGTCTGAAATGGCCAAAAAGGCGATTCACCATGATAACATGTCAGTGCATTCAAACCACGTCGCTCAGGACAAATTGCGAAATTACGAGTTAAAATACTTCCGCATCCACCTTATTCACCTGCTCTCTCAAATTTTCGGAAAATGAAAAGTGTTAACAGCTTAAAGTATTAACGTGGCCTATATCTCACGGGGTAAGGAAAAGTTATTATCGATGTGCTAATATCCTTTATGTGGTAATGCCAAATAACTGGAGAACAATGAATGAATATTGTTTAACGCCCGTTTTTGCTACAGAGGCACCACAGGCGGTGGATACTGTTGATACATGAAATGAAATGATATATTGGGAAAGGATTTATTTTTAAGGAAGGAATCGTTCCATGCCTAAGTTTAGGGTACCTCCCCAGCATTTGCCATTTATGAAGACTGAGGAAATACGGAAAAAAAAAACCCAGTCAGCGAGGACGGTCCTCGTGGGATTCGAACCCCAGACCTCCCGCTCATGAGTCCGCGCCTTAACGACCTCGGCCACCCGTGGCAGTAGCTGGAAAACAGAACAAGCTTATGCCTACAATTGAAACTATTTTGTTCTGCGTCGGACAATGCCTTTGATTGCAAAGCCGTGAGGATTCTGGACGAATCAAATCAAAAGCAGAATTGCAATTTAAGGGTACTTCTTCGCTCTCGCAGACTGATTGCGCATTAGAAAATATGCAATACTGTAGGTTGAAAAGTGCTATGACCCGATTGTAATGAATTCAACAAAGAACATAAAAGTCAGCAGTTCCTTCTCTGTCCTTATCGATGAGATATTCGTGTTAATAGGAAAACTTTCATTATAAGGGAAAGTGTTTTACTGTTTGTACCATTGTATGATTTAATTGAAAAAAGAATCACAAGGACTTTTAGGAACAAGTTGCGAACCATAAATAGCAATATAAATATAAAACGTGGCAAAGAATATGCAATTACGTCAATATCAGGGTAACTAACTAGATTCCAGCCACGTGAAAACGAAATTATACCTCAATTTATAAATACAGAGCAGTTATTTGAGTAACGGGTCGGTAGAGCGCGACTGTGTTCAGGAAAAAGCCAGTCGTCAAAACCGTGTTTCATGTGCAAGTAGCAACTTGTAGTGAGTTTAAGGGAGGCATCATTTGCGAGTGGTTGTGCTTTCGTGTATTACTCGGTCTTTTCATTGTGTGTAAATTGTTACTGGTTGTTATATCACTATATAAATATAATGAACGAATTTTTATATACTATACATATTTTTAAATGGTGCTTAACGCCCGTTTTTACTACTGAGGCACCACAGGCGGTTTTATTCATGTTTGAAAACGGATTCTTACAGAGAAGTGATAAGGCGATTCGCAAGAAACTGTCCTGACAATCGTTTTCCAGACAGAGAAAACGTTCGCCAATTTGTTTTTAAAAAATTGCTAGAAACAGGATCTCTCAATGACAATAAACGTGTTCCGAACCGATGTGTTCTTAGGGAAAAAGTTAGGTGAAATACAGGAATTTCCTATACAAGTACCAGCAATGTATTGCCGCCGAGGGGCATCGTTTCAAACAGTTCCTGTAGGCCAGGTTAATGCTTATTATCATCAGTTTATAATACAGTATCGTAAAAATACCAACTTTACTCCCTTTTTTCGTTGCGGCGGCTGCAGCTACGCTCAGGGATCCTGTAACTCAAATATCCGCACTGTATGTTCAGTGCTTTGATCAGAGTCTCAAACTGCATAGCAACACGAGCATGTTAAAAGAAGGCTTTAAAAACGAAAATAACTCAAATGGAAATGAAGTCTTGAAAAATTCATTCAGTGGACCCAATTATTTAACACTCTATGACATAGCAGAATTGAAAGATAAAATACTGATCTTCATAAGAAATATGCCCCGACTGCATACTTGTGCCTACAGAATTCTACTGTTAGTCTAGTGGAGGCCTCGCGGAATTTATTAGCAAGGAGTGAAATCCTTGCGTGAAAACGTCATTGAAGGATTGTTTAAATAAGTGTTGGATAGGTTGGGGCTCTCCATCTGTACAACTTAGGCTTCCCATCTCACTTTCGATCTCCGCTTTTATTCCACTTCTGGATCAGTTAGAATCGCTTTTGAAACGTTTCAGTGTCTCTCTACGAACAAATCTGAAGTAGATGCTTTCACTTCGATCAAGCTTCATGCCTGTGACTTAAGTGGAAGAAAAAGAGCTAAATGCTGAGTTAAAATCGTGGTTGGGCAAAACTGGGAAGAAAGATCACTCAAAAGCTGCTGCACACAGATTACCGGTGACCGCAAGCTATAGTTATCAACATTGTTTTGTTATTTCCGAAAGTAATGTATTTATTGGCGTTAAATACATGTTTACCAACGCAGCAAACATGCAAAAACGTGAGTTCGACAGCTTTCCATCTTCATCATCCACATTTAGATTATCATTCAATTTATTTTTATACTTCATTTCTTTATTTACTACCATGATTCGTCTATAGGATGTTTTCTTTTATAATTGAGTCTTAAATGTGTTAAAGTATCGGCGGTCCGCTGCTCTATCTGCCATAGGGTGTCGGGTGCGAACATACAGATTCCGACAACACCGGTGTAACAGATTGTATTTTCGTACCGACTCAGTTGGATTATATACTGATTCGCTGGTTTAGTCCACCTGTCGTTGCTCCCGGCCATATTTATCATTTTCACATTTAAAATATGTTCGGGTAAGCAGCGAATATGGTAAAGGATTTTAAAAATTATTCCCCTCCCCATAACCAACAAAACTTCATTTGGGATTATGGTATGTTTCAGCAAGTAACGTTTTATATAGACTGTTCGATACATGTCCGGAGTGATAGATACACACACTCTTCAGTCGGTCCTGGTGGTGTAGTGGTTACCATACTTGCCTCCTAAACCCAAGATCGCGGGTTCGAACCCGGCTAGGACCGATGGTTTTTTTTTCGGGCGTAAAAATCGTAAGTATGGCTTCCTTCGGAAGGGAAGTAAAGTCGTGGGTCCCGTGTCGTACATGTACGGCACGAAAAAGAACCTCAAGCCTGAAAGAGAGGCCTTTGAGAAAAATTTGTCGGCCGTTTCACGCCCTGAGTTGAATGGGACGCTGATGACCTGAGCTGTTAAAGAGCGTCCATAAATAAATCAACAAAAAAAAAAAAAAAAAAAAAACCACTCTTCGGTTATACTGAGAAATTCAGTAAATGTTCACAATTACTGGTTATTGTAAGCATTTGCCTTGTTGCTTGGTAACTGTAGGCAACATAAACAAATCATTGTATATTTACGCACATGCCATAAATTGTTCATGTTTTTTGATAAGTTGATAGAGCTAATTGAATGAGTTTTCCCTATAAATATTAATTGTTTCGTTGTTTTAAGGTTTGTGGAAGGTGCTGAAACGAATACACGTTTTTGTGTCCGTCGGTTAAACGTTTGTGAATAGATCAAGAAATAATTGCGAAAATTAAATAAACGTTCATTGTAAGATATCCAATGGGGTTTCACGTCTTTAACCGAGAACAACGTTTATTTTGTCATTCAAATACATTTCGCAAAGAATCAAACACAGTCGTTAATTGATACGTAAGAGAGCAAATTTTTAAGAACCGTACAAATATTGTTGTTGAGTAAAACATTCAATTGCGAAACTCACATTTAACTAAAGGCACATATTCAGCTGTTCCCTTATGCAGATACTAATGCAGTCGCCTCTTTCAGAGGGAGAACATGTAAACTAGCAAACTTGACGGTATATTTCCGACTTTTACCATAAGAAAATGACACTTGTTAACAGTTATCTCAAAAATTGGTAAATTAAAAAAAAAAAATTTTCAACATTTACTTGCTGGTCTAGACAATGTTCACATTTATAGGCAATTGTTCACAACAACCTGTTTTCTACTTTGACCGTAATATATGTAAATCAAAGTGGTAAATTGGCTCATTTGTCTTCTAACTTCGAATGTTGTTCGAAATAATGTCTATTTTTGTAACTTTCAACATTTAATTTATTTTTAATGTTTTGGTATAATTATAAGCGTGAATAGAGAATTAGTCGAAACGTTTCCGGAGTTTTAAGTAGTCAAACTACTTGACTTGTTCTTGCTGCGCCTTGCGTAGCGACACGCACAAATGCTGGGCATTTATTATACGAGTATAAAGCCAACGATGAATATAGTTTCTTTCTTTTACTATTAGAGGAGTGTTGTAACAGTGGAGGCCCTAGCAACGGATAAGGCATTTTATGCAATGGAATTCCATAATCATAGTTTAACAATTTCGAACAAGACATGAGAAGGGTCTACCAACAGATAAATCTTTTCTAAGCAAGAAGAAATCAACTTTACGCCCGTCTGCATCTGCAATCGAAGTCAGCCCTAAAAACCATATTGAGCACATTTGAAATTAATCAAAACTTTTAACAGCTGCTGAGTTTTGTTGGTGTTTATTTTTTCAGAACAATTTCATTCATGTTTGTGCAGTTGCATAGTAAAATTCAGATCTTTTCCACCAATCCTATGTGTGATACAATGTTACCCACAAAATTCAGGGTTCAATAATATTCAAGTTGTCATCTATGCAGTGTAACTTTACGACGACGACGACGACGACGATGATAATGATGATGATGATGATGATGATGATGATGATAATAATAATAATAATAATAATAATAATAATAATAATAATAATAATAAAAATAAATTAGAGCAACAAAACTCCACAAAATGACATCTAAAAATTTGGATTTATATCACTATATATATAGTAATTATAATAGTAGAAAAGGATAAAACACTAAGAAAAAGTCACACTTGTCACATGTCTTCTTGCCAAAGAACTCCACGAGTTCGAAATATAGCGATCTCAAGTGTGACTTTTTCTTAGTGTTTTATCCTTTTGTGCTATTATAATTACTGTTAATTTGTTACATTGTTAATAGTGTTACTTTATTCTTATTTTTCTTATATATTATATATAAGCAATTGCTTGACCCTTATATAATCACTTATGGGAGAGAAGAGATAAATTTCCCTAAAAGCGAGCCTACTAGGGTAGGTCGATAAGTTTCCGGCCTAACCATTTTATAGTTGTGATAAAAACAAAAACTATATATCACTTTTCATTACGGTTACCCTTTATTGCAATACGCTTCTCACATCTTTGAACTAACATTTAAACCCCCCCAAAGTCAGAAGCCTAGCCTACAAAATGGGCATAAACAGCACCATTACTTCGTCACACTTAAATTTCCTTCCTCAAAGGTCCTTCAATTTTGAGAAGAGGAAATAGTCACTGGGAGCTAAATTTGGGCTGTAGGGTGTATGGTCAATCTCCTTGAAGCCACATTTCTTCACAGCTTCCTTTGCAACAAGAGCTGTGTGCAAAGGCGCGTTGTCATGAAGCAGGCGCACACCACCACTCATCTTTCCTCGCCTTTTCTCTTTGATGGAAGCACGTGGTATTCCAGTAGGCCAGCATAATACTCCCCATTTACTGGGGTGTTCCTCTCCTTAAAGTCCCAAAAGATTGTGGCCGTGATCTTCTTATTTGACTGAATGACTTTGACCTTTAGAGGGGGTGCTTCAGGTTTACCCTACTCCATTGATTCTCTTTTGGGCAAGGGATCATAGCAGAGGACCACAGTTTCATCTTCTGTAACAATAGTTTGCAGAACTTCTCTCTCGTTGGCACGGCAAAGCTCCAAACATGCGTGACAACAGATGACCCGTTGCTGCTTTTGGCCTGAGGAAAGAAGTCTAGGCCCCCATCTTGCACTAACCTTATTCATGTTTAAATGTTTTTGAATAATTCGAAGGACTGTTGTTTTAGAAAAGCCCAACCTTGCTACTATTTGTGTAACTTTGAGCCGCAGGTCTTCTATACTTTCTCCTTCCACAATAGCAATGTTTTCAGGAGTGAGCACTTCCAAGGGCCGACCTGCACGCTGTTCGTCTTCAATGACCTCTCGACCCATTCGAAAAGTTATGGCCCAATCTTTTACAGGTTAGGGGGGATGCTTCCCCACACACACCGTCCAATCTCTGTTTAATTTCATTTGGAGTAAGTCCTTCTTTTGTGAAGAACTTAACAGTTCGATACTCCATTTTAAACAGCCTTCTTTATGCAATATATCTGAACAACTGAACACAACTGCAATTATTTACTTAACAGATAAGGGTTTTATGAAGGCGATAACCCTCAACGGCGAGGTCGGAAACTTGTGGACCTACCCTCGTATTTCATTTGAGTCTATGGACAGCGTATTGGAAGATAAAACTGAAGTGCAAAGAGTAGTTCACATTTACATGGAGAACTAACTCAAAATGACGTTAGATGTTTTTTTATATTCCTATTATTTATACTATTATTACACTTCATGTTTATGAGCAACGTTTTAATTGCAGAGGTATGTGTTCACATGAAAAATATTGATTTACAAAGTCTCAAGGTGAATATAATTTGTCTTGCTTATAAAATTAAACAGTCTGAATATTCTATCAGAATTTCATTAAACTAAAACCTTAATGTACATTACATTGGCGACTTAGTATGGGAACTTTATTTCTTTATGTACAAGTCTTGATTTTACTGAGGTAACATACATGCTTCTTGCCGCAGAGCGGGCAAAGCATCCGAAACCTGCGCTTGCGCATTTAATTGTAGTTTGGTTAGAAAATTGCAAAAATGGAACAGAAGAAAAATACTTTAGGAATCGAAACAATAGTAAGGAATATAAATGGATATTCTGTTAAATCTAAACAAGGAGGAGGACATACATAACCTCAAACCGCAATGCAATTGATAATTGAATACGAGAAAATCTGTTATTAGTGCAAAGGAGACTGTTTACCTGAGAGTCAATTTTTCTCCGTTCTTAAGGTTTCAGAGTGCGTTAAAATTTCATCACTTTTAGTATGTAACTGTAGTTTGTCATACATTTTAGAAGCATTCTGTTTATAACATTTTCAAATGTATGTTAGGCCTACAGTGTCAAAATGGTTTTCAAACTCATACGTGACACGCTCACAAATTTTCTGGAACGCAGGCGATATTTGATCCTGAATCTTCCAATATTTATTTATGCGCATGCTTCAGGACAAAATGTCAAGCTTGTGCGTATATCTGTCAGTCTGCAGCGTATGATAATGAAATGATCTTCTTTATAATGTGTTGTGTAACTATTCATATATTTGTACAAACATTTAAGTAGTTAGTAGTGTGCGTGCGTGCACACAACTTCAATCCTAGCAAATAAGAGCAAATCTTATATCTGAGCACTTTAATCTGATATTTCATTTGTAATAAGTAAAATTGATAGTGCTACTTTTTTGTGCTGCACGGTATTTCGCAGGATTATAGACGAGATAACAGCGTTAGGTTGCCTCTGGGTCCCTGTTTTGGACCGCATATCATCAACAGATGCTCTGTTCCTAACAGCCAGGCTCGCAGGAACTGGGTTACTGGGTCACCCGCTCAAACTGTAGCTTCGTGTTCATTGCACCTGCAGCAGATCTCATGAGACGGTTATCTGCTATGGGAACTAGGCTAGGGTTCTCTGATTTGGTTTCAGCAGATTGGGTGACGTCATCTAGAAATTAAGCTACAATAAGCTTGAAGGTTATTTCCCCCGATAGAATTCGTCAACAGTTACAGTTGTGATCGCACATTTTATTTATTTGCCTAAGAAGTAACTGTTCAATGAAACTATGCTGTAAATATCAACATTTCAGAAATGATTATTTAATATACCTTTTGTCACCAAAATAGTTTAAAATATTTGGCCAAAGTTGAAGAGTCGGAAAAGAAAAACTAGCATTTGAAATCCAATTTAAATAAAACTAAATCCGTTACATAAAAAATTAACATTAAGCTTAGAACAAAAGCTGAAGTATCTGGTTACAAAACATAATAAGATAAAAAGACTAATATTAGGAGATATAACATTGTTCTAAGTAATGGGTGACATTTCTTTCCGGAATTGCTCCACGCTAGTCGGTCGATAGCGCGGTGAAATCAGAAAGTCCGCAGTTACGATTATCGCGTAAGTTAATTAACTCCTAAACACTTAAAAGTTACATTTACTCACAATTATCAAGACTGCCTCATTTCATTTTCCGCACATTTCTGGCATCAGCTTGTGAAAATAACCATTACCGTTTGCGAAATTTCTTCACAATGTTATTTTTCAGTTCATCTAATATGTGTGGATTTCTCTTGTACCGAGGGTACCATATGTTGTTAGTAATAATTCTTTTATCGAATATTTCATGAAGTACAAACAAGGAGACCTTGCAGAGTCGTGTTGAAAATTGTCTCATAGTTAATTTATGGGAAAAGAGTTACAAAATATTCTGCACGTACCTAACACTATTAATTATTTCTTCAATCATTATGGCCTGTTGTTTTCTCACCGCTAATGGCGCACCATACTCCTATCTTTTGAATATAGGGGTTCCTCGTGAAGCAGGTTGGGGTTTTCTGAACTCCAGCATCAGTTGCTTTGTGAATTAACATAACCTCTTAGGTGGAACCGAGATTCATGGGTAAAGAAAATTAATTTTAAGTAAACTTTTCCGTCATGCACACTGTTCAAAATCCATTCACATAATCTACTCCTAGATGCAGGGTCACCCGGCAAGTTCTTACAATATAATACTTTTATAGGATTTTGACTTCAGTAGTATTGTACCTTTCGAACAAAAGAATATGAAACTCCTGTTTTCTGAATAAATGAATGAATCAATGAAAGTGTTTAACACCCGTTTTTGCTACAGAGGCACCACAGACGATGGACACTGATGATACATGAGATGAAATGATATATTGCGAAAGGATTTATTTTTTTAAAGAAAGGTTGGTTCCAGACCTAAGTTTAGGATACCTCCCCGGCATTTACCATTTATGAGGACTGAGGAAAACCTGGAAAAAAACCTCATTCAGGGAAGACGGTCCTGGTGGGATTCGAACCCCAGACCTCCTGCTTACAAGTCCGCGCCTTAACGACCTCGACCACATTGGCGGTCCCGTTTGCTGAGAAAGACGGGGAACGCTCCAGAGCATGTCCAGTGTTATTTAACGTTTCTTCTATGAATATTGTACATTTCTTTTTTATCAAGAATACTTCCTGTTTCGCCAAACATTTATTTCCCATGTTGTGAATCGAACTTGGATTTGAAAATTGAATATCAGGGAATCTCTTTTGAAATAATCTCCGTACATCATGAGCTGATTCTGCACGCACGTACGAATCGTAAATAAATACTCATTGGGGAATAGAATACCTGAATTGAGCCATATTAACGTAATTAATATACGCCGCCTAACAAATACTTAATACACTGTCACACAACACACAACACACGTTCCTAGATTTAAACTCATACTGACCTCCCCTTCGGCTCCCGGCCGGCTTTCAAGCGTGAGAATGAGACAAAAACTGCAAGAGTTCTGTAAACCACGGCCAACCGCTCATGGAGCGAACCCGCGAAGGAAAAATCACCCGGTATTTGGGAAAAAGAAATGAAATAGAGTCAAAATGTTGATATAAATTTATATTAAAATGTAACATTGTCGCCCAATTAATTGATATTCGATATAAACAATTTATTCCCCTCTTGTTCCACTCAGCCATCAAGACTCGAGGTGTTTGCTCGATTACTTAATAGTTATGAGACTATAACAATGGCATGTTTTGTCATGAACATATTGAACTATTTTCTTTATCGGAGAAAATGTAGGGAGTGTAAGCAATTTTGGAAATAGCAAACTTTACAGAATACCGACTTGCCTACGAGAGGTGTCAGATTGTTTATTAAACTAATCTATGCACAAATAGACCAACGCTCATTTATATAATTTCCTAATATTTGTAAATGAAAATCAGAAGAATAAATCAGCAAAGAAATGGGGAGGGGGGGCGCAAAATGTAATCCGTCAAGAAGAACAAAATTAAAGTTTATTTTCATCACAGAGAAAAGTCAAGGCATTGAAAATATTTTGATGCTACACTCCTTCATTTTTGTTGGATAACTTCCCAGAAAACTTTTAAATTTACTTCGTTCCTTACAATTCGGAGTGACTGACCGACATGCAATTGGTTTCTTTAGATGCAAAGCGTTCAGCTCCATATTTAAAATTATCAAGCTGTAAAGTGAAAACTTTCCCTGAATTTTATGTTATTGTTTCTTTCCTTACTTTTTCACAATATTCTCAACTTTATTCCCAGAAAATTATACCCCCCCCACTATATATATATATATATATATATATTCTTCTCTTGATACCAAAGCGTTCATATTTGGTTTTATTTAAGGATGCTCATTAACAGCTCTGGTCGTTAGCGTCCAAGTGCAGATGAATTTTACTCAGGGACCTCTTCTTTCAGGCTTGAAATTCTTTTAAGTGATTCCAAGGCTGTACTTCCCTTCCGAAGGAAGCGATATTTAGGATTTTATGTCCTAAAATCCATTGACCCTGGCCGAGTTTGAACCCACGACCTTGAGTCTACGAGGCAAGTACGGTATCCCTAGATCCCTTAGGAGCCTGCTTCATAAACATAGACCATTTGACAACTTTGTCGGTATATTATAATGACAAGTAGTTATGCCACACATGACAGGTATAAAATTGTAACTTGTCACAAGACAAATTACTTTTTCATAAAACTAACAATTATATAAAAAAATAATTTATCAATGATCGCCTCCGTGTTATTGGCAACTTTTACGACTACAAATCCGGAGGTATTGAATTCGATTCCCGGTTAGGTCAAGCTGTCTGGTTTTTTTTTTCTTCTTCTTCTTCTCCCGGAGTTTGTCCTTATCCTGAGACGGCGAATACCAGATAGCTTTTAAAGCGCCGAGCTCATTTGCGCCATCATTAATTCATTTCGTTTATGACAACAGACTTACGCCTACAGTGTTCACGTTCAATCTATAGACGTCGCGAGAAGATCAATGCACTGAAAGCGACAGTAAATAAAACACAAAAATAAAATAATTTGTCAACAAATGACTGTCGCTACGATCATAGAAGCATTAACTATATTCAAACAACTCCTTAGTATGTGCGAGCTTTCTTTCCATCGATATTGTATTATGTTGCAATGTAAATTAAATATGACGAAGTGTATTGTATTTGATAATACTTAAAACTAATGAAATCACTATTATTGTCTGTCATTATTATAAGAATGATCTCGTATTTTATAATAAACGTTACACAAACATCACAAACGATAAGCTAACTATGACGACAACGTTAACTAAGCTACAAAATAAATGTTATGGAAGCATTGAAGAAAACACAGCTAGCGCTTCTTTCTAAAGTAAATTCTGAAGAATAAAAAAAATGTTTCAACTTACTGTATGTTTATTGTCTCACAGGCACTATCGCCGCCTGTGGTGCCTCAGCATTAAAAACCCCGGTGTTAAACACCATTTAAAAGGGGGGAGACACTATCGTATAACTATTAAGGCTAAGTTTATCCTATTGCGCATCTCTGCCGCACATGCTATGACAGGTTAACATTCTCCTGTAGATTTGTTTACAAATATGTCACTTTGTCGCTATTGTACTTGACAATATTATATTTTATAAAACAAAACATCAGATAGTAACATACTTTAGCAATTGCCACAATCGTAGTACATTTCTCAAGCTGTGTTTCTATCATTGGAGTTAGCAATAATGCAATCACTTAAAAAGCAATCAAACTACAACGCAATACGACCTTGATGCACAGATGTAGAATGCATAAGTTACGTACATTTGACCCATACAGTTCTAGATTCCTATAATTTACGTTTCTCTAACGCAGAAACATATAACCACATTTTAAAATACTTTAACTAAGCAGAAATATGTGTATAATAATGAATATCAATTTATTCTTTTTATTGAGAGCTTTAGGATGCAATATACTGAGTCCTCGATTGGACGCGTGGCCGGCTTAATGGGGATTGGCTTGGCACGGGAAGCACGCTGTTTCGGACATCCATAGCCCCTGAAATTCAAGCACATCAAAATCAACTTTTTTGTCGCACAATGGCATTTCGCATTCAAGATCGGGGTTTTCTGCACTGTAGTATTTATGTTTTGTGTCGCTGCATGGCCAGTAAAAGCTTCGTCCGTTTAATAAAAATTAAGGGGAAAAAAAATTAATGCGGTCTATAGGGCGAACACTGACAACATCCAACATGCAAATTCCTGAACTACACTTACCTTTTATGGTTTTAATTTTTAAAGTTTAGTGGCATTCCAAGCCGAGGTTTGGGAAATTCCTAAATTTTTTCATGATATCATCAAGTTTTTCCTCTGTAAGAACACGGCGTTTTACTTTCGGTTTCTAATCAAGAACAGCTCCCTTTTTCCAATGATGCGCACGAATAGCAGGGAATCTGTCTATAAATCACCGTCTAACTTTTCCATAAGATTTGGTTGTTACAAGGAATCATACATGAAGATTCTGTGTGTTAAAATATACGGACTGTTTGGTATTATAACAGCACTAACACACTTTAACACGAAATATGTGGTCTCACGTCAACACACGGAGAGGCGGGAAAGTGGAGCGGGATTCAACCGGTTAGAAACAGGGCAGGTAAATCCCTGTTAAGCCGGCCACGCGTTCATTTGAAGGCTGTGTATTCTTTATTGTTTTAGGTATAACTTTTTAATTTGAATGTTTCTACTATTTAATTTTCACATCAGGCGGTACATTTTGGCCAGGCGTTTGGACTAACTCAGATAAGGTTAGTTTATGGGAGAGACACTGTGCGTTTAATGATTTCTCTGTTGCTTTTGGCTCTTGTACCATCAAAGATCTTACACAAGTAAAGAGCTAGAATATTTTGTTTCTGCTGCTGCATTGAAACAAACTTCCATGTCGCCTCTCAAAGTGGCGTTAGTAAAAAAAAGTGAAACAGGTTTATACCACTAGTTTCTTTGTACCAAATTAACTTAATCTTTATTTACACTAAAACAGCCTTTAATTAGTAAAGAACTCGAGCAAATAGGATTACATATTTGTAATTATAAGAGCGAAACAAAATAGAATATCTTTTATTGAAGCAAAATTTGTTATCTCAAAATTTACACTTTGGATAGTAAAACATGAACAGTTTTGATGTAAAAGAGTTGTTCTCTTTGAATTCTGGAGTATAGAGAGGCAAGCTCTCATGAGATGCTTTGCAGAAAATGGTTCATTGTATTTCACGAAGAGGTAAAAAGGGTAGGGAGAACTATATGGTGCATTGTGAGAAGTGGGGGAGAAGGAATAGCGTGGATGACTGCCGGAACTGTTTTATTAAAAGGGGTGAGAAAGGGTAAGATAATGGGCTGTACCCCCTGTGTACAAATGTAGATAGTGTTTGTCACAGCATCGTGAAATGCAAGCAGCCAGAAAATGGAGAAAGCATGCTGCTAAAAATTAAATAAATATAACACGAAAAACGTTTTGAATAACTCAACATGAGTACGATAAAAAGTAAATACTCACCCTTGGCAGGAATATCAGAAATGTATTCTCGATCTTCACTTGTTTAATCTGATAACAGTTCGCATACAGAAAGTACTGCTAACAGAAATATTGCTTGTATCAATTTTCTGCATATTCCAGTGCAGTTTTGAAATAATAGTGAAAAGCAAAATGGCAGAGTAGTGTGACGAACAATTTTGTGAACGATAACGGAAATCTTTGCATTGGAAACTGGTATCATGGGGTGCCTAGAAAGAGCTCCCAAGAAACGACATTCCCAAAGAAATGTAGGTTAGGTTAGGTTAGGGTGTGTATAATGAAACTACGTGTACTAAATGACCTATACGCTATGCTGTCGTCAGTAGGTATACACACATCCTGTGCCTCACCTTACTTGGTCTTTTGAGCCAGGCTTTCGCTTCCACTAAATAACCAAACACATTATGAATTCATCTGCTAAGTATTCTATCTTGATTTTTACCGTTCTACGCCATATCCCAAAAATATTTAGCCGCGCAGTGCAAGTCTGGAGGTAGAGTATTACATGAGGTAACCCACATACAATGTTAATTGTTTAAAATGGATCAGTGTATTTTGGAATTTGTGTGTGCCACTTTCAAAGTTCGGGGGGGGGGGGTACCTCGTACATTGAGACTTCCATTGTCCAAGAATGCATGTAAAGTCATAACTGAAAAAAATAACTGTGTCTCTCACTTGTAACTAATTAACACAAAAATGACAAAGCAAATAATGACTAAATGGCTGAAAATGCATTTATAAATTCAAATGCCAAGTAATTATGTTTATTACCATGTCCATTGTTCGAAAAAATGCCTCCGAAATAATTATGTTCCTCAGATGTCATTATCTAACAAAATACCACAGAAGCTGGTAATTTTTTTCTGAGAGTTCCTGATACAAGAGCATAATAATCATGGCATTTCTTATAGCATTTTTACTTAAACTGTGGATTTATAACTATAGCTTCTTCCCATTGGCTCGAGATCGGCCGAGGTCGTTTAGGCACGGACTCGTGAGCGGGAGGTCTGGGGTTCGAATACTGCCACGACCGTCCTCTCTGACTGAGGTGGCAAATGCCGGGGAGGTACCCTTAACTTAGGCCTGGAACGATTCCTTCTTTAAAAATAAATCCTTTCCCAATATATCATTTCATCTCATTTATCATCAGTGTCCATCGCCTGTGGTGTCTCTGTAGCAAAAACGGGCGTTAAACACCAATCATTCATTCTTCCATTTCCGCATCTCATGTCATGAACACTCGATAAGTTCTCTTGAATTCATCCAGTATTAAAAGCACAAATGCCTTTACTTTAAACCGTATCGTCGATGGAGCTAAACAGTCAAAACTGCCATACCATTTTTTAAGATTTTGGATGACTTTATTTGTTCATAGTTGCCAACAGCTATTTTTGTTCCTTTGATTCTTTTTCTTATTCGCCAAGTGCAAGTAAGCTTCAAAACGTTCTAACGCCTCAATATTTTATTTTAGAAAAAAAAAATTATAAATAACAATTGGTTAATTTGATGAGGACAATTAGAACACCTAAGAATTATACCATCGTTCCATTTAAAATGCAGAAGTTACTTATACAAGCCATGTGATGACAATAGCATGTAACACTGAATGTGGGTCACTCATGTGTGAGAAAAACTGTACGAAGCAAATGAAAACTCATACAAAATTATGAGCATAGATGCAAAAAAAAAAAAAAAAAAAAAAAAAAAAAAAAAAACTGACTGGGGGTCCTATGTACAACAAAAGACTATTAGTCCAGGCGAATTACATTTTCGTAACAACAAAATTCCTAACAGGGCAAACTCAGCGGGATTGGATAGAAGTGGTTACTAAGGCTGGATAAAAAATTCAGGAGCTGAATGTTTGTAGTCACTGAGAGGTGGGGGTTGAAAGGGGTGAAAATATGCGGCGTAAATACTTGTTTTATCGAAAAAAAAGTTAAATGAGAAATTTGTAGATAATTAAAAAATCTACAACTTTCGTACGCCACATTTTTTCAGATAACCTCAAAATTTTGGAGTAAAATGCGAAAAACTAATTTTCGGTTTTTAATTTTTTACTCCGCCAAAAAAATTCAATCTTTATGAAATTTGGTACAATTGAAGCTATTTATATTTCAAATAACTAGCATTTTATTAACTTTATTCGTTTCTGAAAAATTTACGATTTTCGGAAGAAGAAAAAAAAAGCTTTTTTTTCCAGTCGCTAAAATGGTATTTTTTCCCCCTAGACAACTTTTTATAACTCTTATTTTGTTGTAATTACTTCAACTTTCATATAAAAAATAAAAAATTAGTGCTACAAGCAAAAAATATCGTTAAATTTAAAAAAAACTGAAAAATCTCATTTTCAGAGAGTGTCTTGGCTACTTTTATATTAACAATGATGATTCTCGTTGAAGTTTGCAACGAGATGGAGGACTTCTGTAATGATTCATATATAACATCTGAACAGCATATCAATGCTAGAGAATCGCGAATAACGAGAGACGTGGCAGATCTAAAAGAAAGTATCTCAATCTTTTGAAACACATAAACCCGTTTCCTGACACACCAAATATCATGTCTATTTTTTCTGGAGTAATTGGAGGAGATTCAATTAACTGCTACGAAGCTTATGAAATCGGTAAAAGATGGGCAGAATCACTAGTAGGCCATAATTTTGGAAGTGTCAAGTTCCAGCGAAAAAAATGTTGTATTATCATTAAAAACGGTTGGATCATCCATCAAGTGGATGGTTAGAAAGTAGCGATAAATCATTACTCTTGTTCCAAAGATATCATTGCAAATAACAGAAAAAAGTGATATTGCAGATATAAAAAAGAAATATTTAAGTTATGTTCAAAATAACTATGTTGAAAATGTCGTATTATATTTGATGGTTATTCTAATGCCGATAAAACTTATTCCTCGAATCCTACACCAGCACCAGCAGCTTCGACAAATACGAAAGCAAGTGAACGATCACGAAGAAAAACGTCTGTAGCACCAAATGTTCAGGAGTTTGAGGATCACGTTCGGATACCTTTTTTGCCTCAATCATTTTTATAAAATGAAAAAACAAAAAAACAAAGATAGGTTGATAAAAGTGTTATCTGCCGAATTGGAATCTGCTGGATTTACTTGCGCACAAGCTGAAGAAGATGCAGGCGACGTTATAATTGATACAGCAATAAAAATCGCGGAAACAAATAAAACTACTGTGGTTGTTGGACAAGATAACGATCTTCTTGTATTATTGAATCACAATTTGGATGTTTATTTTTATAAACCAGGAACAAATACTGTAGCAGATTCTTATTACGGTTCGGATAGCTTCAACTTTAATTCATTTCAGAAATATATCGCATTTTTACTGGATATGACACGACATCTGGATTTACTGGAAAAGGAAAGAGAGTATCCGTTAAATCATTAGTTTGTATACAAAATTTCGCTCAGCTGGCGGATATTTTTTATGATAAAGATGCTGACAAAGAGGTAGTGGCGAAAAATGGTAGTGAATAAATAGCATCAATTTATTCTTAAAAAAAAATTGTACGCTCCATGATTTGCGATTTGAAATGTATCAAAAAGCTTCAATAAAATCAAAATTTAAATTAGAAAAGCTGCCATAGTTTTATCGCGTTATTCCACTTTTCAGTACCCGTAAATTCTAAAATACGTTGCAAGCTCAAGATTTGTAATTGCGTGATAAATATGATGTAGTTTTACACTCATCGCTGTTCAATGTCCTTTTAATGAAAATGTCCTCTTAGATATTCACTGTAGTTTTTTTTTTTTTTTTTTTTTTTTTTTTTTTACATTACTGAATAATGTTCTGGATACTTGTTTCCATTAAGTTCCACAATAGAACATTAAAATTCTTCAAATTCAATATCTAATTATCAAGTTAAATGATCTGTGATATGGAAAGAGAAGTTTATTGTGATTGTTTTGCCATTCTTGATATTCTGTTATCCGCATCCACAACAGTTTGAAAATTGCACTTTCAACTTAGTTATAAACTAAATTTAATACTAATATAATTACAAACTTTTCTAGCCTGAAGTCCCACTGAATTTATTCTCTTGTCCTCATTAAGGCTTTTCTGTGTGGATCAGTGCCCTTTATCTTTGATTTTTTCATTCATTGTTTGTATTTTTTCACTGCTCTTCTGGCTAGTAGTTTTGTTTATAAATAGCAATTTTTTGAAGGAACCAATTACGGAATAGCGGATAATTCACTCAATAATCCCCTCTCTTCCCATTTGTCATTTTTGAGGGAATGAACTGCATAATACATGTTGGATCACAGTTTACTAAACATAATGACGAAATGTTGGGACTAATATTGCAAATAGATGCATCACTAAACAGTTGTCAGTTAAGTCTATCTGAGATTGGAAGCTTGAATTATTTTGAGATCGCTCTGTAATTCGGTTTCTAATTTTGGAATTAGTTTAAAAAAAACACGAACGTGCTTCTTTTGTAAATAAAAGCAATAATTTAAATGAGCTTTATACGATCTGCTTTGGAATTTTTGTTCCTAGGGCCTTTTTTGACATTTGCACAAACAGACAGTTAAATCGATCACAAACTGGAACATCTACTTTTAAAAGTTCATACGTATACTCAAGCGACTGCATTACATTGCATTAAATCCCAAATGTCTCATTTCTGTTTCAATGCAAATCTTTTCTAATCCAGTAAGTGAAATCCAGGCGAAGGAGAGATGATCTAAGCGCAAGTTTTAACTAGGACAAGTCCGAATATGGCAACTATTTGTAGTCTAGAAGAAAGAACTCCATTCATAGAGGTCAGAGGTCTGCCTTGGCACAGACGCAGATGTCCCAAGGTGGTCAAGCGTATGGAGGAGCTGTGTAAACATCATTTAATGCGAAACCCTTCCCATCATATAGAGCTAACGTGAGATGCTTGCTGAGCATTCCAGGTAAACAGGAATCCCTACTGTAGATTTAGGTAAATGTTTTATTTTATTATTTATTTTCCAAACGGTGGAATGTTGCTGAGTTTTTTTTTTTTTTTTCCCCACACTGAAAACATCTGTACAAAAATGTAATTATGAAAAGAAAGGAAGTGCAAATATTGTATTTCTGTACACAGAAAACTCGAATTTAGGAAAGCTGATTGTTTTCTATGGACTGAAAGCTCAGTTTCGAACTATTTGGGTGATTGTTTAGATATGATGTGGCTTTACTTCATGGCATAATTAGAAAACACACAGGGTACATAGAATAGACAATGTTTAAGGGCTAGATAATTGGTGCTTGCTTGCTCTTCATGTTGGATTACATTGTCAGGGAAGAGAAGAACAACCTTGATCAATTCCAATGAGGAAATCTTCGGGAGTCTCCATGCGATGATGCGCGGATGTAGGCGGAATCCAGAACGAAGGCATCCCGACGCCAGAGGGTCCCCTACAAAGGAGTTGGACATATTCAATAAAGCCTCTTCCATGCTACGTGCCGGAGCAGAAACTTTTCCAAAGCTCAAGACACCTTCACACCGTTCCAAGAATTTTCGACTCTGTAACAGAACCAAAGGAAGAAAATAAATATTCATCCTACATTTGCCACAGCGACCAGGAGATACCACGAAGAAAGCCAAGGTCAGGATGGCCGGTCCCAAGCGATTTGAATTCAGGATCTCCCAAATATGGGTTCCAAGCGTTGCCTGTTATTTTCAACCGATACAATGCAATTTCAATCATTTCACAACCTCAATCTGTAAACAATTTTTGTAGTCAAGAAATCGATTGCTCTCCATTCATGTTGGTTAATTCCTATAGAATTGATTCTGTGTATTGTTTTATTTATTCACATGTTAATATATATAATGTTTAATAATATACGAAGAGTGTTCTAAAAGTTCTCGGCCTGACCAAGAAAACAAAAAAGTTAAGATAATTTTTCTTTTCTCCTTCAATGTAGTCATTTTTGTCCAACTGTGAAAAATAAGCCTCTGTCTCACTTCAGCCTCATCATTTGATGTGAATCTTCGTCCACCCAGCCATTTCTTCAGCTTTGGAAACAGAGTGTAATCGCTGGGGGTCAAATCCGGCGAATGTGGCGGATATGGAAGCGGAGGTCATGCAGTTTTGCAGCAACAATGTGTGAAGGTGCATTATCTTGAAGAAAAAAAACTTTATTTTTCGCATAGTGTTGACGTTTAGTCTGAATAGTAACCTTCCGTTGGTCCAATAGTGAAGTTAATACTCCCCGATGACGATTCCCCTTCTGGAGGTAGTCTACGAGCATCATACCATGAGAATCAACATACTTGCGAAATGCGTTTTTAGTTTATTGTTAACAAACGAGCGGAAAGTTTCTCATGCCCAAAACATCATGTAAATGTACTAGAAAGGCCTATCGAAATCTTTGCAATGTCAGCCAACTCAATGGGCGATCGTTGAGTACGGCATTGTGAACTTTTGCCATAATCTCTCGGTCGTAGCAGTTTCATCATCTTCAATAAAAGTACGAACACGCTTAAATTCAGCAACGCACTTTTTAACCGTCAAAAACGAAGGGAAAAAAGCCTTTAATGTGAAATTGAACTTCTTTTGTATTTCTGTAGGGGTTAAACCCTTCAAAACGAAGTACTTTATCACAGCTAGTCGGTCCTGGTGGTGTAGTTGTAACCACATTTGCCTCCTAAGCCCATGATCGCGGGTTCGATCCCGGCCAGGACTGATGGATTTGTTCGGGCGTAAAAATCTTAAGTATGGCTTCCTTCGGAAGGGAAGTAAAGCCGTAGGTCCCGTGTCGTACATTTACCGCACGAAAAAGTACCTCAAGCCTGAAAGAGAGGTCTCTGAGCAAAACTTGTTGGCCGTTTCACGCCCTGAATTGAATGGGATGCTGATAACCTGAGATGTTAAAAAGCGTCCGTAAATAAATCAAATTAAAAAAATAGAAAGCACAGCTGGTATTTAGTTTTATCCATTTTGTAGAACATGTTTAGCACTAGTTTGTTTACATGATCGTCACAAACAAGTGACTGCACTAATGCGTCTGAAACTTTACAGCGTGTCATTTAAAGGACGATACTTAACAAACTATGACAGTAATTTGGCCATTTTCACAACATCTGGCCGACATTTTTAGAACATTTCTCGTATTGTTGCATTAAAATCGCCAAATACCGTTTCTAGCTCTTTATTGCATTTGTAACAAGTCTCTCAAGGTCTAATGATTATTATAAATAATATGGTGTAGCAGTAGAGACTTGAAAAGTTTTCGGAATGAAGCACAAAATGAAGACATAGTTTTTTTTTTTTTTTTTTAATTATTCATATTTTCCAACATAATCTGCTTGATACTTTGCTCAGCGATGCTCCATCACGAAAGTCACATTCTTCCAGGCCAGCAATATACGCCTCAACTGATGATTTAATTTTTTTTTTTCTACCAAGGAATTTTCTCAGTTTGACGAACAGATGGAAGTCCGCTGTTGCCAAGGCAGGGGAATGAGGCAGATGTGGTAGCAACTCCTACCCCATTTCATTGATTTTGTCTTGTAACGGCACGTGTGGGGCGAGCAATATCTTGATGCAAGATTACTTTCTTCTTTGGTAAACCCGTTTTTTTCTCGTGTATTTTTGGTCTTCAGTAGGTCCGAAAGTTTACCATAATAAGCTCGGTGATGATATTCCAGTGGGAAGATAATAAATTAGCAGTATACACTTGGCATCCGGGAAACCGACGCCACGATCTTCCCGACCGATTTCACACACATGACCTTTTTTGGCGGTAGAGAATCGTGATACCTCTTGTTTTGTTTTTGGTGTGTAGTTTGTTTCATCATTGGTGACAAGTCGGCAACATCTCTCTGAAAACGGGTCAATCTTTGCTGGTAGATTTGCACTCTCGTTTGCTTTTGACCCTGAGTCAGCAGTCGCGGCATCCATCTTGCCAATTGTTCACTGAAAATGTCCTTCAGATCCACGTCATGCACCTTATCAATAATTTCTGATGTGACGGATTTTGGTCATCTTGCAATCTTTCACGGCCACGTTCAAACTCCGTGATCCACTTGGAAACTTGAAAATGATGGTGAAGAGGCCCCTAGAGTGTTTATGAATTTCTGTTGCGTTCGTGCCCTTCTTTACCAAGCACTTGCTTACAGCATCAAGGTCGGTATTTGCAATGTGCACAGCAACAAATAGATATAGCTACTAAGATTATTCACCGCCACGAGTGGCGGAGTTCGTTAAGGCACGGACTTGTTAGCGGGAGGTCTGAGTTCGAATACCGCCAGGACCGTCCTCCCTGACTGAGGTTTTTTCCAGGTTTTCCTCGTTCCTCATAAATGGCAAATGCCGGGGAGGTACCCTAAACTAAGGCCTGGAACGATTCCTTCCTTAAAAATACATTCTTTCATAATATATCATTTCATCTCATCAGTGTCCAACGCCTGTGGTGCCTCAGTAGTAAAAACGGGCGTTAAACACCTTTCATTCATTTACTAAGATTATTGCACTAATGTTTCTACGGAGGATGGCGGGTTTTTGATAAGAAAACTGCTGGTGCAATCTGTGGGTCATTCTGAGAACTTTTCCAATGACCCTCTTACAGCCACGGTAAAGGCAATGGAGGAATTTGTTTGTTTCTTATACATACTAATATTACATCCTTTGAATGATTAGTAAATAAATTATATAGTATATATGGTAAATAAAATATATGTGCACAGTAATTTATTATGGATACTCTTTTTTAACACGCCAAAAGAGACAATAACTGTAAACAAGTACGCAGGGACTGTACAAGTTATTCATTTCCTCACCGAAGGTGCACTGATGCAGTAATTTCTTTTTGGCAATAGTCGACTTGGCAGACCTAAGTTGTATAAAGTTTTGCATAACAAAGAGCTTGAGTTTGTGAAAGCACTGAAGCGATCTGTACGTAAAGGTGAAGGAGATCAATCGTTAATTGCAAGTTATAGGGAATGCAACCGTGTTCTGCATAACGCACGTAATCTCGGTCGTTGTAGCGCATTGTTCTACGTAAACGTCAAATTAAAAAATAAAAATTCTTAAAAGCCAATGATACTTCTCAAGATTTTCAGAATAATGAATGCTAGTTCTTTGGCCCTTCAATGCTGAACCGACTTCGACTTTTCAAGAGCGAAAGAAAGATAAAATAAAAAAGCATCAAGCCTATTTCATCGACATGTCTTGCCACAGATAGTGTTAGGAACTTTTGAAAGTGACTGTACTTCGTGTTTTGCAATCTAATAATAGTGTTGATGCAGCAGAAAGAATACATTACTTGAGTTTAACTAGTGAATTTGGAAATTATGAAAACATATTGCTATAATACCCCCTCATAGGGTACAAAAATCAGCAAGCAAATAGGATGTTTGTAGGTCGCTGTGGATACCGTAGCAATGGCGGGAGATCCATGTCCATAGTGCTAAGTCAAGACCGTAAACTAACGGATTTTATCGTAGAACTGAAAGCAGCGGAGATGTCAACGAATGCTGACAGCATTACGCAAACAACGCCAATCGGACAATTCTTTTTACAGACGAGAAAGTATTCACTCTTGCAGAAAGCTCAAAAAGTTCACATAAATCGTTTGGTGGGGAGTGACTTGCCACTAAGCTCAAATGTCTTCCGACAACAGCCAAAGTGTGCGAAATCACTCTAATGGAGTGGTGAAGATGCTGGACAGACAGAGAAATGTTGCAGAGTTTTATTAGTGCTCAAAGTTGACCTTCTAACAGTATCGATCTGAACTACAAACTATGATCAGTGCTTGAGGGCATACATAGTTTGCAAGAAAATACTTCAATGTTGAAAGCCTCAGCGAGCCCTGGAGTCTAATATAAGTAATGCATGCTTCTATAGAAGAAGACTTCCATCATGTGTGAGGGCAAATGGGGGGGGGGGTAAATTTGAAAACTGATTGGTGACAAACGTTTGGAATACATGCTAAAAGCAGAAGAAAAAATATTAAAATATGTTGTAGTTATTTAACTAAAACCTCGCTGAGCATAGCAAAAGTAAAATGATTGGTTAGTTGAGAATGAGCATATAATGGTTTAGTCAGCAGAAATATTAAACTACAAAGTGAAGACTTGCGCTATTGTGTGTATTTGTTTGGCTGTGAATATACAAGTCATTTTTATTTGCGTTTAAAGCAACATCTTACTGTGAAATTACAGGTGAGTTGTGTTTATGAATAGATGCTGCGAGCGCATGCGCAATGAATGACTTCATTGTGTAAGTAATTAACCGCTAGCTTTTCAATGGATTTGTTCTTTAAAATGTGATGTTTAAAAGCAGCAATCGCTTGTGCTAAAATGACTGGCATCTTTCTTGATAAACCTTTCACATAGGATGATTATGTGAAAGGTTATTATCTGGCGAGTAATATTCTGAGTGTCGGTGTGCTTCGAAAATGTTTGCTGTTGTAATTTAAAAACGTTTACACAAACAAAAACACGACTTTTATATTTTAGTTCGAAAGTAAAATGTCGCTAGGATTTCAAGATCTATCGATATGTTAACGGAAATATAGGCTTGTTTTTCATTTGTTACGGATACCGAATACCTGCAAAATATAGGTCATAGTCTTACTGACAATCTTTCAAACTTACATGAACAAGACATATCGTTAAAATCTGTTCTATTCGTTCTAATGTGCATATTTACTGACGAAACTTCAAAACAAAGCCTGAACTGTGTGACAGCAAATAATGTTAGGAAGCAAGTTTGCCATACAAATAAAGGTACCACATTATAAAGTTGTAATGTTAATACAAATAGCATATCTACTGGATACACACAGTGTTATGATCAGGGGCATATTTAATATACATTTATAATTTAATTTACCAACCATGCTAAAAATTTAATTATATTCATGCACACACTTAAGCACTGAGCGCTGCACCGCTAATGTAGTTATTGACGAGAAATTGCGGGAAGCGAGACAGGCGGCAGGGTCGAAAGTGTGCCATAGTCGCTTCACAGTGTTACAAAGGGTAACTATGTAGTCCGAATATTATTATGAAAATAAGTTCCGGTCCTAGGGGTCTAGTGGTAAGCATATTTACCTCGTAGATCCAAGATGGTGGACTCAATCCCGGCCAGGGATGGATTTTTTTCGGGCGTAAAAATCATAAGTATGGCCTTCTTCCGAAGGAAAATAAAGATCTCGTGTTGTAGATTTACGGCACGTAAAAGAACCTCAAGCCTGAAAGAAGAGGCCTTTGAGCAAAATTTATCTGCCGTTACACGCCCTGAATTGAATGGGACGCTGATGACCTGATATGATAAAGAGCGTCGGTAAATAAAACAAAATAATTGATCCCGCAAAATACCCAAGCCGTTCGTATTGTGTATATGGTGAATGACCCCACTATTAGGTTGCTAATGACAACGAAATAAGTTTAAATACAAGGTATGAAAGTGTTGAAAGGCCCGTATTGCGCTTTCGATTATGAATTTGCAACCTAAGGTTTACCTGGGTTGAATTTCCGCAAGGATCGCAATGAGCCTTTCAACAAATGTGTTAAATAACTATTTTATACGATCATATCGTAATGTCTTATTTTTAATGTTTATTATAATTTATTTTCATTTGGAAAGTTAAAAATAACGAGAACTAGGAATACCAAATCGATTAGTATTTGTTTGCATGCTTGCATAGTTACGCGTTAGTGTTTTTTTTTTTTTTTTTTTTTTTTTTTTTTTTAGTTATTGTTGATTTTATTGAAACAACTGTCAGGACAATTAGTGAGAATGTTATGTTGACGTATTTTCTGCAGAAATCGAAAGTAGTGAAATCTTCAACATTATGGTATATTTATTTTATGTAATTTGCATTGCTTGAATAATTTCGTAAATTTATTCTATTAAATTGTGTTATATAGCTAGAGTGCTTCTTTCAGTGGTAATTTATAAAATACTAGTGCAAAGTTAGTTTGCAGCATTAATCTTCAATTGTTTTATACCAGTGCCTTTATATTTCTAACTTCAGTTATAAAAATAGGTAGGCATTAGTTACATTACTATACAGTAGTATAAAAATATCGCATAATTATTGATGAAATGATACAAAGTAATTTGCTCAACTGTTTGATTTCCAGTTTTTACTACGATAAACATAATAGAGTATGACATTTTTCGTTATTTCATGAAGAAGGAAAAGAAATACATTTGTATATAAAATTGCATTTACTTTTAAAGTATTTTGTCTGGACCAAATAAATACATAAGTTTTAATGTCTTGATGAGCTATCGGTACTGGGCGGTTACGAAACGCTTCGACGGCGATGAAAGGATCACAGGGCGAGTACGAACCGTTTCGCGACGATGTAATGAAAACATCAAAAATTAACTTGTTCTCATTAATAGCGTTTATCATTCAGTAATTAACTCGGCTTCATTAGCTTGCAGCAGCAAATTGCTTGTTGCTTATTTAGCTTGTGTGGCATGAGGGTCCCATTACGCAGGTATAGAGGCTATTGCGCATTAGAAAGATACCGCTTGCCAACCAGTCACACCTTTCCACGAAAGACAGCGGAGAAAACTGAACGCCTTAGCGTCAGTTCGAGAATTGTACTGTGACTTCAACAAATACTGGCGGATAAAACAGTCATAACGCTCAGAAACAAGAAATGGAATGTAAAAAATTAACTCTTTAGAATGCATGTTATAGTTTAGTCACATGCAATATACAACGGAAACTGTAATATAGCAATTTAAAACGTAAAGGAAACTATTGATACGGGAAAAGCATGAGCTAACCTAACCAAAATTTATAACTTATGCGGCAACACTAGTAGCTTTTCTACGCGTTGTCCTCCCTGATTTTTTTTAACCTAACCTAAGGTAAAATTTAACTTATTGGTAGCACCACACTTGCCCTTACTTCGCCACGAGGCATCTACTGTTCGGCTCGGTTTCCTCCGCTGCCGTTCGTGGAAGGAGGCGCGACTAGGTTGCCAAGCGATACTCTACGTCAGGTAAAGTGCACCTCCCACTCTTTCTTACCACCAAAAGACGAATGTTACAGAATCCCGGGTTCATTTGTACCATCATCAATTTCTTGCGTCAATCGTGTCTTAATATTTATGGGTGTTTGGAGATTCCTAATCTGTAATTTTCTAATATGAGTTTATTTTTTAAGCAGTTAAGTAGACTTAACGTTATAGAAAACACTAGTTCCCGTTAGTATAAAACTAAATAAATAAATAAATAAATAAATAAATAAATAAATAAGCAGAGATCCCTTAACACTAGATAAATGTTGAGAATGGTCCGTGTCAGAGATGGAAATAGCTAATTGGTTTCATGTCAGAAATACAGAAAGAACTCTCAAGTTTAAAGCCCAATTTGAAAAGTAGGTTTCCCCTGATCGCGGTATGGGTCTTTCCTTTCAACAATTTTCTCTTTCGTATCATTTTAATCCGTTGGTTCTGTTACAGGCAGAAAGTGCCAGGACAATTTGACCTGGTGCGGTGCTTAGGAATGTAATGTGTCACAGACTGCACAAGAGATGCTAAGGTAATCTTATTCAGTGTATCGATTGCCTGGCATTGTTATTCTTATTTGCGGATACTTGCATTATTTCAAGCCGTGTGAGTATTGTGATTTTTATCAACTAAAATATGAAAGTTGAAGAATTAAGTTTGTACTTTTTAAATATTTTTCATGGTAAGTAGCAAAGGTCATATAAATAGACTTAAAACATTTTTCTGAAACTTTAAATTTAAAATGATTTATAAAATATACACCGCTAGATGCTGCCCAAATACTTTTGTTGATAAATTCCGACATTCCCAGTCCACCTGTTAGAAGTGTGCTAGTTGAGACATGTTCAGTTCCACCTACAGCAAAATGGAGGTGAACTGTTGCTTTCAGCTGAGGCCTATGCAATGTTACAGGAGGCTTATGGATCGTTTGCTCTTCCCTATAGCCAGATGGTTAAAAAGGGAAGGCAATAGTAGACCCGGCGCTCTAATGAAAGAAAACATTAACACCACTCTGACATTGTAAGTCAGGATCGTCTTTCAGAAATTCTTAAAATTTCACTGGGTGTCGTCTGCAGGTTGGTAACTAAAAGCTTGCACATGAGACGTGCTTGTGCATGGTGACGTTCTCATGCGGTTGATGATGTTACAGTTTCTTTCAAACTGTTGATGAAACTTGTCATTTCGAATCTGAGAAGTTCTACGTGAAAATCTGCATCATCACCAAAACACACTCTGAGCAGAAGTGGATACTTCTGCTGGGAAAGTTATGATCATCTCATTTTTCGATATTCAAGGCATAGCTTACTAGCATGTACCTACACCTGGCAGAAGTCTACAAAGTTGATGCTAAATATCTCATAAAACGCAATCTGACGTTTGTTCCTCGCTCTCCTTATAGTCTGTTTAGCCTCGTGGGACTTTTTCATTTTACCAAATTGAAGAAACTCTTCATGGAAGTAATCAGTGGTGAAGGCTGCGGAGGTGATTTTGAAGGACGTGTCAAAAATGCTGAAACAGGTGAATTGCATACAAAAGGGACTACTTCGAGAAAAATCATCAAAATTATGAGGATGAGTGAAGGTATGCTGTTTAAAAACATTATTCATTATTTTCAATGGAGCAGCGCATATTATCGCAACAGCAACAGTTTGAAGTTTACAGGAGTCGCGGAACTTTTGAGTTCTTCAACCACTTTGTGAACGTTTCCTTCAGACATTTAACGTAAAATAAAGATATCCTTTAATTATTTATCTCAAAACCACGGCGAGGCCATAAAATGTCACGGAAGCAAAACAGAATTACTGACTGATATATTTTGCTATTTCTGTGCCTGAAGATGACATACCTGGTTCTGGTAGAGGTCGCCTAAAATCTTATAAAACTGCAGTAAAACCAAGAAAGTTGAAAATTTACCATTAAACATTGTCCGGAAAACAATTCATTCGCAGCAGAGACAACACTCGGTGGTGCAGATAAAGAGTGCACCAGATTAGATCTTGTAAGAGAGCGAAGAGCTAGACATGAAATGTATTCATGGTATCCAATTCTGACAGCGACAGTCCACAAATTAGTCTTGCCTAATAATCGACAAGAGAAGAAGCTCAAAAGTAGGCCTTCATGCGTCTAATAGCCTCTGACGCAACAAAGGAAGCTACCACCAAGAAAGAAGCAAGTCCTTCAACTCTTATCTAACCCTCTAGAACCGTCCAGCACGGAAACTAAATACTAAATACATCTAACGAGGCAGTGTTTCGTACTTCCTACCTCTATGGAAAAGCGGCAAAGAAATAGATTTTCATGAAAGTCGAAATATTGTCATTTAATAGCATTTCTTAATACAAAAACAAAAGTAAAATATTAAAAATGGTCAGAATTTCATTAGTCAAAGTATGTATTTATGAAACTGAATATTGTATCATATTTCTTTAAGTAAAAGCCAAAGTAGTATTTCCACCTTTATGGAAATGGGTAGTAAAAGTAATGAGAATATCTTATGAATCAAAAATACGCAATACCTTTGCTATTGTGAGCCTAATATTAATTGCTTCCAATGTTGTATTTTTAACCCTATGAAAAAGCATGTTTTAATGATTTTCAGACTTTCATGAAAATAGATTAGCAGGTTAATTTATTTAGCATAAACACAATATTAATTTTCACTTTTATCCTCCCTGCTAATAAATGCTACAATTATTATTTTATTTTATTTATTTATTTTTTTTTTTTTTCCATTTAGAGAAACTGTAAGCTGGATTGTATCCGCGAAGGGCTGTAACTCGAAACAATCCCAACTTAGTTAAATTAAACATTTTAATAAGGAACACATGAAATTACAAGCAAATCCGCCCAAATTGAACACTGTTCTTCATTGGATCAAGGCCACTCTGAATCTCATCCCTTCTTCCCGGAGGTACTCTCGTTGGGAAGAAAGACGCAAATGGGCATCCGTTGAACAATACGTACGAAAATATCCTCCAATCCTAAAAGCCAATGCCAGGTCAGTAGCTTGTTGGGGGGCCTAATTATCTCTGAACACACATATATCCTGAGCGACTCCAAAGGGCTGGGTGATCAGTTCAATGTGAGGGCCACTTCGAGGATATCACAAACGCAGACACTTTTATTTGCCTTCCAATGGTTCAATTAGACCATATCAAGTTTTGCATTACATGGTTATTGAAAATTGTTTAAAATATGTTCATTTCAGAGCATAATATATACATGTATTCAAGACTTGTAGTATATGAAATATTCGCCATATATTAATGTGGAAAATGCTCATTAATAGGAAAATTCCAGATATATCTATTAAAATTATTTATTATATGCAGCATTTCTCAAAGCCTGTATATGATGAAATAGGTAGGCTCTTATATGAAATTCTTTTTAGCATCAGAAATTATGACTTTTGCCTACCGTTTAAATTGGTTTTGCATACAATAGAATTTCCTCAAAATATTAATCCACATATTCTAATTGAAATAGAAATAAGCATAAATATTGTTAGTGCAGATCTGGAGCTGAAATGAATATAGTGGTCTGAGAGTATCGGTAGCAGATAATACAGTCTGTAGGTATTTTCCAATTTACATATTTATCGAAGATCTAAATGAATAGGCCGCAGGACTGGAAGCTCCCAATTGTTACAAAGTGGGTCTCCTTGAATTTAACATATAAAATGTCTATATTTTTGTCATCTTAAGAAGAAAAATGTCGAGGTATCCAAATATGATCTGAAATATCTGAGGCGGAAAGAAAGATTAGGAAAACACGTTAAAAGTGTTGACAGTAAGCTTAAAAGTCAGTAAATTTCATGTTTTACTTTTTACAGTCATCTGCTCAAAAATTTTAAGTCTATTAAAGTAATTAATCGTTTTTAAAATATTTTAAAAATTATGGATATACAAGCACACATCAAACCGGAAAATTTCACGAAAAGAAAGCTGTAAGTAACTCATTACTGCAGTAAGAAAACCAAACAAACCAAGAAAACATGAAATATAAATGAAAATAATTGCATATAGAATTGTATTTATTAGCATTGTCGTACTTTTTTCTTCCCAAGGAGCTTTTCATGAATATTTAACACTGTGACTGGAAAACAAATATAAAACACAGGTGGACTAGAGGTAAAAGGAAAGAGTTGCTCCGCACTAGTTTGAAATAAAACTTGATTTCTTTCCTGGAAGTAAAATAATTTACCCCATAAATCAAGTTAGACTGGTGAAAACAAGAGAATTAAAGAAGACAATCTTATTCTCTCGCTTGTGGTTAGCGTCACGTCTAATGCGGTTAAAATGATTACAAAAGCTACCCGTTTGCACAGCAAAGAGAAGAAGCTGGTTTCCTCCACTTCTAAAATATTCGGTCTTTATTATTTTTTTCTTCGGTAATCCAATGAGAAAAACCTTAAGTTATCGGAGAATCTCGAAAAGGCAAAAAGAAAGTTCCTGTTATATCAACTGCAGCATTTAACTGTTTATAATATTAAGGGAAGAAGTAGCGAAGTAATGCGTTGTTGGTTTATTTTTTTATAAGAAACAGCGCACAGCGCATCTATTTTTTATTCAAATGGTATTTTAACACACGTTTGGGAAGTAAAAGGAAGCGTTTCAGGTCTAAGTTTAAGGTGCTCGGCGTCATTTGTCATTAATAAGAGCTGAGAAAAATTTGAAAAGGGGGGGGGGGGACTAAAGCACAGATATCCTGTTCACGAGTCGAAGCCTCAGTAATCTGCGTGGGTTCATTCATTGCCATTCGTCAAGCATCCGTTTTCGTATTCTGAATGCAGGAAAAGTATTTCTTCTTTGCTCAACGTTATCATTACCTCAAATACTGCACTTCCAGAACATATTTTCATCGCTGGCATGGGGTTTTGCGTCTCGGTCAAGGCGGACTAGGCGCCTGCCTGTTTCTGAACTTCAGAGTAGTCGCCATCTGCATACGTTCGTGAATACTTACAAAAACGTAAGTATTATAAATACGAATCAGAGAAATTGCCTTCTTCCAGAGTCACAATTGACGATCTTGTGAATAAATATGACGTTACTGGTTCAAGGTAAAAGAAGAAACACTCGGACAAAATTGACGCAAATCTTGACAAAATCACTACCTATACGCGTCATTGTCTACGGAAAGGTGATCCCATAGCACGTGTGCGTTATTGTGAGTGGTTTCTTTCACCGGTGACTGAAGAGTTAATGAGCTCACAGTTTGTGTTCTTTTCAGTTGGGTTGCGGTCGCTATGGCATGTCCAGTACCAAAACCCCGTCGAGTGAGACTTTTCTACAAGTCTTGTATTAACATTATCTAAAACATGTTCTCGTTTTACATGTCAAAAGCTCCATGTTAGACAAATACAACTACTATTAATTTAAAAGAGGTATAAATAAGACAGTTTTTCTACAGCAGACATTAAAAACTGTGTGGTTTTCAATGTGTATTTCCGTTAAAAATGTTCTTCCTTTGTCACCGCGTCTACATTCGTCATGCAATATGCTTGAATTTGCTTGGCGTTCATTAGTTCTGCTCGCTAATTATTCCAAACTATCTGAATTTTTAGTGAATGCTCGCACTCTGTCAGTTTGCTTAGTATAATTACAGCAAACTTACTTTACCATCAATTATGCTTTCAAATCGTCCGCGAGAGTTGATCAGTGGTCCACGAAGCATTAGAATATTGTCCATTGCATTTATTCTTGAATGTATACAAACAATGAATAACGAGAAAACAAAAGATGATACAAATTTACGATGTGTATTTATTGAGGCAAAGTAAATGGAACCAAACTAAAGGCGTTGAAGGGACTTTCAAATAGGTCAAAACGTGGACCAGGCATAACACTTATCGTCATATTTCCTGGCAACAGTATGTAACTCTCGGCGAGCCCCAGCTTACGCAAAGTGAATTCAATGTTGACAAGTCGTTCGTTGTTTATTTTATTAAATAACAAAACATTTAAACCTTGCGTAAAGTTAAAATATTTATTCCCTTTTCTGTTTGTCTTTTCGAAATTGTCTAACAACTAAAGAATTGTCTCATTTAACTACCGAAGAAGAAGAAGAAGAAGAAGAAGAAGAAGAAGAAGAAGAAGAAATCAGTCTCTTTTTGCTGTGTAATCCAGCAACGAGAAAAGTAACGCAAAGGGGCAGCTTCTGTAATAATTGTAATCGCATTAGCTTGCTCTGAATCCAAGCGAGAAAATAACCGCCAAAGTTAACATTGCCTCCTTGTTTTTGTTATACCAGATGCCTTTCATCACAATTTATATGTGTGAAAACCCAGTCATTTATAAATAATTTCTAGAATATCCCATACACCTAACACCATATGTTACCATATGTCAATTTGGGGTGTAAGTTGGGCATCCGAAGTGCAAAATTCACCTGTGAGCTGTTCTTTTTTTTTTTTTTTTTTTTTTTTTTTAATATTTGTATGTATATTTAAGTTACAGGAATTGCTTTTTTATACCAAATTAAACCGCGTAAAACGCCCTTTCGTTTGACACAATAGAAAAAGTCACCAATGTTCCAATACTCTGATAATATTGTCGCATCTTCCGGCAGAAACCCTTACTTTTACTTTATTGTTTTCAGTAAACTTTGCACGTGGTTGGACACAAGGGGCACGCTTCTGATTTTAATCCCTAAAAATTCCTAACGTAACATATGCATAAGGAATGAACTGATGTTTTACCTCATAGTATTACAATGAGAATGTTACATAGAGTGCGCCAGAGAGAAGAATCTTGACCCGCTCACGTCTCTCGATAGATTGCGCTAGTTCCTCTCTATAAAAAACCTTCCAACATTGACTTACCCGTGCACTTCATACGAGCCTGGTGCAAGTTACGCCTTTCACGAACGGCAGCGGAGGACGGCAGAGAAAACCGAACGCCTCCTTAGTGAACGGCAGCGGAACGTTACACGCGGAGAAAACACAACAATCGTAACGCACAAAAACAAGCAATCATACGGCAAAATTAATTTTGTAGGAAGCATGCTAGTAGTTAATCGCATTCAATGTACAGAGAAAAAATTAATTGGAAATAGTAATGTAGCAATAATTGATTCGAGAAAAGCATACGCTTTTAACAGCAGATGTGTATAACTTTTGCAATTTTTTTTAACTTGAAGTAACCTAACCTGCAATGTACATGAAATAAAAGTAAAATTACAATCCATGCGTTGTCTTCCCTTAAAAAATGTGACATTTATTATAGTAAGAAAAAAGTGCAAACAAATTATGAAGATTAAAAAATAATTACTCATGGGGAGAAGCGAACCCATTACCTACCCGTTGGTAAGGGAAGCAGGTTGACAGGAAGAACATCGTAATTATCTGCGTGCATTAGTTAACTGCAGTTGGGCTCGGTTTTCTCCGTTACCCTCTGCTGCCGTTCGTGAAAGGAAGACTCTTGCCCCAGGCTCGGTGCTAAGTGTACGGATAAGCCATAAGCATACCCGGAGCTTGGCTTTTCCTATGTTTCATACACGCCAGACGAGTGTACAATTAGATAGTGATTGTTCACTTCAAGAATACTTTACTGTTACTATAATGATAGGTTTCATTATTAATATTTTAATTATGATGCCACATTATTAGCTCATAATTCCCATTACTAAGGCCCCCCATGTTTCACAATATATGTTTGTATTTGAAACATTTCAAATCTCTTTCCTTTTTCATTTTGTTAAATATGGTAGAAATGTTGCTCCTGTACTCCTCTACAAGCCAAAACTTATTCTAGATCTCAAGTAACTTTACTATAATTGCAGAAGTGTGTAATTTGAAGAGCTTAATCTATTGTGACTTAAATTTAGCAAACTTCCTATCTAAGTATGTTACTATTTACATTAATAATTGTATTTTATTCAGTTTTAATAGCCGGTACCGCTAAAATGTATTAATCTATATTTCACAACAAAGAATTCAATTTATTAGATTTTTTTTTAATTTGCTTATATTTATCTGTCTGCTTGTGGTATACAACTATAAACATTCAAATAACACACATGTTACGGAAAACAATGTAAACTACACAATACATTGTAGATTATTATAGATGGAGTACAGGAGAATATAGAGTGAAATTATAGCTTCCACAGAAAATATGTTTCCAAGTTTGCACTTAAGGGTAGTAACATAAATTCTATGTTTATCAACTCTCACTAAATTTGACGGTCGAGGTATGAATAAGTATTGTTCCCCAGACTTCTTTAAAAGTAAATTATTGAGTGACGGTTACAGTTATACCAAGCTACATGGAAAGTGGTTAGCACTGACCCATGACAATACACAATCGCTCTAATCCAGATTAGTTAATGTGCTATTTAAAACCACCCAAGCAGTACCCAGAACTAATTTCTATATAAACATAAAATAATTCATTACTGTTCTTCTTGTTATTGCCCCATATGGGATGAAAGAAAATGTTTTGTAAATATTTTCACCAATTTCAGGAAAATCATAAAGGCTATCTTAGGGAAAAACAAAATGAATGCATTTATAGTGTTTCGTTATTTCTATTGTATTTAGTAGATATTGTTAAGGAACCTTTACATAGTTAAATAATGGACATTTTTTTGCTTTTATTATCAGAGAAAAATCATGACTTCATGTTGTGTGCTTTAAGTATAGAAACCGTTTGTAAAATGCTCAAAATACATTTTTCTCTTATTAAACTCTATATATCGCGAGTTGTTAGTGAAATGTAACACAAGCCCTCTCATTCAGAAATGTAACCAGCAGTGTAGTATCATAATTTATACTCGAGTAAGAATGCACTACAATTGCGGAAATGTGCATTTAAATTTTGTAAATCAGCGACGAACAAATTTGAATAATATGTAGAATGCAAATTTAGCTTTTTAAACTTGGTTAAACCTTACACGTCCGAGAGATGTTTAAAGGACAAGAATCTAGAGGACCTTTTTCGATTAAGCAAATATTTTTAATTGTTATAAAAGTTTTATAAAATTTTAAAAAGAGTTTTTCTCGTAAAATTTCTCATTAGTCAAAAGTTGCATAAAGTAACGATGGAACACATCTCTTTGTTTAAAACCAACTTTGACTTTCGCTTTCGCGGAGTGATGAAAAGATCTTGGTAGGGGGGAGGGATTAAATAGCTAGAGCAGACAGAATTGAATTGAAAGCAGAACGCTGCAAGTCATGTCACACAGTTTAACGTTGTTGAACAAAATTGGCATCGATAAAAATTTATTTTAGTACATTGTAACATAGAAATATGTTTCACGTTAATAGTGAAATATTAATCAATTAGCCGCTTATGTAACGTATTTTACAATAGATTTGTTTTTCGGTCCGCTATGATTGTTTACTACTGCCCTACTTGTATCGCTTTTTAAATGAAAGCTTGATTGCAAAAACCTCTCAAGTCAAAAATACTGTTTCTGCACAAAACGAATAAAACTCTCACATTTATCTTGCATTTATTTAAAGAGGCCAGTTTCATATCTACCAGCTATGATAAAACGGCGTTGCTATTTATCTTCTCAATAATTTGATAGAAAAAAAATGGAGATGCATGCTCGTTGAAAAAAAAACACTAATAATAACGCTCTTACTGTTAATTAACAGTAGAAATCTATTTTTGGTGTTGCAGGTTCGATCACGTACGGCAAAGGTCGTGGAGCTTTTTATTTTTTAATAGACTGAATTTCTCGGTTCTAATGGTACAAAGTGATTCATATAAAACGGGTGGTTTTTAAAAATCAGTAAAAAACATTGTTGCCAAACAAAGGGCATTCCAGAGAGAGAGAGCTTGAGCATGTTTCCTAAGAGACACCTTGGAAAGAATTTGAAAGCTTTATTGATTGAGACTGGCAAAAGCATCGCAAACAACTCCTGGAAACTATGTCGTTTGTTTTAGGAGACGGACTTCACAAGGTAGTAAAGCTCTTCACGAGTTGGCACATCATTCCTGGAGTGCCTGGCATTCTAAACATCACATGGTTCACAGATCAAGCCTTTATAAGTAAATTCCCAATATACGTGCATTTGGGTTTGACGTAAACCTCATGAATCACCTCAACATCCACAGAAGATTAGATTTTTTTATTTGTGTCTGTGTGCAGTTCCACAAGCCCAACTTCCTCCCCCCCCCCCCCCTCCGCAAAACAAACTACTCGAGCACTACATTCAATTCCCTCGATCTTTTTCAACAATACGCTGCAGTTCGTTCCAAGTCGGTCAGGTTCCTTGTTTTATTCAAAATATTCGTTGATATCGACTAATTCCTAAAAATTTTGGCCAAGCAGCTGTTTATCCCCAAAAACATAAGATCGAATTTATGGAAATCAGCCACAAACCAGTGATTTGACACAAAGGGTAGAAATGTGTCTACAAGAAGGGATAGGCAGTTCTCCCATGGTTAAATAATATCATTGTGTAGATTACATTAAGTATTGCTGTGATTTTTATTGATATCCTAGCGTCTTTGTAAGTTCCAAAGTCACATGTTTTCCATTTATAATACACAGTTAATTTCACTTGAGAGGTGATCTTAAGGTTTTTTAGAAAAAAAAAGCCCTTCACTTCCTCTTTTCATTATATTTAATAATAAGGAATACAATACTTGCAAGCTCTGATGATGGCAGGAACTTCTGCAAATATTGTGTTCTTCTTTTAATTGGTTAAGGGCAAAATTGTGTCATTTGGAAGATATGTATGGTTTCCCCTGCGTCAACTTTATAAATACTTGATTGACAGCGCTTTATTCTTGCTCTGAACGGGACATCATGATTAGAACAGATCATCAGGCTCCGAGCAAAGCACTGATATGAGGGTTATTTCATTAGGTCCTTTTCCTCCATCTGCTCGTAGTACCGCTAAATTGTAATGGCCATGCCAAATGCGCTGCCTTGCATAAAATACAGAGCGTTCCTCATAATGCCGGGCCGCGAATCGCTCTTATGCGTGCACTGCACTATCTATTACTCTGGAGGGTGAATAAGGATTCTGTGCGCTCCAATACGTATTGTTCTGTGAGACAACATGACCATTTAAATGAAACCACCGCTCATCTGAGAAAACTATGAATCAACAGTAACGGCAACGATATTTTGTAAAATCCAGTTACAGAAATTTATTCGATTTTCGTCACCACGAGGTTGTAATTCATGAACTGTAGTCACTCTGTAGGGTTTCAATTTTGAAGGTTTAGCAGCTCTATGAGTAGAGGTTTTTGAAATACCCACTTGCTGTGCAACACGTCTGAGAAATCTCTTTGGAGAGCGTTCGAATGATGCACAAATTTCGTCACTTTTCCTCCGTATCTTTTTCGCTCCTTAAGTTTAGCGTTTAGCGATCCCGCTGTCCTAAACATATTAACCAGACATCTGACAGCTTATCTATCTGGAATTGGAATACCAGGAATTTTCTCTTGAAATTGTGTACATGACTCTATTTTTATGTATGTAACGTCTATAATTTGTTTTTCTTCAAGCGTGAATTTTTCAGTAGGCATTTCAGTGGACTAATAAGAAAGAATAATCTAATGTAATTCACACACAGCACAGACGTCTTAAATAAACTTTCACTTTTGAGATGCACAGTGAACAAACTTTGGTCTTTACAGCTCGAACAGAAGGCAGCAACTGACACAGTATAACACAGCTGGTAATGATCCGCTTAAAGCTACGTTTCACCGCTACTGGGACAATACCGAGGTCAATGCAGTGCAAGCGAACTACGCATGTACGCAATATATGGCCCGGTTGTAAATGGTACGCTTTTTTTTTTTTTTTTTAATGCATTACCTTTTCAAATTCCCTGATTGCATTCCCATGGATTTTAGAACAACTTTATATCTACAGAATCACAAATTATACGCATCTCAGATAATGGAAACTAATGTATATTAAACCTATTAAATACTGTACAATGCATTATTTGGAAGAATAATGATATAGCCTTGCCAGAAATGCAGTAAAGTAATTTTGTACAAGTTGTTATTGCCATTTCGTGCTATGACCACGTTTTTCTTTTGTAGACTAGACTGTTCGTTGCCAAACTTAGCTGCATCCCATTCCATCGGTGTTTTGTAGTCCCATGAAGACTGGTGACTCCTTTTGGCATAGCGTAAGCTTCTCACCTGAAATTAGAAGATTGTATAAAAAGATGCTGAATGGTACTTCCAATCTCAGCATCTTGATGACTTACAGTTTCTGTTGTCATTATCAAACGACACGTATATTTCGTACAATCCTATCAAGTTCTAGTACTTTTCAAAATGGCGAAATATACAATACCATAACAAAATCTATAATAAATATAGATAAAAATGCGAAATTCTTGAGACATGCATATTATAGACTTCCTTCCGTTAAACGTCTCCAATTTAAATGATGATGGAATATAATTTCTGTGTGAAGGAAAAGCGCGGAATTTTCGTGAAGGAGGAAAGTAACCCAAAAAATGGTCATTTATTAATTAACATGTAACGGTGAGCTTAATTAGAAGATTGGAAATATATATAAAAGTTATTTGTCGTTCGGCAGGTTGAGAAGCTAGTTTTCCTGGACTTAGTACATTGTACAGCGTGAGGTTATTTGAGTTACAGTTCATCTGAGCTTACTAGGGAAATGCGGCCACCTAACCGGATAAAGGGAGGTTACATCGTCGCGCAGAAAGTTAGGGTTCATATCAATAATGAAAGCATAAAATGATATTGTATTTAAAACTGTGCACTTGTGTTGTAAGAGATGTTGAAAATGATGCCCCTCAACGGCAACACATGGCCGGTATATACTTAGGAAATTCCTGTATTTAATCTAACTTTTCTTCCGGTTCGTGGCACGTTACTTGTCATTAAGAGATCGTGACATAACTTTTTAACAATTGGCAAACAGGATTACGAGGATGTTTACATATACACAAAACCCTGCTCTTCTGTTGTAGCATAAGTAAAGAAGAGCAATTAGCACACAAATGTCGGTGCAATCACTACACGAATGCATAACGACTCGCTCAAACTATTAACAAGCTGATATCTGAATATGCATAACTAGCCAGTATACGGCTACTCCCTGCCGGCCCATAATTCAAATAACCTCACTGTAATTAGTGGAGCCGTGACCGAGTTGTCAGCCTACTCACCCAGGTTCTATCCCCGCGATCATAAGTGGGAATTGTGTAATCTATTCGTCGCCTGAGCTAATTTCTCCATCATCATCATCATCATCATCATCATCATCATCGCATCTCCATCTTTAACTTCATCATTCAACGTAATGTAGTCATCCGATTCTCGGAGCGCACATTTCCAGTGGGCTACACCTAGTGTCCTCTGCCGCCCGTGTGCGGAACTCCAATGCTGCTCACTCACTCCTATTATAGTCGGTTATAATACTTTACACTTTAAGAAGACAATGGAGCACACATATACCTACTGTTACCATAGTAACGTCTTGGGATCACTTATAATTTATATGCTCTTTGTTTTTAATTTTGGCATTTATCATAATTTTCTTTGGCAATGGAATATTTTGTGTTCGTTTATTTTGAACTCAATAAAGTCTTAAATCAGTAGCATACTAATATGTGCCTGAAATAAAGATGGTATCTGCACTTTTTCAACAAGTCCTTAATTTCTCCAGTTTTTTTCAGGAAATTTGTTGGATTTATCTTTCTTTTTTATTTTCTTATTCTTTTTAAGCAGAAACGCTGCTTATTATGACACTATTTCAAAAGAACAATATTGTTTTTTGTAGAAATTACAATGTCACTTAAGAGGAGAAAAAAAAAACACTTTTAGGACATTGTTTTGTTCTTAGTGCAGCCTATTCCATCTGCACAAAATAAATCAATTGCAAGTTTCATCTCCTTAAACCGGGTTTTCTGGTGCTTCTATTGCAGTTCAATCCCAGCAGTACTAGCCATTTCCCTTCCATTCAATTCAGGGACGGTCAATAAATTTTGCTCAGAGGCCTCTTCTTTCAGACTTGAGGTTCTTTTACGTGCCGTAAATCTACGACATGGGACACACGGCTTTACTTCCCTTCCGAAGTACATCCATCAATCCTAGACGGGTTTGAACCCCGATCTTGAGTTTAGGAGGAAAGTATGGTTACCACTACACCACCAGGAAAGAAGGTAATACCAGATGAATGTAAACTAACGAGCCAGCTAAGAACTCTGATTTTTATTGCATATATTATTTAGATAAGCATGAACAAAGAAAGTGACCACATAGCAAAGTGTACTATTCAGAAAGCTATGGAGCGCGGACTTACTGGAATGCAGCTGAGGAGATGTTTTATCATTATTATAGAAGTTTCAATTTAATGTGGTTCTTTGGCCTTTAATAGTTTTTTTTAAAGAAGCGCTGGTTTAAAAAAGAAATATTAAATGAAGGACACGTTGTTATTTGCAAAACATATTTAGATAGCTGAAATTTCATAATAAAACAACTTTAATGCCACAGTTTATTTGAATATGCTATACAGAGTGTGCGCAAAGACTTTGCAGTAAGAGTGTCGAGAAAGGGTCATCTCTGGGCATTTCATTCTGACGCTGCAGGAATTAATTTCAAAACTACAAACGTGTTTATGGATGGTCAAGGGGACTGAAAACGTTAAACAACGTTATTCTGCCCACTTCAACGTACATACTGTAGTTTTTAAAGCACCTTACCCTTCCACGCAACTTGCGGTTATATTCAGATACTTATGAATGCGGTTATATTCAGATACTTATGAATGCGGTTATATTCAGATACTTATGAATACGGTTATATTCAGGTACTTATGAATGCGCTTTCAACCGTGACATTAGTTTGCATTTGACTGGCTATGAACAAACGTCACATTGCAACATAGCTAGAAGTTGATCCATATTGAAGCATCTAAGGCCACTCGTTCCCACTCTCAAAATACTTTCAAGCCTGCTTTTTACTTGTAAATTCTTTGTCGACATTTTTTTTTCCGCGATGGACACCCGAATCTTGATTGGAGGAATCTGTGGTTTTACTGTGTCACAGAAGATTGGATGATTTAAATATATTCTCTTACCCGGGCATAGATTGTGAGTTTTAAAAAAGTTATAAGCATGTGAATGAGGTCACCAAGAAAATCTGAACAACATTAACTGTAGATTATGTACTTACGCGTTTCATTAAAGAACACAAGGCACGGTGGGAGTGGAGCAGTTAATCTTTCGGCTAACGTGTTCTTTTCGGTCTGCCATTTTACTATATCTATCTGGAAGCTTTCGAAAGAGATTTGGGGACAGCTCATATGCTCGAGCACTTTTGGTTCAGGCCATGGGCATCCGCATGGGATGCCTCCACTAAATGTATATACAGTTTACACTGTATCAAGGAAGTTCGAAATGGATTAATTAAAAGCTAAGAATTAATACCAGTTACAGCTCCTACTAACTATGTTACTCTTTCATTTTGTCAGTTGCATTGGCATTGCCTGCGACATAAGAGCTTTCTTTCAGTAATCTAAGAAGAGTAAAAGACTTGGTGATTCATTTGCTTGCTAAGGGGACACAGAGAGCTCATCAGCAACCATACAATTTCCCAAGAATACTGTCAAAAATGGTAAATAGGTTTGGATTGAAAAAGAGTTTCAGTTTGTTGTTGAGTAGTTCATGAGCAGATGTTGCATGTTAGTTCAAATTTCTTTATATTCATTTCTTAAGGACCTAGAAATGTATTAGAGAGTATTAACACGCTCGGTTTTTTTAGATCATTAGACGTAACTCTCCCGAGATAACTGTAGAAAGAAGACTGCATTTGTAACAAAGTGAATTTATTTGAACTGTGATTAGGCTTAAACAGGTGTATTGCTTGAGGTAACAAAATAAATACTGGCTGTTGCTGGCGTTCTTATAAAATTAATGTTTGATATGTGCTGTAAATCTGATTCATTCCTGCGTTCTGCATCATTGGCAATTTTGTCTAATATAGTAATGGCATCCAAAGAGTTCAAGTACCCAGATGTTTAAAACAGCTCGACAACTCAGTCTGAAAGCACTACTTTGTTACACTTTTCAACAAGCAAATAGTTATAATAAGATGAAACTTAAGCCTTGGCGAACTTTTTCATAATAGTCTTTACAATTCTTATTTCCCTTCACTCAGTAAACTGCCTTGCTACTGGGTGCATAAAAATGGCGATAATGCACTACCTGACTATACCAGGGACTGTAGATGCAAGGGCTGAACCTCCCAAGTGAAAATCCTGCGAGTGCCCATGTTCCAGGCCGTTGGTTAACCTCATTGTGAGGAAATGTACGCAAGATTTGATTCGGACAAGAAAGCAGCCAAATAAACATAATTAAAGTTCATCCCTCAGGAGCTGCGTAAACTAGGCGAATTCCTCATCAAGTACAATAATTTAAAAAAAATATATAAAAATCCAAATTATAGCCTTATTAATTAATTAAATTACTTATAGCGTTAATTAGCATGACATACCCTAAAGCTGACTAATAAAAGAAAAACTTAACTATAACACAATACTTAACTAGGTTGGTTTGTTTTTTTCCATCCCAAATAATTTAAAAATAAATGTCTATAGTGAAATTACTTTATTTTCAAATGTAAGAGGAACAAAATTAGAAGTTTTGCAATCTATAAGTATTACAAAAGAGAAACCCATTTTCTTCTTCTTCTTCTTCTTCTTCTTCTTCTTCTTCTTCTTCTTCTTCTTCTTATTATTATTATTATTATTATTAAATCATAAAAATGAACAGTAACGCTATTAAATGAAATGTATGACCACTGATAGACAAAGCTATGCTGTTCGTATATTTAAACATTGTTAAATGTAACCATGTTTATGAACTGAGCCCTTGATATTACCTTTACATTCTTTAAAACAGAGCGAAATAACAGAAAGTTTCGACTTTCCCTGTGTGTTCAAGAAGAAGAGCTTATATGTGTAAATTAAACAGAAACATGTTATTATTTAAAAAAAATACAATGTGATATTAAAACATGTAACGCAAACGTTTTCTGAAGGTTATTACAGATTGCTCTTACATACAATAAACGCTCACACACATATTAGATTAATATTTCACAGAGATCTCTTCATGACAATGTATTTTTATTAAACATAAAACACATGCATCGTTATAAATACTGTTTATATGCTCAGTTAATTTGTCCTTTAATTTTGAAATAATTGGTAGAAAATAAAACGCCAAAGCGCTTTTAAATTTCGTTTTCATGTGTATCCCTAATTCTAATTGTTCGATTTTCCCAATCTTCAGAAATTATTTTTCTTATTTTATTTAAAAGCTATATACCGAGTTTTGTTGTGAAAATAAATACTGGTGCCCCTAGAGCGATTTTTAAATTTAGGGTTTTAGGTAAACCCCCACTCCTAATAACAGATTTCTCTAATTTTCAGAAACTATTTTTATTATTTTATATAAATTGCATATTCCGAATTTCCTTTAAAAATGTTAAAAAGTATGGCTGCTAGCGCATTTTTAAATTTCGCTTTAACCCCCACTCTTTAAATTTCAGTTACACCTCTACTCTTAATTAGCCGATTCCCGAAAAAAACAAAACAAGTATTGGAGCCTGTAGAATCATTTTAAGTGTTGGATTTCAGGTGAACTCCCACCCCTAATAATTTGATTTCGCTGATTTTCGGAAACTGTGTTTTATAACGGCATATACCGAGTTTAGTTGAGAATAATTGCATCTAGAACAGACGTTATAAATATGCATATATAAAATTTTTTTCATTGTCATTTGCGGTGTCTAGTAGGTAGGATCGATGGGGATTTGGAGAATATTTTATGGGTACAACCGCAGTAGCCTAAAAGAAATGAATTGCAATGAAGTCACTTCAAATGTTTTATTACAGTATAGACTTTCATGTGTGACTGTTAAATCCTGTAGTTTTGAACATTTAATTAGTTTTCAAGACTGGCTTCCGGTGTCTGTCTAGGTGACACACTTATTACAGGAAACACGAGACGGCAAAATAGTTCTGCAACCTTTAAGACAAATGACTGCACAATCAATTATATGGTTTCTCCTCACGTTTTCTCGTATCATTGCTAATGTATTGTGACGTCTACCTTAAAACCTGTTGATTGGATTGTGTGTTTGGCGGGTTTCCTTTACTTGGTTTCTGCCTTGTTAGTTCATTATTAGGGATATTGCGAGAAGGGTGCTCTATTTTCTGCAAGAAGGTTTCGTCTTTGTGATGTGAAGCCACGTTCATTTAAACTGAAACCATGATGCGCCCGTACTGTAATAGCAAACCTACTGCTAGCATTTTGGAAAGGATGACGGTTTTTGAAAACTGTTCAGGCAGGGAAGCCAAGCATTCTGGTAAGAAATTTAAATTTCTGTTTCAGTTAATTCAGCTCTAGAACAGAGTTCGCTGAAATTAACAACAGTATGTTGATTTAAGGGTCAAACATATGATTCAAATTTTAGTATTTCAAATTTTGCATGGAGTGTTCGAGTAGTAAATTGGCCAGTTACTCTATTTAATAGGATTGCATCGTATTTTAGTTCTAGATGTGCATAATTTTTATTTTTTTTTTTTTTTTTCGAAAAGAAGTGCTCGAAACTCGAGAACTTGTGCAGCGAGATGTGTGATTATTAGTAAACTAGTTTTTTTAAACTCACTCCCATTATCAAGTACTGTTTGTTGTAATACATATTACTTGTACTGTGTACAAAGAACCTGTGACTGCCTTGCAACAATTCTTTAGAATGCCTGTTGATTTAAATGTTGGGTAAGTGTATAGTCAAATATCCAGAACAGCTCAAATACGAATTTTTAAAAATTATAGAATTTGTCGTAACTTTCATATTTATGTATGTAATAACTAATTATTAATATAAATTCCATAACTTATAATATTTGCACTCCTAGGGAGTTTTTCTAACTTGTACGGACGCGACATACATGATGTAAGATAACTCGGTGCCTCAGTGCGGAGATTCTACGCAAGTAATGAAACAGTTCTTTTCATATACAAATTTGACCGTTAGTATATTGTTATATAGTTTTTGTGTTATTTTTATATACTACGAGGGATAAGACATTAGTCATGACAGCTGTTTCCCCCCCCCCCCCCGCAAGAACAAGAAACAAGAACAAAAATCTAAGGCATAGAATTGAAAGTGAATGGAATGGAAGTCACAAAGTGCAATTCTGCGGAGATTCTACGCAAGTAATGAAACAGTTCTTTTCATATACAAATTTGACCGTTAGTATATTGTTATATAGTTTTTGTGTTATTTTTATATACTACGAGGGATAAGACATTAGTCATGACAGCTGTTTCCCCCCCCCCCCCCCGCAAGAACAAGAAACAAGAACAAAAATCTAAGGCATAGAATTGAAAGTGAATGGAATGGAAGTCACAAAGTGCAATTATGAAAATTGCATTTCTCGCGGCACGAATGCACGAAAATACCACATAGAGCTACGGGAAGCAATGGTTGTGTGTGCCTGCTCTATCGAACAGTGACGTGGTTGTTGATTTGTTTTAATTACCGACGCTCTCTAGCATCGCAGGTCATCAACGTCCCATTCAATTCAGGGCGTGAAACGGCCGATCAATTTTGCTCAGAGGCCTATTCTTTCAGGCTTGAGGTTCTTTTTCGTGCCGTAAATCTACTACACGGGACCCACGGCTTTACTTCCCTTCCGAAGGAAGTGATGCTTAGAATTTTTACCCCCGAAAAAAATTCATCGATCCTGGCCGTGATTGAATCTGAGATTTTGGGTTTAGGAGGCAAGTATGGTTACCTACACCATAAGTGCGGACAGTGGCGAGGTGGACACAGGTCTTCAAACGGAAAAGAATGTCGACTGACAATCTACTGCGCAGTGGGCGTCCTGTGCTCGCGGACAAGGATAGAGGGTGATGATGGAAAATGCTTATGCGACAATAGCGCTGGACTCTTGTGGAATTGAAGGGCAAAAACGGCGCATTTTATTCTACGGGAGGATCTAATATGCGGAAAATGTGTGCAAAGCGGTACCACGTCAAGTAAGCGAGGTACAGAAACACGTCGCATCAATCTGGCGAGGTTGAATCGCATCACTACAGTTGATGAAAGTGGGCAAGGGCTTATGAAGCAGAACTCAAGCCACAGTCCCGCGAATGGCGTCATTCTGGGTCATGCAAACACAAGTTTCGCCAAAGTCCTTCACCAACAAAAGTCATGGTCATTCTGGCATGTGACAGTCAAGGTGTGCACGATAACGCGATGCTCACGTCTCTTATAGCGATGGGGATGGGAAGATCTTCGACACCGATCATATTCACCCGATCTCAGTCCCTGTGGTTATAACGTCATCCCCAAAGTGAAGCAGCCATTGCGTGGGAAACTTTTGGCTAACAAACGGACATTGTGCTCACGTTAACAACTTACATGGCATTCCTCATCGCTGGCAATGAGACCCGTCCTGTGACGTACCTGTTTATGTAACTTCCTCGTGCCATAGTAAACTAGTATTGTCCGGTTACCTGTGTTTTGTTTCTTCCCTGCGAGGGCCATCTACATTTAGCCTTACGTTGGTGGTTCCACCTTACAGTAAAGGTCATATACTTTCAATCGTACATCTCAGATTTTTCGTATTGTCCCTTGTTTGCAAAAGAAAAAATTAGGTGCCATTACTTACGACTTATCCCTTGTATATATGCCAATGCGTCATAGTCGGTTAATTCCGATGATAATAGATAAATAGAAGTAGAACAATTGTTATTTTTTTGTAACTTGAAGCATTTAGACATAACTTGGAATAAAAAGTTTAATGTGAATAATTTGGATTCGCAAATGCTTTATGTTAACAAAGATTTTATAAAGTGATCAACGCTAGTTATGAACTTGTTTTCGCAGTAAGGTTATCCAAACACACACTGAGAATCTGCAATTAGTGAATACCAAAGTTAACCATGCAGAACGTTAAGCAGCGCTGTCACATGCTACGAGATAAAATCGTGTTTATACTTTTTTGTTCCCCTTATTGCCGCACCAAGTTCTCTTTCACCTTGTATATAGACACTGGAGAGGTGAGGAAGATTCTGTTACTTTGAAGATTTTTATTGAAATATAATTGGTTGTAGCGCTATTCATTCCTGAGATAATTAGTTTTATTTTTGCACACTCTTGCAAAGCAGGAATTCAACTGCTTGCTAAATTACCTTTACTTACGCAGCTGCCATAATAACGAACGAAAAGTTCATAAAAATCTTAAAAGTTTTTCGCAATGCAAGTTAATCATAACATTATGTAAACATAGGAACTTAAGATCAAATTTTTAATGAAGACATTTATTATTATTTACTTAGAAACAAAAACAAATGTATAACTGACGTCGTTGTTGCACATTCAAAGATAAAAAGTTGAACTTGGCTATTAAAACATTGGCAGCGCAAAAACAATCGATCACAATTAAAAGAAATGAATATCTTTTATTATTGGATGTCATTTGTCATGTTGTGACGCTGCAATTGACGCAAGAAATAATAGAAGACCTTGCAAAGCTTATAACCAGAACTACGAAACTTATAAAAGCAAAACAAGTGTTAACAAGTAGGGAAACACCTCCATTTAATTATACAAACTATGTTCTCTAAACAACAATCAATATGTTACGTCACTACACCTTTTTATCCTATTCATCACAATGAATGACCATGTGCAAGGGAAGTTAAGGTCGCTTAGAGTCTATATAACGAGTGCAATTAAGGGTTTTTTTTTTTTACTCTCCCTATTCCTGCATGCTGAAGATAAATTATAATAAACACGAGCGTATCTGGTATGGGTGAACTGATTGGTTCATAGCTAAGACTTTGCGATTTTAGTGCACAGAATTCAAGAGTATGAAAAGAGGCAGTTTCAAAGAATTATGAGATCAATGGAAGAAAAACGAGGCAGCTTGACAGATTGTAGTGTTAAATGTCCAGATCAGGTGACTAATTTCTATTGCATCCTCTTTATTTTGATCTTGTTGGGGGATAAAGCGTCTTAGTTCCACTAATCCAATTAGGGTTTGAACCTCAGTTCTATTGTAAGTCACGGCTTCCAGAAGCAAATGAAGTTGAGAGCATGCATGCAAGCAGTGGCAAAAGGAAGGAACCGTCAAATAGTTACAGCTATCGATTAAATAACAAAATTGATTTATTTAAGGTTTGCTTGACCCACTCTCTCATTCAAACCCAGCCAGGGTCGATGGATTTTTTTTTCAGAAAAGTATGGCTTCGGAAGGGAAGTAAGGGAAGTGGATACCGTGTCATAGAATTGCGGCAGGTAAAAGAACCTCAAGTCTGAAGAAGAGACCTCTGAGCAAATTTGTCGACCGTTTCACACCCTGAATTGAATGGGATGCTGATGAACCTGAGATATTAGTGTCAACTCAAGAGTTGTACCAAAAGTCTCGTACTGAACAATACCTCTTCCGCATCCCCCTTACACACCCCGAAATAACCGCATAAAATATTAACATTCTTCCACTCCCATTCCCCAAAACCAAAATACCATCAATCATTTCTAATTTAAACTGGGGAGATTAATTCCAAAATATTCATTAAATAGCACCTTAATATCTATATTTCCGTCAAATGGCGCCTCAACATGGAACTAATCGAATCCAATGATTCCGCTTCAAATTAAAGACAAATCATGGAGAAGATTCCGTCAGTTAATTGAAATAGCGAATAGAAACAAAATCCCATGGTGTCACCAAGAGCCTATCAGACTGCATAATTACAGCGTCTTCTAATCACGTGCTCAAATTTTAAGGATCGGCCGCCCATGTGAAGACTTCGGCTACCCCGAACACTACGAGAACCCTCGCCCGGCGGTCAGAGCAAAAGTGGGCTAAGTGCTCGGCTGATACACCGAGACTCTAATTCGCTACTCTCTGAATATATATCGTTAATTGGTAACCAGTGTAGGTCCACGTGTCTGCCAAGCTGTCACTCTTCTGCGGTCCGACGAGAAACACCCTGGTACGCACTTATTGGTTCAATAAATGACGTCAACTGTCAGATAACAAAGTGTTTTTCTCATCAAGCACATTCTCACTCAACCCGGCACTATCAAGTCCCCAAAACCAGCAAGATCGACAAGAAGAGTTATTTGGCGGGGAGTAACAACGACATCGAATCAAAGTCCATTATGCTTTGGCGCCCAACGTGGGGCATGCTCAAAGCATTTGAAGCCTACACCCACGCAAGCCACCATCCCTAACCACTTCAATGCAGAAAATGTGCAAGAGAGTGGTTTTTGAAAAAAGAGGAAATTCGATACATATGTGCCTCTTTTATCTCATTTCATTTCCCGTCCAAAAAATTAAATAATATTAAACAAATATTCATAATTTTAAATTGAATCTGAAATTTAGTCGAATATATAGTATATTAGTAATAAAAAAGAATTGGTTCACACATTCCTAATAACGCCAGTATACAAAATTTTCCTAATTAAATTGTATTTTATATTACGTTTAAAATATATGTTCTTATGCTGAGGAAAAGGTTAAAGTATTTTTGTGTTTCCAGACGTACAGCAATTTAAGTGTGAGCGTGCAACTTAACCCTGCTTGAAAACGGAACATCTGCTCGTTATAGCAGAAAACCCATGTCAAACAGTACATAGAGTTTGTGCTGCCTCGTTATAGTAGAAAACCCATGTCACAGTACATACAGTTTGTACTGCCTCGTTATAGCAGAAAACCCATGTCAAACAGAACATACAATTTATACTGCCTTGTTATTGCAGAAAACCCATGTCAAACAGAACATACAGTTTATACTGCCTCGTTATTGCAAAAAACCCATGTCAAACAGAACATACAATTTATACTGCCTTGTTATTGCAGAAAAACCATGTCAAACAGTACATACAGTTTGTACTGCCTCGTTATAGCAGAAAACCCATGTCAAACAGTACATACAATTTATACTGCCTCGTTATAGCAGAAAACCCATGTCAAACAGTACATAAGTTTATACTGCCTCGCTATAGCAGAAAACCCATGTCAAACAGTACATACAGTTTATACTTGCCTCGTTATAGCAGAAAACCCATGTCAAACAGTACATAGTTTATACTGCCTTGTTATTGCAGAAAGCCCATGTCAAACAGAACATACAGTTTATACTTGCCTCGTTATAGCAGAAAAGCCATGTCAAACAGTACATACAGTTTGTACTGCCTCGTTATAGCAGAAAACCCATGTCAAACAGTACATACAATTTATACTGCCTCGTTATAGCAGAAAACCCATGTCAAACAGTACATACAGTTAGTACTGCCTCTTTATTGCAGAAAACCCATGTCAAACACTAAGCATCGGAGTTTGTTCAATGCTGCGTTTGTTTTACAGCGTTCTACTTTGGAAACCAGAATTATTGTAAGGAAAGCACTTCTATAGTACGTAAGTGTTAATTAACTACAACTCGATAATTTCAGATACAAACTATTTGAGATATGGAATGTATGATCTACCTGTTAAAAATTTATGGCATTATGTTTCTAAAGTATTGGTAGGCCTTTGACTAACAAAGTTTCCGTTCTAAATAATACTGGCGTCAAGTAGAGGCGGATCATTGTAATCGAGTTCTTTGACTACTTTTGTGTGATTATACTTCGTAATTAATGACGTACTCCTCAGGACCAAAACTACGATCCAAGAAACCACAGTCTGTTGCCTTATCCATTAGACCACACCGCTGCATAACACGATAAATCAGTGCCGCACTGTCACGGGATCAGAAATTGTAATAGCACTAAATTTTGAAACAAACTGATGATTAAGCATTGAAAATCGGTATTTCCTCGTACGCGAAGACATTCTAAGTCAAAATGTTATCACATTTAGCTTTAACACTACTTATCATTTTCAGCACCTTTATCTCTCGGTTATTTTTTCTATCTCAAATTACTTGTCTCTAAAATCTGAAATTATTGCAGTTAAGCTTAGGAACATAATGTATTAAAAGCTGTTACCTTCCTCTGCTGAACATTATCATGGAACAATATATTTTTAATCATATTCTTGAGAAAAAAAATACAAACAAAAAGAGAAAAGGGCAAAAGTAGAAGTAACACACACAAAAGTGACAAATACTGAGTTGTGCTTGATTTGGGTTCCAGTTGGGATAGCTAATTTGCAATCATTCCAAGGTTTTCCCTTATTCTGTGTGGAACAGCAGATCCCGAACACGTATGATGATCGATATGGGTTGTTATAGGTTTTAAGAATGGGGTTAGATGTGTAAAAGAATTAAAGGAGAAGAAGAGGAAGAAAGTGAAAAAATGCGAAAAGAGTGAGCACAACTCTAGAATAAAGCGTAGGAAGGGATCTTAACATTTGGCATTTATAAATACCTTCTCTCGACATTTTGGTATTTTTAATGAAGTAACAGACTCTCAAAGTTATGAGGTGGTTTTATTTGATTAAAAATGTTTTGGGTACATATACAGAATTATTTCTCAACATGGTGGAAGCTCTATTTTGGAAAGTGTAGCAAGAATAACGTAAAAAATCCTATTTTATTTATCTTGTATACTATTTTGCTAATGACAATTTTTATGTTAAAATTTATAATCTAAAAAAAGACACTTAACAAGGACTCGTCTATGCATTAAATTCGAAATATCATATAAGTTTATTCAATTGCTTACAATTTATTTTGAAAAAGTATATCACGGTATATCATTTCGCTTACCACTAACATTTTTATTAATGTATCTCGTTATTCGTTTAGTTGCAGTATTTACATATTGCACTTAAACTATATGGCTTTATTTTCTTTAGAAGTAGTTACAGTTCTTAGAACAATGTGAAAATGTCTTGCAGAAATCTTGCGATTTTGTAAGTGACGTTCATCGTTTTACTTATTGCATGCACTGTGGAGGCGGAAATGAGACAGAACCGTTGTCGCAACCGTACGCAATACCTGCACGGTCACGCATGTTTAAGGTGCCGCACCTTTGTAGCCACAGGTGTGACGTGATTGCATGGCATCTTTCCCCATTGACATTCAAAACTGCTGTTGCCTACAGTTGGGAATGTGGAGAACTGCGGTACATATCTCACGTCCCATCGTATACGCTTATCTGTACCCCAAATTGTGCGGAAAAGGGAGGTAAGATATCTGTTGCAAAAATTTGATCGGCAAAGTGACATTTTCCACTTCAAAAAGTAATATTTAACAAAAGAGTATTATTTAAAAATAGTTGAAACGCATTTCCTTTGGAATACTTTTTTTAATGCAACTTAAAAACTGAAACTAATGTTTTTTACTGTGGCGTGTTTTAATTAGTAATTAATATTTTATCCGGGATCATTTAATAATGACTACGACCTACTATTTCTAAATTACTAATACTCACTGCTTATATTCCCCTCATCATTTAAACACGCGATCAAATAATTCCCTCCTGTCTATACCCTTACGCCGAACTCTCATATTTCTTCATCCTTCACAGTTGTTGCTACTCTCTCTGCCGGTCACAACGATTATTTAGAATATTGCAGGGAGATTATTTATTTGAAGAACGCAGCATTCAGCAAGTGCTATGCTCAATTGTTAATGTCATTAACTGTATTGTAATCGTAATAGTCCCTGGTGAAGTAGAAGGTACTTACTTAAATAATAATTATAATAATATATTGTGTAGTTCAGTATATTCTACTATAGAGCATACAACTTAACGATATTAATTTATGATAACAACAAAGAACAAAAGATATATGACTAGTTGGAAGAAAGGAAAATCATTCTGTTTCCAAAATGAGTAATTTTGAAGAAAGCACGCCTTCATATATTGAAACTTTGACAGATGCTAATGGTTTGGATATGTTAGAGATTATCCACAAATATTTTCACCTACGCCCTGACGGGACTGAACAAAATAAAATGCTTTCGAATATCCTCAATCAGGGAGAGAATGTAAAGATCAATAAAAAGAATTTGATAAATTGTTAGTGAATTTTATACGCTGCAACTATAATCTGCCATTCAATAATTTAATTGTAAGGATATGGTATAAATAAAGTGCATATGTGTTTCTTTTCGCCTGAACTGTTTATAGGAACCTTTTTGCATGACAAGCATTTCAAGTCAGTGCGATAATAAGATGTTAGCGTTGTAATGAACGCCATATGCATTACGATGGTGAATTATTAAATGATTGTGGATAAAAGCATTTTAAGCTTTGATAAATGGCAATTTCTTATAGAAACATAAGCCAAGTAGACGCCCGTAAACAAAAAGTAATCAGTAAATTGCGCTCAAACTACTAATATTACGGTAAACAGTCATAAAGTGTGGCGCTTTCACAGTTATTGATCTATATAAAGCATAGTTTAGTAACACTAGCACTTTCGACGTAATCAATGATGTGATTTCACGGTAAAGATGCAATGACAGTGCTGCACTGAACAGTTTATTATATTATGTAGTTTGTCTAAAGGGACTAATGGATAACGCGACAGTTCTGTATAATGCACAGACTTCCATAGCTCACTGTATTTAACACAGTTTTGCAGAAAGTGTTTCCGAAGCTCCATCAAGATTCACACTCTGCAGTCATAACCACATATCGTTCTAATAAATAACTTGACCTTCATTAACTTACGGAGTTAAAAGCAGGGTTTCAAAACAAAGGAATGTGTAAATGCTGGTGTAATCGTTATGCATTCCCTGTGTTATTTGCTGAATAGCTTTACAATGTTTTTCAAAATGGGGACAGATCTTCACCTGCTTGTGAGGTCAACAAATCTGTAATGTCGCCTGAAGGATACAGAGGGAGGAAAGAAGGAAGAAAGAAGCCTTGTCTTATTTAAATTGAACGTAAAGGTTGATCATTCTTTTCACTGTTCATAAAACACGATGTCGTTTCCATTTCGCGCATGTTCAGCATGAAATAAAAGCTGGGGATCGTAAGTTTAGTGTGAAAGGACTACTTGGTTTCATTATTGAAAGAAGTTGAGATGCTTATTTGCAGTCACAAAACCAAGAGTGTTTTTACTAATTTTGTGTTGCTCGTTCATTCGTTAATGTCAAGATTTACTCGCTTATTCTTGGTTTGTACGAATGTTTGTCTACCAACTTTACAGCATAGATAAGTCGAAACTATTTAGAAATAGCAAAAAATTAAAAGTATATTGAACATAAACTTCCAAACAAACATAGACAGATTTATTTATTTATTTTTTCCGCCAATGAAAGTTTTGCCTGCATGCAGCACACAAAAATAATGTTGTATCATTTAAAGCATTAACTGAACAGTACAGCTGTTGCAATAATCTCTTAAACCGTAATATGCAATACAAGTGAAATTTAATATCCTTTACAAGTTTTATATACAGTTGCTTATTTTAGAACGTGTGTATGATATACAGTGTGTAAAAAGTTTCTTAAAACATAAAATCTTGCTACTTATTCATTAAACGTGGTTTACCTAGACATAGCAATCTCAATTTTTTAAATTTGTGTTGTGTCATCATGATTCTTAATAGAAGCATTTATTTTATTTCAAATGTCGAAATATTGTCCACAATTGTCCTAGCAGTAACAGTAGGAAGAGAAAGAAAGCTCTGGGTGTCATTAATTCTGTGGAAAATGAAAGGGGAATGCCCACGAAGATTGTGTCTCATAAAATTCGTTCTACCTGGCCGTAAAAGATCATCCAAAACACTGGCGCAACGTTGGAGGGTTGTTAAACAGCCTGGTAACATGGTTAGACGTCGAATTATTGGGTCGGTGTTGAAACGACCTTTGGCACTCACCAGACAATTTTCAGTTATGTCTAAGTGGAAGCCCATCAGCATTTTATTTGCGGACGCTCTTTAACATCTCAGGTCATCAGCGTCCCATTCAATTCAGGGTATGAAACGAACGACAAATTTTGCTCAGAGGTCTCTTCTTCCAGGCTTGAGCTTCTTTATTGTGCCGTAAATGTGCGACACGGGATCCACGACTTGACTTCCCTTCCCAAGGAAGCCATATTTAGAATTTTTACGCCCGACCCTATCAGCCTGAGATGCTACTACCCATGAAGGCAGCTCCAACCAGATAATACTAGACCTATTTTACTCGATTCATTATTTTCCACCTTGTCAACATTGTACCTACTTTATTTGGAACCTGGTAGCTAAACTTCTCTGCACCTGTCATAGTGTTTGTTCTGTGCATAGTCTCAAATCATTTCTATTCAGCATAGAGATCATAATGAAGCTTTTGTTTAACTTTTGAGACGCGCCGGAATCATCATTAACATCCCGTATCTCATGTGTTCATTTATGTGTAGGAACAGCATTACACACTGCGTGTTCATAATAGCCATGCGGAAATTGTCTTCCCATGTGGTTGTTGACGAAGCTGTTGGACTCCTTCACATCTTGAACGCATTTCATCCAACATGAATATCGTAATGCCACAATTCTCCCTTGATTAGACTCCTCCTGGCATTTTAGACGATTCATACTCGTTCCTTGTGAGAAAGCGTGGGAACGTTTAGCGCCTCTCTTATGGGCGTTGCAATTTTAATGGCCAGCATTGTAACTTAGAAATATATTGACAAGCATTTCTTACGGATTCGATTGTACGTTAAAATACTAGCCTAATCAGAATTAATATTGTTTGGGGGAAAAGGGAGGAAGTAAGTGGAAATGAAAGTATTAGTCATATTTCTGGAGAATAAAAATGGCGGCTTCAGGAATGACTAAAGGCAATAAGAGAAAAGTTCCTCTGTAAAATGGAAAATAGACTTTAAACTTCAAAAGTATTATCCCTACTTTAAATGAAAATGTGGAGGGAAAAAAACGTATTTATGACTCAAGTATTAAAAGTGGCATTTTATTATATAAGTAGGATGCTTGCGGAACCAAACCAAGGCCGAGATGAGCAAACCTCAAACAAAATTAAATCACACATATTTTTACCCTGCACTTAATATTTATAAATCAAATATTAATTAACATTCCTTGTATCGAATGAAGGTACATTACCTAAATCTTTGAAACTTTACCAATATCGCAGCGACGCTATTTAGTAGATTAATTTTTTTATTATAATACATTTATTATACTAAATTTCTGTTTAAAAATGTAATTTACTCCTGCTGGGATGGGATCAGCGGTTATATTCTTTAGGATATCCAGCATTATTTCTTATGTAATATCAAAATAGTTCAAATGTCCTGATTTTGAAATTCTCAAAGGATAAATAAATAAATAATTAAAAAACATGTAATTTGTATCCGCTTAAATAGGTTAAATCAAGATTTCTAACACTGGAGTGCTATGAAAATGTATAGCGGTGATTATAATATATGGTTTCTAGTTTAAGCGCCTTAGTTAATTAATTTTGTAGTACTTAAATATAATCTTGAATGCATTAAGATATTCAGTCTTGACAGCCGTGTGTTAAGGCATTTTGCGGTGTTGTTTGAAGTCATCGACCCCTGTTTTCTTCCGGGCAGTATTAAAGTCTACATTTATGGGTGCTAAAATAGTTTTTGCTTGAGGTCTTCAAGGAATATGCCATCAGGAGTACTGTCACATCTTCGGCCAACTCTTCTCTTTTTGTATCCGTTGATTTAAAGAATTAATAAAAAGTATTTCATGCAGTAATGGTTTTTAAATAATATCGATTTAAGATGTGTATTTCAAAATGGAAATATTTATACAGAAAGTTTTATAATACAACCTTAGAATAGGGTAACGTTAAAATGAATTATTGCGACGTTAATCGGCACCGTTCGTAGTTAATGCCCTACAGTTTAACTTATAGGAAACACACTGATATAATTTGGTCGTGGAAGGTATGTCTACCGCGGTGTCATGCGAGAAGAAAACAAAATTTGTAATATAGCTGTTCTTGAATTTGCTTAACCATGCTTTAAGACGTTAAAAATTAAATAAATGCAATCTTCCAATGAATTCAAGCATAACACCGAGGCAATGCACACTGAAGTGATAATCAGAATGCACAATAAAATATTTCCCTTAAAAACTTAAAATTCAACACATTAAATAAAATTAGCATTAAGAGTAAAAAACATATGTATCCCAGAAAACTAAATGAAAAACAACTTTAAGGAATAAAGGAATTGTCTAAATTATCCAGTTTGACAAAGAAATCGATAATTATTAATTTAACGACACTGGAACAGGAGCTAACCATTGCTAAAAGAAAGTTGGAAATAGGGACGCCAGGGAGTCAACGAGTTAAAGCTCGGGACGGCAGGTCGTCGGCCTCCTAGCCAAAGAGTTTACTTTTTTTTTTTCTTCTTTTTCCAAATTTTGCTCAAAGGTTTCTTCTTTCAGGCTTGAGGTTCTTTATCGTGCCGTAAATGTGCGACACGGGACCCATGGCTTTAATACCTACGATTTTTACGCCCGAAAAAATACATTAGTCCTGGTCGGGATCGAACCCGCGATCTTGGGCATAGGAGGCAAGTATGATTACCACTACTCACCAGGACCAACCCCCAAGATTAGATCAACTGTTCAGTATTGACGAAGCGAGCTCAGATCAGGAAGATGGCACGACCTATTCCGACCAATGAAGAATAAACACCGCTACATGTTTTAACCAATTATCGGTAGACACTTTATGAAAAGCAACCAGAAAGGTGGACATCACAACAAAGATGAAAAGCAGGGCGGATTAAGTGATGACAGCACGCTATTTACTTAATGATCCCCAGATGAAGTGTGTTGTGTAATTTCAAACTTTATTATTACATTCACAAGCTATCATTCAGAAAAAATTGTATTTTTCCCCATTACTCACTTAAGTGTTCCATGTCAGGAAGGATAAGGAAAACTCCCATGACTTGTTTTTGCTAATACACGTGTGAAAACAACATACGCAGTGAGGTTAACAGAAGCCGTCTTCAAAAGTACTGAGTCTTTAGAATCGCCTCTTCTTTCGTGAGGCGATAACCTTCGGAATCTCTAGGACAGAGAAGCACAAAGCAAGGTAGCTCAGTGGTTAGGCACTGGCACGGTAAGTCGAAAATGTATGGGTCGAATCGAGGGCGAGACATCAAGTTTTTCTCTCTGTCTTTCATTTTAAATCCTTGCTTTCTTTGTGTATTGGCATCCGAAATCTTGTGTTCCATTGCTAAAATGGTTGCAATGTAGCCTTTCTCTCAGAAAATAAATTAATGTTAAGGTGTAACCTTACTACTAATCCTGATGGCATGGCAGTGACACTCTACTCCTGGAAACCAGCTTTGGGTCACAGGATTTGTTCAGCCCAAAAAGAAGAAAGATGTGTTGCTAATCGCGGAAACAGAGACCTATGCCAAAAGCATTAGTCTCTCGCTTATGAATCTGTAAACTGTTTACATAATAGTCACTATTTTTGTACACTTCTTTTTTACTTTGCCGTATGTAACTGTTTACGTTTCGGTTTAACATCGTCTTAATTCCGTATTATGTTCATTCCTTTCCTACACGCATTTCAAAATCCATCATTCCGCTAAAATATTTTTGTGTGTGTTTAAATGTAATGTTTTATAATCTCTCTTTCTCCATCAAACTTCAGTGCAGGTTTGTAATCGTAATTGAACATTACAGTCAAGATTAACGTTCCTGCATAGTATTATGTAACTATTGAACTATAAGATTGTTTTGCATAAGAAGTCGTGTTAACAACTCTGCAGCCATGCGAGCCTAAAAGAAAATAACAGCTGATCCCATCATTACACACATTCAAATGCTTCTTTCAGCGCCATAAAATTACGTATTTAAATAACCAATAATTTAATATGTAAATAGAATTTAATAATAAACCAAAGTTTAATATGTAGTTTTACTACGCCAAAATAAGTTTAAAATTCACTAATTACCACTTCTGCAATATTGGTACCATTATCCAAATATTACCAACGTTTCTTTCAAGCTCCTCCTAGCGAGAAATAGCGAACTATTTCTTTAAAACAAAGCACTTTTCGGAATTACTGCAATAAATTTAATTCATAATAATTAATAATTTATGTATAAATATTAAAAATTGTCTAAGTTTATGATACATGTTTTAAAACTGATATATAAACTTCCGTATATACAGGAGATTATTATTATTATTATTATTATTATTATTATTATTATTATTATTATTATTATAGTGCGGAATTCGTGGCTGCAATTACCCAGTTGTAAACTTAGATGTGGCGTTATGAAAGTAGCAAATTTTAACATATTATGTCTTTCGCCCCCCCCCCCCCCCCGGGGGGTCCTGTGCAAACTATCTTAAGTAGTTCGTCGTTTATTTTTCAGAATTGCCAACATCTACATACTTTTACCATATAGTACTGTTCCCCTGCCCCCCCCCCTTAGGCAAATCTATGCCACCGCTTCGATTTTCATCAACATTTGTGCATCTGCTTGAGCAATTCCACGTTTGTTTTCAGAGTTGCCAACCCAATCGTTTACTAATTTTACATGCACCAACATTTATGCATGTATTATTTTCCCAAGCGGAGACGAGCGGAGGCCGTTAGGCCAATGCGAGTCACAGTAAACCACCGAGGCCTCCCATTTCTAGGATTTACCCGAGGTTAGGTTTACGTTAGTATGTTTGTGTATACTTTTATTATAATTGCATTTTTCAATTGTCGCATTGTTAGCATGGATGCATATGCCGTTTCTTTTCTGACGTCACTATTTCAACGTGACCGTGTGCAATTTTTGTATGTTAATACCGTATCGTCTTAAGAGTTGGTATTTGTTGTGTACAGTTTACCCATTATTCCTGCTGTATTTATTTGCTACTTTGGAAACGCATTACTTTTAATAGTAATAATGCCTGCACGTAACCTTTTATTTCAGATAACTTTTTATATGGTTTATGAAAGTTCCCCTTGTTCACCGCTATCCCTTACATTCCCGTTTCTGGTGTATTTCTTACTGTTGGTAAAACCGTGACGTAATTTCGTCCTTCATCGTTGCATTTCTGCGATAAAAGCAGATGCACTTTTTGCGCGTACTAACTTTTAACCGAGTCACATCATCTGCTAACACTGTTTTAATTCACTCTCCTGTTATTCAAGGAATGCTTATCACTTAAATTTCTATGGTACGTAAATAAATATTTCCCACTATAATATGCTTTTAGGGAAATACATGGATTTTACCTTAATAGCAACAAACAATTTAGTACACAATTTCCTGTTTGTAAACAATTTCAGATGTTTTCAGTAGTCACATAGCAACAAATAATAGAATACTAAAGATCGACGTATTCACAAGTAATGTAAAATTAAAATAGCATAAACATCTATTTTGTTATTACGTAGATTGTAAAAGTGGAAAAACTTATTGAGTAATTCATGTGTTATTGAGGGAAATCTGTGAGAAGAGTAGACCAGGCCTGGATCTTCTGCTTCGGCGGCAACTTATTTCCGATTTATAGCGTAAATAAACGTTAAAAAGTTCACAGCAAACAGGTAAAATAATTTCAAATAAAGTGAAAATAGCAGTATTTATTTTATATGCAAATTATATAAACATATTATTTAAACAGATTTGCTGTAATTTATCAGTTTTTAGTTATAAAAATAAATTTACTGATATCACTACTAAGCTTGTAATAGTTAACTTATACGTAGAATTTACGTTTACTTGAGCCTTCTTCCAAAGAAAATATTATTTCAAAATTAGTAGATTAGGATTTATTTTCCATAAAAAATAAAAGAACTGGAACCAACCAGATTTGAGGGGTTCAACGAACAAACAAACCTGGAACGCTGTTACGTTTGCTTTTTTGCATTTCGAGTGCTTCATTTTTTTTTTTTTCTCGTAAGCTTGTTGAAACATCAATGATCAGTTTAATATTCTAGGAATTTAAATTTCTCACTACAATATCACACAATGTCAACAGTTAAAAATTTATAGGTGGTTTTATTATATTAATTTTGCAATTATTTTCAATATTATATAGACGTTCTGTTTTGAACCAATAATAATAACAAAACAAAACAGCAATAATACATCATTGAATAAGTGATAATATTTAAAGTTCAATATAATATAGTTCAAAATTCATCTCTGTGCCATCGATCTAGCACTGAACTACAAAGGAAGTATAAACCTCTCCTGTCCTGGAAACAATAATTACTCCTCTCTCCTTTGGACTCGTTATTCTTCAAACTCTTTCTAAAATGTTGTGTCAGTGAAGCATACTGTAATTGATGTTTGATTTTTGTTTTGGCACAACCTGTAACCAAAGCTACTTTCATTCTGGCAAGGCTTTACTTTAATTGGCACCAGTCCTAATAAAATGAATGATATCAACAAGTATTTAAATGATGATATCTGCACTACACGTCTTGAATTAACACAAATAATATATGCACATAACGTGCGAGTACTTATTTAACCCACTCGTAAGTAAAGTAGGAAATCAGTATTCAGTTGAAAGCTAAGGTTAGTGATTAAAGTTTAGGGGGGAGGATACTGAAATTGGACCAGTTTTATGCCTTCTATAAAATACTGCTCATTGCAAACATTCCAATTAGTGAATTAAATGTCTCCTTGTATCTCAAAAATAGATAAATTAAAATTAGGTAAATAGTCCAAGTTAAAAAACCATTGCCTAATTTGAACTCACGATTTCCCAAGTCGGACCTGATAAAAAAATTGTTTAATATCAAAGTAATAAAGCACACAAATGCTTATATTGTTCTTGGAGTCTGTGTGGAAATATGCTGGGCTTGACTTTCACACAGGGGTGTCTTCTTTTGCCTGCCCGCACAGTTTTAGTGTTCATCCTTATCTTCGTCCTCTACCATCTTTGGTTTACATTTCCACTGTTTTCATTGCTGTTTGCGAGCACATCTGAATTTCGTTGTGAATGCTTTTGTCGTCACTAGAGTCTTCTGAAGAAGATTTTTCCTTGTTATTACTGCTAATAGCTTCATCTACTACATTTTCTTCCACAGTTACGCCAAATCATGATCAGAAAACATGTTTCAGTTTAGGGGCGAATTTCCTGCTGTTTAAACCTTTTAGCTCGCCCGTAAGCGTCATTAATTATTACATATTAATTTTAATTCTCCTGGATCTTGTTTCACGAAACTAGTTAATATATGTTCTAATAACAATGGTAGAATCACGAAACGTTGTCATAAGTCACTTGTCAAAATTACTAGTGTAGCGACTGTATTCGAGCAACGAGAAGGCTGTTTTGGAGATGTTTATTACTCCGTAGGCAGTTTGTTGATGCGATTTTGTTAGCGGCATATATTCAAGCCAAGAACATTTAGTATTCAAAGCAATGTAACAGTGTTGAATTTAATTAATGAGCATAAAGAAGTACTCTTTCCTATTTCATCTACAATCTTATGATAGCTGCTTTTATAAAAATTACATCTTACAGCCCTTTCTCTGTTAGGAGCTACTTATATTCAAGTATAGAATTTCGACATATAGATGAATTTACCTCCGCCATTTTCAACTGTTAATAGTTGCATTTTTAACACAAGGGAAAGGTGATGCTAACTTAAATACAAAGTTTAACACGTCGTTAAAGTTAACATTAATTGATAAAACAGAAAGTCTGTTAATCTGAATGTTAAAGCAGGTTAACTTTTAACATCTGTTGATGAAAGGGTCTCTAAAGCGATTAATATTTTGATCTGATCTGTCTTATCTATCCATTGCTTCTCTCGCGTCCTCGAGTCATTTCAAGAACTTGTCACTGTGCTGTGTCCGATTCTAAATCCTGATTGACAGAGCTCAAGAAGATAGAGCTCATAATTCAAAGGAATACATTGAAATTCTACGGTGTTGTTCTTATTTCTAGCATTCACGCAAAACCTTGTGATTATAGTTCATAATCATAATCTGTAAAGAATTACAACAACAATATTTTGCTGGATTTCATATATGTAACAGAAAGCAGTAACAACGAAAATATGCACAAAATTTACACGATGTCCTTTACAGTTTACAGACCACCTCTTGAATATGAGGGTTAAAATGCGGAGGGAGGTCCTTTACAGCTTTTATGTATTACTGTAAAGAGTGTTTATATATATATATATATACATATACACACACATATATTTCCTATATGTTCAATTTTGTCTTTCTAGGTGCATTTTTTCCGAGCAGAATGATTCCTGAACCAGAAATCTGCACAACTGGAGGAGAACTGGAGAAACGAAATCAAAGAAACAATGGAGTACCCATGGCTCCTCCCCTGCCTCCGCACAGCCCCGAGGGTCTCATATTGCCTAGAAAACCAGTAAACCCGTGCCTTGAATCTGTAGACCACAAAAATCTGCACAGAGAGCTGATGTTCAACCAAAGAATGTAAGTTAAGCAAGCAATAGGTTTGTTTTTATAAAATTAACTGATTTTTATGCGTTTAATTACGTGTCAGATCCATGGTGTATGGTTATTAACAAAATTACATATATCCCAACGCAGTACGGTATTTGTGGTCCCGGCGGGCGTGTAATTAATATGTATGAAAATGGTTAAATAAGTACACATGTACGAAAGTTGTATAAAATGGTGCAAGTATTCTATCAAAGGTTCATGTTGTTATAAAAAGTACAGTTAAAGTTCTTACTGTTCAACAACAGAAAAATGATTTAAACTTTTTTAATACTATAAGTTGATTCACCTTAATCTTTCTAGGACAATTTCGTATTTACGAAGCAGTAGTTACAAAACATTGTTTTAAATTGTCGAATGTGAAACTGCGCCTATTGTTTCTTAAAATTGCCATGTTCACTAAAACCACGAATGGGTGTGTTCAGCTTCACTTTCATAACTTCTACTCCTTTGGTCGTTGGGGTGTTGCGTTTAAGTGATGAACAAGAAGTTTGCTTTATTATTTTATCACCAACAATGAAACAGCGCTGTCAGAGTCCGAAATACTCGGTGATTAGTAGTATTCTATTCGTACTGACCACACCCTGAATTTAGGTCACTGGCACCTGAGCAAGGTCATTCCTTTCTGTATCTAGCAAAAACGTGGAATAATAATAATATTGTCGATCCACGAAAGTTCTGCTTATTATAATACAGAAATTAGCCAATTAATTTACATTTTAGTTAGGCATACCTTAACGAAAAGTAAAGAAAACTTACATAAAGAAGTACTGGTAAAATAATTTACATTCAAGATATTCTCCTTGATTTGGTCTGAGCAAATGTGTAGATACGTTTGTTTTGTGTTAACTTCTCAGAGTACAACTCTGTCCCCAAAAACTGAGCTGTTAGCATTTGTACTGGTAAAATAAGGAAAATCCTTAGCACGATATCTTCAGCTCGACTTTCTGCTCTTAAAATGAAATCACTTGTTCCTAAAATCACTGTCAATGTCTTCCGAATACCACTGTGCTAATTTCAACGCACCTTGAATGATATCTTTGTTATATCGGGTAATACGAGGGTTTTTCGATAAGCTCGTGCAAACTCAAAGGGCGGTAGCTTAAGAGATCAAAATGGAGAAACTCTAATTTCGTGTATTAATACAACATTATATTTTGAAAGGGATAACGCTTGGAGAAACTGGACAAATATTACGTACCTTCGCTTAAATGATATATAAACAGTTTGGTGGCTAAACTTGCATAAGCAATGCGAAAGTCCTGTCGAGGTAACTACTCTTGAAATTTATGAAAAAACTCCACGATATGGCGTCGAGCGACCGCGGACTGAAAGCGCTGGAGATTGCTGAAGCTGGGGGTGATCGGATGTGTAATATTTTGCTGATGAAAAAACTATCAGAGAGATGGCTGCCGCGTTTGGTAAGGATTGACCAGAAAAGAAACTAGTTATAACTTCACGCCGAATTTGGAGCTGTTTAAACAGAGTCTAAGCAAATTTCGAAGGCTAAATGTGACAATCAATGAAACGTGAACGAACCACTAAGTGCCATCGTAGAAGAAGATATAGCATTTTAAAGAAATTTGTCAGCTCTCTTATGCTTTTCTCCTTCTTCAGTAAGTCAGTTATTCCAAGAAATTCCAAAAAACCACGCACCTTTATTCTATAAATTTCGTCATTCCAACACTCTATCTGCTTTCTAAAAGTTTGGCGCGTTACACATACAAGGAGAAAGGAAAATTAAATAATTCACTAGGCAAAAAGATCTTGCAAAGAAAATTGTAATTTTTACAATCGCCTCTAGAAGAATGAGCTTATGACATTTTTATCAATTATTTCAAAATCCAACCTTAAAAATACCTACTCTTGGCATTTGCTCAGTGTACCCAGTTGTAAAATATGGCCTGCCTTTAACTACACTCACGATCTAGTTATGACTGTTTTCCACATTTTAGGAAAATCCTGAATTCAGCTTTGAAATGTTTGTAAGATAAATTTTAAATTCTTATGTGACAAATTTGAAATCATAAAATATGGACTACGTGGACTGTAAATAAAGTAGCGACAACATAGTTACTGAGCTTACAGTAACAGTCACGTGTTCGATATAATCTCTTGCTTTGTCCGTGCGAGGGAATATTTGCAAACCTGTGCTATGGAGGAGATCCTTCAACTAAGAAAAGAGGCCATGTCCGGCGAGTGTGGTGGATGTTCAAAGACCTCCGAATGCCGCTGTCCATCAATTAGCCCATTATACCTGCCACTTGGCAACGAGCGTTGCAAGGAAATGCGGAGGCATAACCGTTGCAGGTGGTGCTGGAGATCCCTCCCAGTCTGGTACAGTTACCTGCACATCACCTGCATTTTATCCAAGATACCCAGTTCCTCTTTCGTAAACTTTCTTTAGAGCACCTAGCACTATAGGGGCTAATTCAAACACGTACTTGTTTTACCGACTACTTTCGGCACTGCACAACTCGACAATGGTCCGAACTACTAGGATCCAAACCCTTCCTATGCCGAGCAAGCACATAGACTTCTCCAGTACTTCATTTATAGCCCCCACGTTTCAAATAAAGTGTTGAATTATGTAAAGTCATGCCAGTTTTTTCAAATATGTAAAAATACGTACTATATCCAGAAATATGTATTTTTTTTAAATAATTAAAAAAGTCCTTATAAATATGACGCAATGTTAAGTGTAACTAATGAAAAAACAATGCTACGTCTGTCTGTATATATAAATCCTACTCATGGTCACCAGGCAGTCAGCGATGAAGGCCTTTCATTCACCAAACGTCAACGGTGTCCGTAATATATAGATATGGATGTTGCTTGTCGAACCTCGATTTCCATGCTGATAAAGTTAAGCATAGACCGCAGCAGAGAGATATCTCGTGACGGATATTCTCTTAGGTGCGAAAATATATGAATCTCTTAATATTCACTTTTTATTTTTATTGCTTAAAACTTCCAGTCTGTGGAAACTTATTCAAAGAGTCTGTAAACCATTAAACAATTTTACTATATACTTTTCTAAATCTTGCTTGCCGACTTATTCAATGCTGATGTTAGTTTTTCTGTAAAACGCCGCAGTTGCTCACTAGAGGCTCCAATCAGCCACTCTTCTCTCGCCTTCCATCGAGATTGTGGAGATGTTTGTACAGCAAGGGTTCGAAGTGGCATTTGTTTCCACACACCACTATCGACTAACTGCGGCATTTTATAGGAAAAAGAACATAACTTGAGTCGAATCGTCTCGCTTTGTCCACAACAATACATCATTATGCCAAGATTGCTTTAAATATCAACGTCATATCACAAGAAGCCACGTGTTCTACTGAATCCGAGTTATAAATAGATAACATTAGAACGAAGCCAAGAAAAACAAAGAGAATAACTTAGTCACCTAATTACACTTTCATTACATATGGAACGGTAAATGTAAAAAAGTAAATGCACATGAGAAAGTTACACACCTGTGTGAAAGTGAAAATGAGCTTTTGTGGGAACTGCAGCGAGCAATCGATAATATTTTATCGTCGGCAACCACTGAGACGTCTGCCAGAGCACAATTGCTTGCTCGGCATTGATTTATCGAAATCATTACTGTACACCTATTAAGATTAACCAGAAGCTAAAAAGATAATTTAAAAAAATGTACATAAAGTTTGCCATTAATAACAAGACATCAGTCAAGGTTGTATTAGCTTAATTTCAGCTTTTGAATGATAATTATCAGACCCCAAAAGTTAGGCAAAATGTCTTTTCTATCTGGGCGAATATTTAAGAGTCGGATAGAAATGAATATATTGCGGTTGGTAGGGCTAGTTTTGCCCCCCCCCCCCTTTTTTTTTGCATATTTTAAGGATTAAAACCTCTCTGCTTTTTTTTTTTTTTTTTTGCCTGTTTTGTATCATTATGGATTTTTTCTGCAATTATTTATGCATTTTAAAAAGCACATAAATAATATGAATATATTGAATTGAAAATTATAAAAATTAAATGGCATGTTCATCTCGCAAAAATATTGAGAATCTTGTTATACATTTGTTTCTTTTCAAGTAGTCAAAGACTTTCTCAACTCATCCACTTAAGGTCTTTATATAACAGAACCTTCATTAGTGAAAGAATGCACTGTTACCTTGGGCATAGGAATACCAGGAAACAGAGTATTGTAGTTTAGTCCTGTTGCATCGATCTGCACGAGACTATTCAAGAAAACTTATGGTGGTTCATTTCCCAGCTGCATAAATACAATAGACGATTGCAAGGGAGAAAGATGAGAGTAGTAGTACAGCTGTGTAATAAACTGTCCCTACAATGTGTTCAATATGGAAGTAAGAGATACTAATCCAATTCTTCTATAAATGCATAAACAAAAAATGAACTCTTATCAGAAACCAGTGCAAATCTTTTGCTCATTTACCAGGACTATTCAAAACTAATTTACTTTGTCTTGATCAACATTTCCATGATGTCCTAAAAGGTGAATGTTCTGTTGTAACTGGTATGAGTCCTTCCAAAATAGCTTGTTTTAAATATGCTCCAATCACTTGTAAAAGTAGAGCATTCTTTTTCCATGATGAAAACTGTTTTCTCTGAAAGCAACTGACTAAGACTGTTGGTACATTGAAAAAAAAACATCATCTAGTTGCTTCTAACCAAGAAAAGTTAAGTACTTTAATTATGTGATAAATAAATTATTAAGTATTTTGAATACCTGTTTTCATAACTCTTATGTTTTCACTTTTAATGAATGCCTGTTTTAATTATATTACCTCCTATTTTCAGTTATTTTATGCCTTTTGGCTTGCCTATTTTACCCAAAATAAATGCCTGAGCTTCTGGGCTCTGGTAGTTATTCTGCCTTCATGGGGGGGGGGACCACATACATTCACCCTAATATAGTCCCAAATAAACAAAGGATAAACCTTATAATATTTCAAAGAATAGCATTTTATTTATTTATTTATTTATTTATTTATTTATTTATTTATTTATTTATTTATTCTGGTAGAGCTAAGGCCATTAGGCCATCTCTTTTGCCTGCCAGTCTAACAATAAATTATATTAAGCTACAAAATTACAATCACAACATTGACAATATTTGCACTGTATATAAACCAATGTAAAATATGACTCTAATAAATAAATTTATGCTAATGCATAAATATGGATAATGAAACATATTAACTTAAGAAGAAGAAAAAATAAGAAATTAAAAAGAACAATAATATGAAATAGCACTAGCAATGACAATTTTTATATATATATATATATATATATATATATATATATATATCAAATTTTATGTAAATCCAGAAAGTGGAAATGAGCAAAATGTAAAATTAAAAAGCCTAACAATACTATGAAGGAAATAAGAAAATTTATGATACTAATAACAATAATGGACTGAATAATTCTACAGCAGAATAAAGTAAGTAAATGTATGAGTTGTAACAAAAGGAATCTAAATCCAGGATAATTGATTATTTTTATCAATATTAAACAATTCCTTATGAATGCTCCTAAAGTTTGGGAGTCTCTGACATCCCATGGCAAGGCATTCCAGAGATGGGTTGGGGTTATAATGAAATGATGAATAAAGTGATGTTTGGTGCAATGGTAATACGTACCAGGATTCAAAACAGATGTCAAGGTTATGAGAGGAAGACAGATTTTGAAAACGAGAAGATAGATAAAATGGAGAAGGTGTAGGGAGAATTTAACACTATTCTATTAACACCACCCAAGTGTCTAGACTTAATTTATAATATGTAATTGTTAAGTAAGGAAATTCAGTAGTGTATGATGCTGTAACACTAATGTAATAATACGTAAAAAGTTATATGTATTAGCATTAAGCATAGTCATTGTGATCAAGAATATGCATTAAAACATTTCATCTAAACTGACAAAGATCTCAGGTCTGTATCTTTTAGAACATTTAATGAAAATACATTTTACATAATCTGTTGATATATCTTAGGTTGGCTATTTTACAATCTTTACTTGACTGTCATTAAGCAATTTTTGTCTTAGCGGGAAGAATGTACTGAATCAAAAATCAGAGCTGCAGAGGGCTTTGGAGAAACATAAGGAGCACCAGGTGAAGAAAGAGTTGGAGCAACAGAAGCAAGATAATAAGTCTGCACTTGAGAAAGTTATAGAAGAACGAGCCAGGAGACTAGAAACGGTATGTAGCTAATCTCAATTTTGAAATGCTACAACAGAGATTTTTTAGTTTTTTTATTTTCCCCTCCTGCACACATTTAAGTACCCAACATAACACAGCACTCCTCTCTGTTCTTTAAATATTTCCTTGATTTTTTTCTTCCTCTCACTTTTGTCCCCAACAGTGACTAGATTATTTTTAATGAGAATAAAATGCTTATGGCACCCTGGTAGAGTACCTATACACTACATTTGTCTTTTATGATGTCTCATATATTTGTTTGAGGTGTTATATACTTTCTTTTATACATAATGGTAAATATCCTGAATGCTATTAATTTTCACACTTCATATTGCTACAGATGAATTTATCTGAGATATAAATAGTAACAGATAGGCAGATTACACTTTTGTAACACTAGGAAACAAATACTTAATGAATGCATGAAGATTTTAAGGTATTGCATTTTTTCTTTATGATTGAATTTCAAGATCCTTCAGCAATAATTAGATATTATTTAACCAAACCAGATGCTTTGCAATTTAATTTTCAGTACGATACCCTGAGGTATTTACCTGGGGTAAGATTTCTGCAATAAATACAGACTGAGACAATCAGGTAATACATATCAGCTAGTTGTAAAATTATAATATGTTTATTGTTTAATCTTACTTGGTTAGAACTGCTTTTAGTCTTTTGTGGGGTCCAATGACATTGTAATTTCCAAAAGTGGTAAAGAGGGGGCCAGGGCACTGCATTATATAATTGCCATACAGATGTGCTATGCAGCAATTGATGTTTTGAATATACTCATGAAGCTGCATCATGCAAAGACCACAAAATGCATTTGTTATCATCCTTGCTGCTCTGTTTTGACTTTGTACTTTCAGGAGACATATTTTGGCTGCAAAATCCCAACTTTCAGAAGCATATAAAATGGCAGATTCAATAAGAACAAAGTAAAAGCTTTTCTTCTGATTTGAGTAAAAGTTCAAAACTATTTATAAAGTGAATATTGCCATAAGAGTTTTCTATGTGGCTTGATTATAACAGTCTATGTGGTGTTTGAAAGAAAATAGCACCAAGGTGAATGCTTCAATATTGACAACTGGATCATAAGGAATAAGGGCACAGAAAATGCCAATTTAACTTGGAGTACACACACCCAAAAAGATTGAGCAAAGTTTGTTATCAAATTTCTGTTTTAAAACATTCTGTAAGATTACGCATGTTAAGGATCTTGTATTTTTCAAATTTTCATACAGTATTAAATTATGGGGTAGTAATGTGGGAAAATAATAGTGATATGACTATAAAACTGCAAAAGAAAGTATTTAGAATAATGACCCCAACCCACATTTTATATATGGTCTTGGCAGTATGTATACTGATTCCAACTGTGGGTTCAGAACCAATAAAGGGTGTATTGCCAACTGATTGCTTTTTCATTTCCATAAATACCCTGATGCCCCAGCACCCATCTCTGTTTAAACCTGTTGTAAGATGCCAGAGCAGACCAGGCATTTTGACTACTCCCATACCAATTTTCACCAGTTTTGAATTCGTTTTTGATGCTAACCCCTCTCAAGTACTCTGTAAGCACAGCTCAAAATGTCGGTCATGGTGGTGTAGTGGTAACCATACTTGCCTTCGAAACCCAAAATCGCGGGTTCGAACCCGGCCAGGATCGAAATCCTAAGTATGGCTTCCTTCAGAAGGGAAGTAAAGCCGTGGGTCCCGTGTCGTACACTTACGGCACGAAAAAGAACCTCAAGCCTGAAAGAGAGGCCTCTGAGCAAAATTTGTCGGCCATTTCATGCCCTGAATTGAATGAGACGCTGATGACCTGAGAGGTTAAGAGCGTCCGTAAATAATTAAATCAAACAGCTCAGAATAGCAAATACTTCTGCCTGAAATACTGTGCAATTTGCCAAGGCTTCACAAAAGTTGGTACTTGGAGATAGATCATATATGCATGCGCCCAATTGTATCCCTTTACAAATCCATTGATATCCATAAAAATTCATGTTTTCATTTTTTAATGTGCATGGTTCCTTCCATCCAGTCTTCTCAAGATCCGAATAATCCTGAATGGAGGTAAATTACAATATTGAATATTCATTAGGTCAGACCTCTTTCTCAGTTCTGGAATATCCAGGAAATTTAGAATGGAGGTATGTCCAGTTGCTGCAAAACTACTTCTCCAGTTCACTGTGTGCACCAAGAGATATGCCATAAGCCTAGCCTCCACTTGTAAATAGATATCCATGGGAGAAAGACTGAACCGAGTCTCCAATATAATGGTTGGAGTATTTCTGAAGGCTCCTGTAACATATAGACATGTTAGTCTCTGTAGGTTGGTAAACTTACATGCTATAGTAGTTTTTAAAGTGGTCTGTCACCACATAATAGCACCATAAGATATCTGGCATCGCTCTATTGCATCATATACTAATGATTATTGTGTATTGTAGGTGTAGCCTCTCATGGCGATGATTCCTTTCATTTCCCTAAGAAGACTAGCAATAATATTTCTGCTCCTGGGCATGGAGTTTATTCATCTACTGAGGGTGTTATTGACTCCATATTTCTGAGCAGCCAAAACAATAGACTCATAAGAGGTGTTATCAAAATCTCTATGTCTAGGAAGGCCCCCTAGGACTATTTCTTTCCTAGGGAGTCCTCCAGTCTGCTAGCAAGGCAGTGTAACCCCATTATGTAAGACTTGGATGACTGGTAGGCATGTTGATTTCAATGGAGGGAAATGTCTGACAACCCCCCGACCCCCTTCAATATTTTCTATCAGTCTTTTCAAAGTCTTTAGCAGGAACGATGCAAGACTAATTGGTCGACAAGCCTTAGCTTTGATGTAATTATTACGATTGCACTTAGAAAGAAATACTTCTCCAGAGTTCTCCAGACTTGAGGAATATAGCTGAAGGATATAATGGCCAAAAGAGGTTATAGAGAAGAATATAAAGCTAGCCCAGTCCTTTCTGCAAGAGAGCAGGAAAGATAATATCTGCACCTGGCCAATTAAATGGGTCAAATTTGTTACAACTGAACATGCAAATTACCAATACTTCTGCAATGCTCTTGGTCTAGAGTTTTAGCAGTGGTCTGTGGATTCATAGGTCTTATCATCATATTATTCAACTGGAAAAGTACACCTGTAAGAGAACTTTGAGTGTTTCTTCACCCAAGCGCGTAAAGCTTACACATTGTCCTATGGGGTTTATAGGACAGAGGACCAAGGCTCTATGCAATCTGGCTGCCTCTGAGAGGCTGGATATTTCCTAACAGAAGGCTTGCCAAGAAGACTTTTTGGCCTTACGTATATCTTTATTATAATCCGTGAGGGCTGTATGATATGCCCCCCAAGTCACCAGTTCTTTTTGCCTTGTTAAAGAGATGTCGCACCCTGTCTCACTTAAGGTTTTAGTCCATCATGGCACTTTTGATTTTGTCTGTGATTGGATGAGGCAAGGTGATAACCATCAAGCGACAAAGTAGGCGAACTTGTGGATCTGCCCAATCCTACATTAGAGATCGTACATATAGGCTCCCACCAGGTTCTCCTGGGATTCCTATGAAGATAGGCATTTTTACTACATTACAGTTAAATGATATATAGTGATGGTTTATCTAGGACCCTCCATTCAATAAATTCGGGGTAGATATATATTTCTTGCAAAAAAAATGATGTATTAACCTCCTGCCCTATGCGATTAGCAAAGGTAAGATTGTTCCTGACATTCAGTATATGTGGATAACTAGAGAGCAGAAAGTCTAAAAGGCACTCACCCCTTTTGTTGATATCCTTAATGCCCCAGATTTCATGATGAGAGTTGGCATCACACCCAAAGATGAGCTGGTCCCCTCTCCGAGTGCAGTGTGCCACCAACTGTTCTAGTTCACTGGTAGGTGGATTACTGCTATCAAGGGGGAATAAACAGAACTCAGCATTAGAGTTTTCTTCCCTCTTGTAAGTTGCAGTCTACTTTCACCGTGATGACATCGCCAGAACAAAATTCTAGAAGAGGAAGGCATTGAATTCAATTGCAAACAAGAATACAATTTCTGAGACAATCTGCCTTGCTGCAATGTATCAACTTGACATTCTCCTAGTCCTGTGATTCGGCCCCTGTTGATCTAGGGTTCTTAAATCAGAGCCATGTCTATTCCTTCTTCACTACAGAAATCAGCAGAGGCCGCCTTCTTATATTGGAGGTTGATCTGAAGGACCTTTAGGGCCATTCTTGGCTAGAGTCACAATGTTACTTTGCCAGGCCTCAAAGGCTCTTTTGCTCAGATACCCTCAAAAGGTCGGTCCTGGTGGTGTAGTGGTAACCATACTTGCCTTCTAAACCCAAGATCGTGGGTTCAAACCCGGCCAGAATCGATGGATTTTTTCGGGCGTAAAAATCGTAAGTTTCCTTCAGAAGGGAAGTAAAGCCGTGGGTCCCGTGTCGTACATTTACGGCACGATAAAGAACCTCAAGCCTGAAAGGAGAGGCCTCTAAGCAATATTTGTCAGCCGTTTCACGTCCTAAATTGAATGGGACGCTGATGACCTCAAATGTTAAAAGAGTGTCTTTAAATAAAAACATTAAAAAAAAAACCTCAAAAGAGTTAATGTTCTCCTTATCTGATGTTTGCTCAAGGGAGCTTATTCATCAAGAGATGAAATTGCAGCTGCTGAGGGCTCACAAGTGTGGTCCGCAGGAGTGGATTGTTAGTTTTCTGAATGGTTTGCATTAAGGTTCCACCAGAAGCTAGGGAAAGTGGTCCGCCCAGCAGAGCCCCGCATGCCTGGATAAGGCTAAATACTCTTGAAGGTCGCCTGGTATTCCAGGGACTCTGTTCACTGCACATCATCCAAATGCTATGCACCATGGCGCAGGTCGCATCAGGTGGATGAAGTGAAGAAGTTCAGTTGCTTCTTAGTCTGGCCTGTACTCATCGGCCTGCCCAGCATGGGCAATCCTACCAGTAGCAGGCTACCGCCGGTATAGCTTGATAATTCGTAGAGACTCACAAGCCCTGCCACCAGCGACAAGCTCCTGCAGCTCCTAGGCAGGGATTAATATAATTTTTTATGGCATGAATCCACATTCGATATGCAAAATAGGCATTATTATAATAGGTTTTTTGTTATTAATAAAAATAGTATGAATCTGTAACATTAGGTATATAAAGAAACTAATTTGCTATTGTTATCATTATATATATATATATATATATATTGACATTTCCACATTATTTGTAAGATGAAACTGTTATATATTATATCACATCAAATACTCATTTACACCTTTAAATTCCTCTCCCAGTCCTGTTGAGTCCCACTCAAAAAGAGAATGGAATCACCCTCAGAAATTGTTGCTGCCTGATAGTTGGCAACAAAACTGAGACAGCCCATAATCAATACAGAAACCTCTTCATAATTTGGCTCATCAATGTGGGGCCACCTACAACAGAGCCAGCTGCCATACTGAACCACTTCAATGCAAAGGACAAACATAAATCATTATTATATGCATATATTTCAACATGCTAATGTATGCATTTAATCAGTACATCTACTTTGCCAAATATGTTAATATGTGAAGAATCTATATGGAAAACTGTAAATATAAATATTATAATTAGACAAATATCATGATGTGTCCATTCCATTTGTATGATATTATGGATGAAATAAATTGAATTTGAATAGGTTGTTCTACATAGCACTTAGGGAAAATACTGGCTTGGGTTTTGTCAGTATTTATATTAACTCACCATTTTTGGAAACAAATTTGAAACTGATGAACTTACACTTGCAATATATGAGTAATAAAGGGAAGACATTTGACTGAATAGTGTAAGAGTGTCACCAATGAAAAAGACTGGTGACATTACTGGTGCAAAGGAAAATCTGCTATGTATAAAAGATAGACATGATGCAGGAAGGTGCCAATTTTATAAGGGTAAGAGATGGGCACTTTTTCTTCAAAATAAATTTGAAAAGTTCAAGAAATAAGGTAGTCTGCAATATAATTTCCATCTAATAATTGGAAAATTATAAGGTTGTGGAGATATTACCTACCTTTAGAAACATTATTTTCTTTATTTTTATCATTATTTTTATCATTAAGAGTATTAAACATACTTAAAGCTTCTGCCTTCACCATAGCAGCTGTAAGCTACCATTTTGGAACAATAAAGCTTTTATTTTAATAGTGTTTAATGCCCATTTTTACTGCTGAGGTACCACAGGCAGTGGACACTGATGATAAATGAAATGAGATTATAATTTTTTTAAAATTTATATGTGTATATATAAAGGAGGTGTTTCAGGTCTTATTTTAGGGTACCTCCCCAGCATTTGCCCTTTATGAGGACTGAAAAAAACCTGGAGAAAACCTAAGTCAGGGAATATGGTCCTGGTGGGAATTAAACCCAGACCTCCCTCTCACTGACCTCTGTCCATAATAAATCTAGTGTGGGAACAAGTATAAGGAAAACAATTTGAAATAGCATCAACAACAACAACAACAACAACAACAACAACAACAATAATAATAATAATAATAATAATAATAATAATAATAATAATAATAATAAAAAGCACTTCCAAAATTAATTTATCACAAAAGTCAACATTATCCACACAAAATAAATTTTTTTCTGTTTTGAGAATTAAGTAAGGACTTTTTATATATACCAATTAAATTTGTAGTTGTATACTTTAAAAAATTGTATTTTCTGAGATTGAGATTATTTTTCTTTTAGTTGGAAAAATCAGAAGAGGCAGAAAAGTGCAGACCAGGAGAGCCAGAGTTTATGAAAGTTCATGCCAAGCTGCGAGCCAGAATGGACTCAAAGTGATGAGCTTTACCTGGTTGTCTGAGAACATGGACTGGATTTCCTGCTACCAAAATATAGTGTAGCTGACTTGGTGAAATCAATGCAGTGTTAAGATTGACACTTATGGTAACTAGTATCAGTTTACAAGTTGATGATCATCTAAAGCACTTGCATTGCTGTGTGTTGGGTAGATTAATTGAATGTTCTCTTTTTGATGTTCCATGTAAAGTCAAAGCCATTAGCATACTTCCAATATTCTGTCAGCTTTGTATGCTGGCAAATGTTTATACTTCCATGGTTTTAAAAGCTAGCAAATTGAGGCCTAGTTAAAGGAGGAAAAAATAGCTGTTGGTACATTTGCAGTACCAGCAAGCATTATTTTTCTTATTCGCACTTGAGTATTTTTAAAACAATGTAATATGATACAGTAACTTTTATGCTCACCTTAGTTTTGGAGTAGCAATGCACTGATGGATAGTTAGTTGCTACATTTGTTAAACAGAAAAGAATGAACAATTGTAAATAATATTGGTGGACCTACTGTCTCAGGACTTCACTTTCATTTAAATTTGAAAGGAAAACGTGCTTTGTTACTGGGAACACTTAAGTGCACACAGAAATCTAAGAGGTGATATTAACTTGGTTTACTAATTTAACATTGCACATGAAAAGTAATCATTGTCAAGCAATGTTAATTTATTGTTGTTAATAATTGTTGTGTAAATATTAGACATAGGCTTTTTCTCAAAATAATATTAATAGCAATTACTTTTAGCAACACTACCAATATAGATAGTAATCAGAGACCCAATAATTTTACTAACTTATCAAAAAACCTGAACAGAAGCAAAATTGTAAAGCTTGAATTGTAACTTTTTAATATGTGAATTGTAAATCTTAAATCATATGTGAAAACAACTTTTTACACAGCTGCAATTCAAAGTGATATACTTATTTTAGGCCATATGCTATGAAAGTTTTTATGAATCTCTTTCTTTTAAAATACAAGACTTTGCAATTAAATGTGCAATTATATGAGAGTCCTATGTGAAGAAGGCAATACAAATATATCTTTCAGGAATGAAACTGAGAATTGCTAAAATAGTAATATTCTGTGCACAGACATTGCCCACATGTAACAATACAAACAACTTGGTTTATCTTGTTGAATTAAACATAAAACTTCTAAAAGCATGTCAATATATTAAACTCTCTTGACGTTTCACATTGGTTTATTTTGATATTGCATAAAACTGTATAATCAATATCACTGCTTTTCTTGAAATGATAATTTTATTGCAAATTTTATATTGATAAATTAAGCACCATGTTTTAACAATATATGAAAAACCTTATTTGTATGGTATTAGACAGCATATCCAAGGACTGTCAATTTTTTTCCAATTGGATTTGATGGAAAAATTCATGTATTTTATTTTGACTAACATATAGAAACTGAATGGCAAGAAAACAAGAAACATAATGATTTATTATTCCATGAATGGAATATTCCAGTAATGTAATAATTTCTCATATATGAAGTTGTTATGTGTTTATCCATTTTCTTTTTTTAATTACTAAAAATAATTCCAAAAGATTTTTCATGAAATGTTTTGACATTTGTTTAATTTTAAAGTTACTATTGCCTATGGAAAATAAATAATCAGAGTTTGCAGTTACTTTCTTTATTGCAATAAAAACTTGTCAAATATGAAATTGGAGAAAATTAGTTTTAAATAACATTATGTCTCATCCCAATTTCACATATAGTTTGTAGAAGGAAAAAAAGAAACATATGGAAGAGAGTATTCAGTGTTATAGCTTATGTTGAGCACAATTTTTACTGCAATACATTATAAAAAGATAATTTCAGCTGAAAGATAGATTGTTTGAGAAATAGTTTTTGTTTAGAGTGGCAAAAGATTTATATAAATTTAATTCACTTAATATTTAAGGAAGTGAAGCATGCTTTGATGTGCATCCAGAATATAAATAGGATCATCAAGAGCTATACTCTTCTTCTTCTTCTTCTTCAGCACTACAGTCCGCAGTGAGCCTTGAACTGCTGCTGTGACCTCTGCTTCTTATACCTCCATCTTACATCATTGACAGAGGTCAGTATGCTGGAACCCTGCAGGTCGCCTATCATGCAGCTTGTAATCAAAGAATGCCATCTCTCTAGCAGGAAGCTTCGAAATTGTCCTCATGAGACTGGTTCCAAATCTCCTCCCTAACTTTGAAAAATTCCCAAGCAGGCACCAGGAATCGAACCTGGGTCTCCTGGCCAGCAGTTAACATTGCTAACCACTAGACCAACGGGGTGATCAGGGCTAAAATCTACTTAAATTATACATATATGAATGGAAAAAATTTATGATGGATCTGATGTTCCAGATATCCATATTTATAAACCAGGACCAGCTTTATATACATTTCAGTATATGCTAAATAATCAAAATTCTGCAATAAGCACAACTAATTGAACAGCAAATAAAAAGGAAAAATAAAACAAACTGTATTAGGAAATTGACAAAATAAACAGCAAATTTCCAAAGATGAATATTTAAATATTTTTACTGGAAAATGAAGGCACTGATAAAGTGAAAATATTTTATTTATTTATTTATTTATTTATTTATTTATTTAGTTATTTATTTGCCTATGTAATATGAAACAATTATTTCTTTCCAACCATTTTTTAAACTTTATGATTATGAATGAAAATAATTTTTTAATATATTGCAAGGAGAATACCAAATTGTCTATGATCTTAGTCTGGTACTAAAGAGGTATTTGCTGTATGTGAATGAAGCAAGTTATCAGTGAATGGAATGAAGTGAAGATAATAATCGCATAAGCTATGGCATAACTTAAGACTCTGCAGAGGTCCTAGGGAGCCGCTGCTAGCAAAAATCGAAAAGTTTGAAAATAAAAACCAGAATAAAAATGTAAATAAATCATCATAATGGAGAAAAAAAGAATACAAAGCAGTAAAAGAAATCACAGCTTTCATTGAACACACCTATACATGTCAACAATAAGCAAATTAAGAATTGAAAACTAACAACCACCAGCCATTTGTCACTGCACCGCATGCTGCCAACAAAGCATATTTAGGTTACATTTCGTGAATGGTGAATGTACTTGTTTATTTTTCCATTGCTGCAGCATGATTGAACCAGATGCAGTGTCGCTAGGCTGGATCTCATATCAAGTCTAGTACAGTGGTAGAAATGAAACATAGTGTTTGATTCTGGTCCCTTGTCACTGACAATATTAGACTAAAAATAGCTTAGTTATAGCATTTCAATTGTTGTGTTTTATTCTTTTTCATTTAATCCTTTTTTTTTCTCTTCATTTTTTCCCCTCCTTCAAAATGAAGCTACTTAAAACTAGTTATGAACAGTAATTTTCCAGATATTTTAAATGACAACACAAAGGCATGATATTGCACAACCCCAAGGTACATTTCTGAAAGATCTCCTAAGCAAAATAATAGAAGTTTCTCCATTAATTACTATGAAAAATTAACAAAATCTGAGTTAAACAGGACAAGAGAATGGTTCTGTTATTCTAGAAAATGGGACTTTGTTTATTATGAGTCATGCTGGTTATTTGCTAATAGGAGTTCAGCATGTTTTCATTTTGCCTCGAGTAAAAAGCTTTCTTAATTGGCAGGGCTTATCAAAAATATGTTTAACACAAAAAATGTCTCTTTTTCATCTGGAAGCATGTGTTGTTTATAAGGTCTGGAAAGGAGAAGATGTTGTAGATTGTGATCTGGAATGTGAATTAAAGAAATAAATTAATCTATGGAAACAAATTCTTGATTGCACAATTAATGGCATTATCACATTGTCAGTATCTAATCTAGCTTAGAAAAGAATTAGGAAAAACTCACTGTAAAAAAATTTAAATATGTCCGGGACCTATAATGAAGTAAAAGCAAGGATTGAACAAAAGGAGCTATTCACTGTGGTGCACATAATTTGAATCTAGTTCTAAATGACCCTGTTAGAAATGCATCTGAAAAGTTTTTTTGAACATCTATGAAATGCTTAAGTGATCTGTTCAGTGTAAACACCCCACAGTTTCTGTCTACTGCAAAAGATCAAGAATTACATAGTAAATTCAAAATTTATCACTGCAGTATGTTGAAGACTTAATGAAGATTTCTCATTTCAGTTACAGTGCTTCAAAAGTGCATTAAAAAATAAAAGACAAATAGTCTGTTTGAGAATTGGCACACTTCTTGCTAATCGAAAATTTGCTTTAGCATCAAGTGTACCAGACGTTTGTATTGCTTTCATTTTATTTATCTCTCTACCTGCAACTGTTGCATCAGCTGAGCGATTCTTTCCAAAATTAAAACTAATAAAAACATGTGTCACAAGCAGGATTAAGTGAGCTCAGTATTTTAAGTATTGAGTGTGAGAGAACACGAATTGACATGATTGAAGTAGAGAAACTTTGCCTCAAAGAATACTAAACAACTTCGCTGCTTCCTATGATCCCCAAGGATTGTACATATTACAGGGTTTCTGTGCCAAATTTTAGAGGTAGGCAATGTACCATATACATAGTGTCTAGGAAATAATTCTACTTTATTTCCTGATTTCCTACACTTGCACCAACATAACAACAACAACAACAACAACAATAATAATAATAATAATAATAATAATAATAATTATCAGGAGCAACAGCAGCAACATCAATGACAATAACAAAGATAGGAGGCAAATTTTAATCCCTCATACTCCTCCAAGATCCTGTCAACCAATTTATATTTTCCACAGTCGAAGACATACTACTGAACCTATATGCTTGAACATGCATAATTTTGTTAAACTTTGCAGCGGGGCCCAACCTTTCACTGTTATGCCACTGCACAAGTCTGAGTTTAGCATACAAAGAAGGTGGGCATTGTGATTAAAACATATTCCAAGGTGAAGGTGTATGCTACTATCAGATTTTTGAACTTTATAGCCACACATACAGAAGTTGTTGTTGCCCTCTATTAATATTAAAACATATTCCTAGGTGAAGGTGTATGCTACTATCAGATTTTTGAACTTTATAGCCACACATACAGAAGTTGTTTCCTTCTATTAATATGAAAACGGGATTACTTATAAAACCATCCTCATAAATCAGTATTTGAAGCTTATTGGTGATAAATAATGTAATGGGAAAAACCACAAGATAGTACTCCAGAGCAGAGATAATAGTGGTATTATTTTTGGGAAATTTTTCAACCTTTAAGTTGTATTTGTCTGAAATTTTTTGCAAGAGCGAGCAGGAAGGCTGTAGATGTACATGCTGCAATATATAACTAAACTCCTAATACAGGCAACTAGTGACAATATGCAAGGTGTTAGCAAGAAACTTCAGCATAACCAATTAAATATTGATTCAATTATTTGATGACCAACATGGCAGCAGCCATTGTTTGAGGCCAGCCTTGGGTTGCACTTGTATCAATGCTAATGTTAGCCTCAAAAGCAAAATATGTTTGCTTATCACTGCCTATCTTAGCCTAATGAGGGGAAGGGGAAATGTTTGTCTTATCTTGGGCACAACAACTAAAAATTTGCCTATGTTAGCCAATGTGTACATTTTGGAAAAAAATTAGCAAAATTATATCAATCTTTACTTTTGTATATGCATAAAAAATCTTATTTTGCCTTTTGGGAGGCGGTTGCATATTTTACTTAGCCTCTTCGATGGGTTTTGTGTGTGTGTGTGTAAAAAAATGAGCAGAATTTTACTTATCCTAGCCTTTCTTTACCTGTTGGAAACAAAATTAACATTTTTAATCTTTCCCTTTATCATATCCTATTTTGCCTTTTGCAAAAATGTGAGAAATTTTTTTCCTATCATAGCCTATTATTTTAAATTAAATGGGGCAAAAAATTTGTCTATTTAGCCTATTTTGCTTATCTTTACCTCTTGGGAAAAAAAATGACTTTCTAGGACTTTTTGGAAAACAGTGAGCCCTTTCCTGAACCACAAAAGTGCAGTGTTTAGAATGAAAAAATATTTCTAAAACAGTACATTAACCATTACAAATGTCAGTATTATAGTTTTTATTTACATGCTCTTTTGAAGTATTCTCATGAAAAATCAGAAGATACAGGTGTTTCTCACAAAAATCACTTGTTATTCTAATGTTTTATAAATGGTATGATTTTAAGTGTATACAGGAGCAACTTTTCTGGCAGGAATTTCTAACTTGAAACATGGAAAAACAGACGAGGGATCAAGTATTTTCATTCTTCTGGACACTTGCAACTATTTGGAAATGCTCCTAAATTTTCATTTAATAACTACTGTGTAAACAACTTTTTTTTTGCATCATCAGGCAAATCTAATGTTGTGTTGGTACCAAGAATCTTGTAATGGCCAGAATCTTGCAAAATGTTGATTTCATTTCCAACATTGCAAATTTCTGATCTGAAACAATAGTTTTATAATAGCTGGCAATCCAAAAGGTTCTTGTTACCAGAGGAAATAAGTTTAATTCATTACTGCATTATATGTCTTAGAAATTAACAACTACAAACATAGTTTTAGTAGCTATTGTAATTCAATGCTCAGTGATACTAAAGGTGAGTTATCCCATCAATTGGCATGAAACTTGAGTCCTATCTTCCTAGAGGACCCAGCTTTGAAATCCTGGCTTGGATGAGAAATGTATGATTGGTGAGGTTGTAGCAATAGGGTTACATTTCATTCTTTTGTATTTTAATTTTCTTACATCTCCCGTAATTTATGTTTATTGTTTTTACTGAGAACACATTTAGGTTAACTGCTTTACCACATTATATACAATAGTTTGTGACATAGAAATATATTAATATTGAATAATTCCACTATTCGATATTCTACTTATTTTTCACTTCCAGAATATTAAATCGTAGCATCTAGCACAATAGCAAATTAATAACTATAAACTTCAACACTATCTCAATAAAAGTGTTAAAAGTACTCCGTGGTAATGATTGTCATCAAGGTAAAGGGAAACAAAGTTTTGCGAACGCGAACTAATTTTCCATTTCACTACTTCGTACGTTTGCCTGTTGCCCACCCTTACATTTTGGATAGCGAATCGTTTACAATTCTACGCGCAGTAAAACATAATGATTATTCATTTGCAGAGCTTGTGATATGCCTGTAATGTAATGTAAAGCTAGAGGAGTGCAACCATAGCCGCGCAGCTGTACGAGGAAGATATGCAAATAGAAGACATCTTCGTCGTATCACCTTTCAGTCTATCCATCGGCCTCTGTGAGAACTGGATCCCTGTCAGTTCATAGACCGAATGCTGGTAGAAATCGAAACCTACACGCTCGGGCTTCGAACAAGAAGTTTTCGACAGACTGACGGCTCATCCATCAACGAGTACTCGTGCAATGAACACAAACAGTAGTAGTTTGGGGAGGAACGGCCCACTAATTTCACGTTCTGAAGTAAGAGACCTTGGGACCAGTGAACTTCGTTCCCCGATCACAGTCGTTCAACTGGGCGTTAGATCATCGTAGTGAAAATCCACACTTGTTTTCCTCATTGCTGTTCACCGACGGAGCCACCTTCACCAGAAATGAGCTTATGCTCAACCACTGGAGCAACCAGCCACACATGGGATTACGAAAATCGACATGGCCGTGTTGAGACACCTAGTCAGCGCAGGTTCAATGGGGGGGCACATTGTGTGGCGCACCTTCTTCCTTTGCGGCTAAATGAGCAAATTTTTCATTAACTTACTGCCTGTATTACTAGAAAACGTCCCTCTAGAATTATGTAAAATGTTTCAGCATGTGGGGACTGCGCCCTATTTTGATAGGAACGTTTGACAGCATTGTGACATTTTCCCTGACCATGTGTCCCACATTATGTGCCGATGCAATCTCTGAAGGGATGTAAGCGGTCGACATTTTCAGCAATTACTGTAATTGTTTTCTAAATGACGCTAAAATTGGTGCTGGTCCTGGTGGTGTAGTGGTTACCATACTTGCCTCCTACACCCAAAACGCGGGTTCGAACCCGGCCAGGATCGATGGATTTTTTCTGGCGTAAAAATCCTAAGTATGGCTTCCTTCGGAAGGAAAGTAAAGCCGTGGGTCCCGTGTCGTACATTTACGGCACGAAAAAGAACCTCAAGCCTGAAAGAAGAGGCCTCCGAGCAAAATTTGTCGGACGTTTCACGCCCGGAGTTGAATGGGACGCTGATGACCTCAGATGTTAAAGAGCGTCCATAAATCAATCAATCAAAATCAAAGACGCTAAAACTGTGAAAACAAGTTTAAAATTTTCGCTGAATTGTTGTTCTTGAGCACAGATTTTCTTCACTATATTTCGTTTTTCATATTTTTAGAAGTGTAAAATTCGAAGTGCGTTTCTATGATCATTTATTAATATTTTAAATCCTGCACAACCTAAAAACAAAACTTGTCTTATTGTATCCATCATCAACCTAATATTTCCATTTTTTTTACCCTTTCAGAACCGAGTAAATTGTGCTCATTAATTGTAAGTTTCCATTTCAAATCAAAAAAAAAAATAATTTTACTATCATATCGACATGGCGCCATATTTCAGAAAATTATTAAATTAGAACTGTAGAAGTAACCATAAACAACAGAAACCAATATTCGGCCTTTCGCAATAATATAAGCAAACAAAAAATAAAAATGTAATGCACTCGGCTATATTGGAACATTTGTCGTTAATTTTATGATTATTTCCAGCTCAATAAACCTAGGCTCAAAGCTACGGACCAAAACGATCTTAGGCTAACCTCTTGCTCACGTTGATCCTAAAACAAAATAGAAATCTGATACACCTTATATATATATATATATATATATATATATATATATATATATATATAAGATGTTTCAGAATTCAAACAATATATATATTGGGTGTCTCACGTAACTCAGCGACCCCAAATATTTTAGAAATGAAAGAAGATTTGGAAAAACTGGTTGCGCATGTCAGGGGCACAACAATAATGGGAGGGTACGCACAATCCTGAAAAGTATATATATAGCTTACAACTCAAAGTTGTAGTTATTTAAATGGAACATGTGCGTTTTTTCTAGCGAACTGAAAACTAGAGGTCCAATTAGTGATAACAGAAATGGTTTTACTTTGCTAAACAGTGGCCTATAGCTCAATGAAACTTCATGTTTGTAAATTATATCCAGCACAGCAAACGCACTCAGTAATCAGTAACGCCATATCTGATGAAACTGTGTCACCTCAGCAGATGTTCAATGTGACGACCGTTTGCCGAATACACTTGTGAATGCATTGAACAAGTGAGCGTTGCACAGATTGTAGATACTGCTGCACACGCCCCAGTAATACGCTCTTTCATCTTCTCTGTGTTGTTGGGAGTTCTTAATAGTTTCTGATCTTTCATTGCGCCCCAGAGAAATTGTCTAATGGCATCAAGTTGGGGGACCAAGCTGGCCATTTCATAGGACCTTCCCGTCCTATCCACCGATTTGGAAACTTTGCATCCACAGCTTCCCTGGGAACATTTGCAAAGTAAACCTCCCTCTTTAAAATATATATATATTTTAAATTTTTTTGAATGGGTTTAACGCCCGTTTGTACTACTGAGGCACCACAGGCGGTGGACACTGATGATAAATGAAATGATATATTGGGAAAGGATTTTTTTTTAAGGAAGGAAACGTTCCAGGCCTAAGTTTAGGGTACCTTCCCGGCATTTGCCATTTATGAGGAGGAGGAAAACCTGGAAAAACCCTCAGTCAGGGAGGACGGTCCTGGCGGGATTCGAACCCCAGCTATCCCGTTCACATTCTAATAATCCGATTTCACTGATTTTCAGAATTTTTTTATTATTATTTCATTTTTTTATTATTTGTTTTATTTGATTTTATTTAAATAGTATATGCCGAGTTTCCTTGCGAAAAAACAAATATTAATGACACAAGAGTGATTTTGAATTTTTTTCAGGTACCCACCATCCTAATAGTCCGATTTCACTGATTTTCGGAGAGTTTTTTTCTTATTTTATTTCAGTGGTCTATACTGAGTTTCCTTAACAAAAATTTAAATTGCGACCGGTAGAGCGATTTTAAAATTTCGCTTTAACCTCCACTCATTTTTCAGATATACCCCCCATCCTATTGAGCTGATTGCGATGATTTTCGAAAACTACTTTTATCAATTCGTTTTAAGGAAACTACCGAATTTCGTTGAAAAAACAATAATTTAGGGTTGCTAGAACTCTATACATACATATTACCGCAAATTTTCGCTTTAGGTTAATCCCGACCCCCAATGTTGCACTTTGGCTGATTAACGAACTCTACGAATCGTTTGTTAATTGATGGTTATATGCCGAGTTTCGTTGAGAAAAAAAAATTGTGACTGCTATAGCGCTAACGCGCGCGCACGCACACACACACACACACACACACACATAATTAGCAAATTCCGAAGGAAGGAAGCTATTATGACGAAGCAGCGAAGCAGTTCTCTTCGGACAGCGGGCAGGGAAGCAACACCTCAACATGGGACGCCGCACTGTAACGAAATCATCATCAACTCAACGCAGCTCACGCTCTCAACCAGCCGCTACGAAGCCGCCGCGCCACACAAGCCAGTCTCGCCGCCGGCCTCCGCCGACTCTCAGCCAGTCACAGTCACCGCCAGCCCGCCGGCATCTCCTGGCTCTGCAACCGGAATTAAACTTAAGGGTAACCACGCGCTGCAGGAGGCCTCGGAGAAGCCTACGGAAAGAACCATGATGGATCCCATTACGGAACAAGACACCTCAACCCAGCAACAGCCATCACCAACGCAACAAGCCACAGCGGAGACAAATCTACAAGCACAGACACCATTGCTGAGCGCAGTGATCCGGGGTGTCCCCCGGAACATTGCATCAACGTACATTCTCAGAATTGCCCAGCGTCAATGGGCTTCCGCACACAACGCAGTTCGGATTTATTCATCCAGAGGCGCGACACCACTAGTAAGGCTTAATTTCCTGGAAACCGAAGAGTGTGAAGCAGCCATCTCAACAGGAATCAATATTGGTTCACAATGCCTCACACTGGAGCCCAGCCTACGCCGTCTCAACGCCCCGTGTAGGCGCTGCTGTACCTACGGGCACGATGAGCAGGCCTGCACGAAGCAACCGCGCTGCCACTACTGCGGTGCAGCGTCGCTTACTTCGGAGTGCACGTACCATGATCTGGCACACCGGCGCAGATTTTGTGCTTCCTGCGGGGGTACAAACCATTTTACAGGCCAGGCAGCCTGCCCTCTTAGGCGCAGCCACAACTCTCATCATCCGCACACCAAACCAACCGCAGTTCACGCCCTCCCGCCTGATACATCGGGCGCTTCAATTACAGCACTTAAGAACCATGAAGCAGCACACGCCACAATAATGCAAGCAGTAACTGAACTCACCGCACTGATCACCACCTTACAGACTACTATTCTGCAACACACTGGCTTACTAGAACAGCAGCGGGCAGCACAGGACACCATGGCCACTCGACTGGACCAACAGGAAGAGGCCTTCTCTACTCTCCACGCCCTGGCTCAGCGCCATGACGACCAGCACACATTCCTGCGACAGTCCATGCCTGAAGCCATAGCCACCATCACAGATCTTGCTCAACGGCACAACAACGAGCTACAGGAAAAACTGACATCTTTACAATTACTCTCTGCACGCCTAGACCGCCTAGAAGAGGGCTTCACAGAACTGAGAACATACAGCTTCAAATACTTTGCACAAATCACCAACCAACTCACGGACATGAAGAGAACATTAAAAGCAAACCACGCCAACACACAGCAAATTACACAAACGTACCGTAACACACACATTGAAACCACTCCGGCATCTTGGACAAACCAGCGCAAATAAAGCTGCCACCATACGCTCGTCAGAGCGCCAAACATAACAAATAGCTCGTCAGAGCTAACAATAATTTAATGAATGATTAAAAGACAGCAACTTTTAAACCCCCCAAATACACCACATTTCCCCGGGGGAGTAGCCAGGGCCTCGGCCATGACTTCCTCCCGTACCCAACTCAATGAGACCGCTCCCGGCCACTGGCAGGAAGCTTGCAAACCTCTAATACTTACGAGGGTGCTTATAGCGGTACCTCAAGTAAATTCCTCTAATCCCCACACTTCCCAAATTCACCTTTAATATTATGTAGTAGTTAGTTAAAAAAAAAAAAAAAAAAAAAAAAAAAAAAAAAAAGCTATTATGGTCGGACCCGTGAATATTTTTGTAAGCAAATTTATGGTTTATAGGGAGTTCCGAAGGAATGTAAGCTCTTGCGAATGTACCCATGGAAACATTTTTGAGGACCTATATAAATCTGCATCTATCGTACCTACTAGGCACCTACAGTTAAAAAAAAATAAAAAATAACGATTATATATATATATATATATATATATATTAATGAAAAATAAAAATAAAGAAACACTATTAACAATGTAAAAAATTAACACTAATAATAAAAGTAGGTAAACATAAAACACTGAGAAAGAGTCACACTTAAGGTCTAGCTTCTTGCCATTGAAGAACTCGCAGTAGTTCGAAATATAGCAATTTCAAGTGTGACTCTTTCTCAGTGTTTTATCTTTATCTACTTTTATTATTAGTGTTAATTTATATATATATATTATAAAATAAAAATAAAGTAACAATGTAACAAATTAACTGTAATTATAACAGTATAAAGGATAAAACATTAAGAGAAAGTCACACTTGAAATCGCTATATTTGGAACTCCTTTGAGTTCTTCAATGACCAAAACAGTATGTGCGTGCGTGCGTGCGCGCGCGCGCACACACACACACACACACACACACAGAAGATGTTAATGAACTACACCGAAATAATTTGAGAGTGTAGAGATGTATATATAAACAATTTGGGATAGATAACATGTGGGTCTATCTGCTCAAATTTCGAAGCTATGGCTGTTTAGCGGCAGTACGCTACTGGCTAATGAAGTCCCTCAAAAAGTATATCACACGATAACGAAGGGGAATTTCTGAACCTATCATTCTGGGGCGAGGGGCTATGACATTAACTTTCGAATAAGAGGTGGTGATTTGTTTTCGAGTTCGAGTCTCGTTCATCACTTCCCCCCCCCCCCCCCCCGTTTTCTGACTATGGCGTAATAATCAGCTTTTAGCTTACGTTTTAAGATGTTTCATTTTATGCACCTAAATCTTAACATATCAATTCATATAATCAACCTTAGCTTATTAAAGGTAGAATTATGGGGTAATCTTAATGAGTTGGGTGACGTTTATTCAAAAGTTACCTAAATTTCATTCTTTCGTAATCCTTTAGTATGTGTATCGCAGTACTTCATATTAAAGGGGGGAAAATTTTTAAAAAATAAGGAAATGACAACAAATGAATCCGCAGCCTGTGGAACATCAACGCATAACGTCACACAAGCAGTTAAAGAGTAGGCTACAAAAATGTAAGAAGGCATTTAAGAATGTGTTATATAAATTAAGTTTTAGGCATTATGTGCTAGTAAGTTTATTAGCCATTGTTTGTTGGTAATGCATTCATTGATGAGAAAGAGAATAAAGCTTGAAAGCATTAAGTAAATTTCATTCATAATTATTTAGTATGCGTATCATATTAAACGAGAAAAGAAAACTCAACATGACAAGAATTGCACCCGGTTTTCGTAATGTATTACGCCACACAAACAGCTAAACAGCTCCCTGTAGAGTTGGCTACGTAATGCAAGATGGCAGTTAATAGAGCTCAGTTTGCCTCTATCACATGATTATTTGGAGATTTGAGGGATTTTTGTGGCACTAAATCTTGAAAACGCGATAACGAACTGCGGAAAATCCATATTTCTATGCTCGCAAGGCACTTTTAAAGACATTCTAAACCAAATTTTCAACCTGTTTGGCTTTAACACCGACTTATCAGTATCTGATGCAAACATGTTTAACAGCATTTAACTGTGTTATGGTTGGTTGTGGACCATACATTGCCTATCTAAAATTGCTTATATACGACATCTCTACACTGTGAAATTATTTCGGTATAGTTTATTCACATTCAGTGTGCGTGAGAGAGAGAGAGAGAGGGAGACGGTTCTCACTCTGTCGGTCCTGGTGGTGTAATGGTAACCATATTTGCCTCCTAAACACAAGATCGCGGGTTCAAACCCGGCCAGGATCGATGTCGGGCGTAAAAATCCTAAGTATGGCTTCCTTCAAAAGCGAAGTAAAGCCGCGGGTCCCGTGTCGTACATTTACGACACGAAAAGGAACCTTAGAGGAGGCCTCAGCAAAATTTGTCAGCCGTTTCACGCCCTAAATTGAATAGGAGGCTGATGACCTGAGATGTTAAAGAGCGTCCGTAAATAAACAAAAAAAAAAAAAAAAAAAAAAAAAAAACTGATTATGCAGAGTTTTACCTTTTAGTTTTGATATTATAAGGAGCAGTTTATATTTGTTAAAACATAACTGCATAAATCCGTACCATATAAAATCGTGCACTGTTTGTATTTGGTAAACAGACCAAGTGGAGCTGAGTTGTTTATTTGGATCAAGTTATGGTAAGTTAAACAATTCTCTGATGTTTCATTCAGCCAATGAAATACTACTCTGTTGTCTTCGCTGAAGGTCGTAGTAGTTCAGTTCGTTCGTGTCGCTCGACCTGTATCAGAATACATGTGTATGTGCGCCAAACTTATCCCCCTTCCCTCTCGCTCGGTAGAGTGCAATTCCTCGCCAGAAGTGATTGAATTGCGTTAGAAGGAAAGTTTGTCCGTTAATGTAAAAGTAGTTCATTTTAATTGATTTTAGCTCCCATTATATTCTTACTAGTGTATAAATAAGAAATATTTTATAAATTTGAATAAACATTTATCTTTTAAAAGCTTCAATTATACATTGCAATGTAAATAGCGATTTCTTTAATTTTAATCCGGCTTGCCTACGATTTCTCTCAAGCAACTAGCTGGTGGCTGTTACATTTTCAAATTATATATGTAGCTCTTAATTGTAGCCAAGTTTATTTGCTGCCTTTTCATTCTTTGAAAGAATATAAATTTATTTTCTATATTTGTCATACTTATGTTGATTTCTAGGTTTGAAACAGAGATATCTAAATTTAACTAGAAATTCAATTTTACTGCACTTTAAAAATAATTCTAATAAAAGTCCAGTTGTGGGTTCCACTGGGTTTCATAGTTGATGCGAATTTCCTTTTTTCTCCATTTGACTGGAAAGAAAGTTCCTATTTATGAACAGAGTGTGTGTTTATGTTTAATAGGTTATCTTACTTCTGCAACAACCATCAGCTACTAATTATATACTAACAGTAACAAAGTACAAATGTTCACAAACAGTGGCCTATTAATACTTGTAGAATCCCTTTTAAATTTTTTAGCATTCAACAGCTTACAGTTACAATGATTATTAATCTGCCAATGCATTTAAATCATATTTCTTAACTGCAGCTGAGAGTGGGGAAAATAGACCAATGTTTAATGTAACAGCAATTTACATAATGCAGGAATCATATACAAAAATGTAATGTAAATTTAAAATATAGTTATCACCATCACTAAAAATTGCCCTTTTAGGGTGTTAACTCTCATGTGTGGATTTTGTTGAGCACAAAACTATTGGAATTATGTTAGCTCCCTAGCAACATTTGCAATCATTCATTCTTAACATATATATTTCCTGAAGGAAAGATGCTAGGCTGTAATTAAGCCTTTATTTAAAAAAAAAAGGTAATAAATGTGAACTCTCTAACTATAGATGTGTTTTACTCTAAACTGCATTATCAAAGGTTAATGAAAAATGTACAGTTGCATTGTGAATTACTGTCACTCAATACCCTACTAATATCCCAGTTGAACTTCAGGAAGAGGATGTCAACTAGCAATGTTAATTTTAAGTTAACTACTGAAATTTCCTTTGGGAATATTTTAGGCATGTAATAGCATAAAATAATAAATTACTGTTACAGAAGTTAAATTTGTACAGTGTTGACAAGCCAACTTAAATTGGTTTAATTCACATTTAACCAATAAAACTAAAAAAAAACTATCATCAATAATTGTGATTCAGTTACTTGCATTGCTAAACTTGGAGTACCGCATAGCTCAATACCGGGCCATGTCCTTTTTTTCCCTTTTTATTAATGATATACCTTGCAGCCTAAGTAAAGAATCTAAGGTAGCTTTTTTTGCAGATAATACGAAAATGTTTGTTTCTGGATATTCATATGCTCAACTTTCAAATTTATACACACGCAATTGAAAGGCTAAATAATTTATTTGAAGCTAAAAAGTTTCACTAAATTTTGAGAATCCAATTTAAAACTAAAAATATACTAATATCAGAACTTACTATTAGTAACACTAATTACAATGTAAGAAATTTCCTAATAAGTTCTTGGGCTAGAAATTGACAAAGAGCTAATTTAGATAAACATATTGAGACCACAATTCCAAAGCTCAGCTGTATGTGTTTGCTTTGAGAAACTTGGTTAATCTTGTAAACCAAAATACATTAAGCTTAATGTATACCATGCATTTTCATTCCATTATTAGATATGAAATAGATTTCTGGGGTAATCTATTCTCATAGTTAGAACTTTTGTCCTGCAAACAAAGCAGTAAGAATTCTCTATGGTGTTTGTATTCCACAATCATGCAGACAATTATTTAAGAAGCTGAATATTCTTACTCTAACTGGAGAACATATCTCTCATGAGCTTTGTGGTGGACACCTTAGAGAACTTGAAACTGAACGAATAAGTACATAATATCACATATAAAAGCATATATATAGATGGAAGGAGAATGTTGGGGAGTGATGAGGAAGATGATTTATACCCTAAAGCAATGAATTGAAAAGTTTCCATATAAAATGTAAATGTACTTATAAATAGGAAAGAAAAGAGAGAGAAAAGGAGAATTTTGAGGCAGGACTTTAAGGAACATTTTGCACTCTAAATAAATTAAAACCTTCTTATATTGTGAAAATAGCATATAAATGCACATATATAAATAGGGAGAGACAGAAATAGATATGGTGGTAAAAGATGTAGAGAAAGTGTATGAGAAAGAAATATTTAGCGACGTAAACCATTAAATTAAAACATTTTGACACCTATTGAAAAACATATATCAAAACATAAATATGAATTTTAGAGAATGAAAAATAGCCAAAGAAAGGAAGGATTCAATTTGTACCACAAAGCATTAAATTAAAATATATCCATATATTGTAAAATCATATATAGATTATATACAAGTGCTTGCTTGACTTTTCCCTCAACCTTTTCTTCCTGTGCATATATATTCTTTTATATGTAAATTATGACAATTTTCTAATTTAATGCTTTAGAGAACAAAATGTTTCTTTTTTTCCTTCATTTCTACCTCTGATTCTTTATTGATATGGTTTTAAATGTTAATTTGCGATATACTGAAAGGCTTTAATTTAATGCTTTAGGATACAACATTTTGTCACATTTTTCCTCCCATTCTCTCTCAAGTTTAATTTGCGATATACTGAAAGGTTTTTAATGCTTTAGGATACAACATTCACTTTTTCCTCTCATTCTATCTAAAGGTACCAATGTATAATTTTATGTAAATTACTCATATATAGAAAAGCTTTAAATTTAGTGCTTTAGTGTACTACATGTTCTTTCCCTGTTTTCTCTTTTTCTCCTATATCTTTATATTGATATGCTTTTTTTATTTATTTGTTTATGGTCAATATATTGATAGGTTACAATTTAATGATTACAAGACTTAATACTTCTCTCCTTGTATCTCCCATGTTTTTGTTTTAATTTAATGCTTTAGGGTATATAAAATTGGTTCCTTGCCTTTTACCTTAACATTCTTCTTTCTCTGTAATGGAAATGCTGCTTTGTGTAAGTTTGCTTCATGTGGAAAAGTTGAAATTTATTGCATTAGAGAACAAAAAGTATCTTTTTGTTTTGTGTCTCTCTCTTTTTCCTACCTCTTCTCTTTCTCCACTTTTTATATATCTTTTCATATGTAATATATGGAAAAATTCCTTTGTTTTGGGTACAATATACCTTTTACCCTTTTCAGCCTTCTATCATTTTTTATTTTCCTTCTCGTTCTCACTCTCTTTTAATTGTTATGGTTTTAATTGTACATTTTTAATATACTGAGAAATTTAATTTAATACTCAAGGATACAATTTTTTTTCCCATTTCATCCATGTCTTTGTTTCTCCCTTTATTTATAGATGTAAATGCGTAAATTATATGCCCTAAAGCATTAAAATACATTTTTCTGTATATTATACATAAATTAAAAAAAAATATAGTAGAAAAGCTGAAGGAAAAAGAAAAGTAACATTTTGTACCCTAAAGCATTAAATTAAAAACATTCCATATTTGAAAATTAACATATAAAATCATAAGTATAAACAAAGAATGAGAGAGAAGGTCACAATCATTTTGCATCCTAAAGAATTAAAAAAAAAAACTTTTCCATACATTGTTCATTTATATATAAATGCAAATTAATAAATACAGACAGATAAAAGGCCTGGGAAATGGAAGACAGGTTTTTGTACATAAAGTAATAAAATGCAGTTTCAAATACTGCTAATTGACAATAAAGGAATATGTATAAATAAACAGAACTAGATAATAAATTATAACTATGTATAAATATAAAAAGGGAAAATGTTGGAAGAGTAAGGAAAGAAGTATTTTGTACACTAAATTTTTGTCATATATTGTAAATTTCCATAAATAAGTGCATATACAAATATAAATAAGGAAAAAGAAGGGGATAGGTGGCAAAAGCAAAATCAGCATTTAAATTTTAATTAGAACATTCCAGTGTATTTTAAAAATTTCAAACCATTTCAATAAAAAGAAATTAAGAGGGAGAAAGGAAGTAAACATTTTATAATCTAGAGCATTAAATTAATTTTTTCTTGTTCATTTGCTTGGTATATTGCTATTTTCATACAAAAGAATATGTGTAAAATAGCATGAAAGAATGTTTGGGGAGATTGGATAGAAGCAATTTGTATCCTGAAGTGTTAAATTAATTGCTTTCTGTGTATTTCACATTTATATATAAAAGCATATCAATAAATACCATCTGTAGTGCCTCGGTGGTGAAAATGTGCATTAAACACTATATTTTTTTAAAAAAACCTGAATAAATAGGTATAGGGTGGAAGAAATAAATAATGAGAGAGAAAGAAAATAAATATTTTGTATTCTAAAGTATTTAATTAATTTTTGTTTCATATTTCAAAATTACATAAAATTGTTTGTGGGTAAATAGAGTGAGAGAAGTTGGAAAGTGAAGGGAAAGATACATTTCTATTATAAAGCATTAAAATAAATTTTCCATATATTGTAAATATGTATGATTATCAATAAGCAGTGTGAAACAGTGAGAAGATGGAGGAAGAAGAAAGAGGTACATTTGGTACCTTAGAGCATTAAATACTTTTTCCACAAATTTATATTTATATATAAATTGCATGTATATAAAAAGAGAGAAGATGGGTGTTGGGGGGAAAAATGTAAGGAAACACTTGATACCATAAAGTATTAAATTAAACATTTTCATATATTATATATAAAAGCATATCCATAAATAAATGGAGAAAAATTAGAGATAGAATCAAAAGAAAATAATTTTCATTTTTAAGTATTAAATTGCCATTTACATTTCATTTTTTGTAAATTTAGATGTAAATTAAACAGAGAGAGAGGGTAGACAATGTGGATGAAGAAAAAAATTGTACTGTAGAGCATTAAATGAAAATCTTGCACAAACAGAAACATAACAAATAATTGTATATCATTAGAGACAGAGAAGCTGGAGGGAGCATGGCAGAAAATATTGAGCTCCCTGGGGCTTTAAATTAAAATTGTTACATATAAGAGCATATGTATGAATAAAGAGGGAGAAGAGAAGGGAGCATTTTGCACCCTAAAGCAATAAATATAAGCTTTCTGTCTATTGTAAATGTACTATATAAATGCATATTTATAAATATAGAATGTGTTAGAAGCATTTTGTGCCCTAAAGCAATAAATATAAACAATTCCATATACCATGTATAAAAATAAATAAGTAGGATAAAAAGATAAAATGTGAGAATTTGCAGGGAAGAGTTAAAGGAACATTTTGTACTCTAATTTATTAAATTAATAGCTTTGCATTTGTTGCAAATTACCATATAAAAGCATATATATATATATATATATATATATATATATATATATATATGTTGGAACAACCATTTTATTCCCTAAAGCATTAAATTAACACCTATTCATATATTCTAAATGTACATATAAAAGCATAAGTATAATTAGAGAGAGGACATATAGAAAATAGCTGGAAAACTATGGAAAGAAATGTTTCGTACCTAAATGCAATAAATTAACACATCTCATATATTGAAAATTTACATTAAAGAACATATAAATAGAGTGAAGTGTGGGGAGGATTAAAGGAATTTTCTACCCTAAAGTATTAAATAAAAAAAATTTTTACATTGCAAATATAAAAGCATATCTCTAAATAGAGTGGGGGAGAATGTGGGAAGAGAAGAGAAATAAGCACACTGTACCCTAAGCAATAAAATTATAACCTTCCCACAAATTGCAAATTTACCTTAAAAAGTTATATGGAAAATGTAGAGAGAGTGGAATATGAAGTAGGAATGGAAATACACATATTGCACCCTTAAACATTGATTTAAAGCCTTCCATTAATTGTGAATTGATATAAAAAGGCATATCTATAAATAGAGAATAAATGAGAATGTGAAAGAGGAAGTGAAAAATATATTTTTACCCTAAAGCACTTTAATGAAATTTTGCCCATGTTTCAAAATTATATAGTAAAAGTAATTTAGAGAGAGAGAGAGAGAGAGAGACATGGACATAAATTTGCTGGAGGGGGAAAAGAAAGGAACATTTTGTATTCAATGCATAAAAATATTTTTTTCCCAAATGTTTTATAATTACATGTAAAACTCTGTGTGTGTGTATGTGAGTATGAGAGAGAAAGGGTCAGAATGGTAAAATATATTATGTACCCAAAATCAAAAAATTAAATTTTACCATATATTGCACATACGCATATAGAAATATAGCAATAAATGAAGAAAGGTAAGGTGAAAGAAAAAGAGCAAAATACATGTACTCTAGTGCATTAAATTTCAACCATAGCATACAGTGCAAATTTACCCAAAGAAGCATTTCCATAACAAAGAGGGAGAATGTTGGAATAAAAGGTAAGGACACATGTTTGATACCCTAAGCATTAAATTAAAGTGTTTTCATGTTTTCCAGAATTGCACGTAAAAGAATATATATATATATATATATTAATAGAAAGAAAATGTGGAAATTGTGATTTTTACGAGAAACCATTAAATATAAATGTTTCTATATGTACAAATTTTACATAAAACATATATCTACAACTATAGAGGCAGATATAGAATGTGGAGGAAAAGGGGAACAAAATTTGCAATCTAAAACGGTGAATTAAACATTGTTAATAAATTGAAAATTCCTTTTAAAACAATATCAAAAGAGAGTGAAAGAGAGACAGTTCCAACATGAACATGGGAGCAAAAGCAAATAAATATTTAGTTTTCTAAAGCATTAAATTATAAAATTGCCATATATTGCAAATTTACATACAAAATATGTATAAGTAAAGGGGCAGATTATTGGTTTGGACAAAGAAGCAGTTTGTACTGTAGAGAGTTAAATTATATCTTTTCCATATCTTTGAAATTACCATGTAAAAGCATATCAATAAATAGATAGAAGGAGAAGGAGAAAATATAGGAAAAGGATGATAAATATGTTGTATCTTGATATATTAAAATACATTTTTTGACATATTTCATGTTTACATATAAATATACATTTTTCACATATTTCAAAATACATACAATGTATATAGACAGGCAGACAGACAGACAGAGGAAGGGAGAGAGAGAGAAGATAAAGAAAAATGTTGTAACCTAAAGCATTAAAATAAATTTGACATATATGGGAAATGTAGGAACTCACATTAAAACGTATATGAATAAATAGGTAAGGGAAAATGTAGAATAAAATTGCCTACTTTACCTTAACACATCAAATTATAACATTTCTAAATATATCAAATTTATATATATAAAAGTATATAATTATATAGATAGAGGGAGAATTGCTGGAGAAAAAGGTCAGAAAGCATTTTGTACCCAAAAACATTATATTCTAATTTACATATAAAAACATATCTATAATGAGAGCAATGTAGATATAAAATAAAAGAAAAATTTCTTGACTACAAGCTTATTAGCACCATCATTAATTTATTTCATTCAAGACTACACATTTACAGCTACAGTATTCCTGTCCAATCTATAGATGTTGCAAAAAGACTAATGCAGTCCAAATGATGATAAAGGAAAGATTAACATAATAAAAGCAATAAATTAAAACCTTTTCACGTATTGAAAATTTACATATAAATGCATATCATAAAATAGAAATTGAGAGAATGAAGTTAGCAGAAGAAGGGAATGAAATTTTTGGTATCCTGTGGAGTTGCATTATAACATTTTAATTTATTTCAGTTACATATATAAGTAGAAAGGGAGGAATGGGGGGAAAGGAGAATTATTGTGTACACTAAAGCATTTAATTAAACTCTTTCCATACAGTAAGTAAAAGTATATGTAAAAGATTACCAAAAAAATAGAAAAGGAGGGAGAGAGAGAGAGAGAGAGAATGTGAGTGGATAAGGGAAAGAATTCTTTTGTACCCTATCATTATCATTATATTGCAAATTTACATTAAAATGTAAATGTATAGAGAGTGTGAATCTTATTCTACCTTAAAGCATTAAATTAAATCTTTTCCACTAATTGCAAATTGAGATAAATAGGCATATCTGTTAATAAAGAGAATGTGAAGGAAGAAGAAAAAAAGGTATACTTTTATCTGAAACATTAAAATAAATTTTTCCATATATTTCAAAATTATATATATAGAAGATAATGCATAAAAGAGAGAGTGAAGGGAAAACACATTTTGTAAATTAAAATGTTGCAATTAATAGCAAATTTATATAAAATGGATATGTAAAAATTGAAATGTAGAGAGAGAGAGAGAGAGAGAGAGAGAGAGAGAGTGTGTAGAAGGAGAAGGTAAAAGAAATATTTTGTACTCTAAAATAATTTGTTTCATATATAATATGAAATTATATATTAAAATATTTTAATATTAAAACATTTATATTAAAATATTGTGTGTGTAGGAGAGAGAATAGAGAATGAATTAAAAGCAAAATACAAATTTTGTACTCTAAAGAAGTAACTTAACCTTATATTGCAAATTTAAATATAATTGTATACCTATAAATTATACAGAAAGAGATGGGGGCATGAGAGAGAATTTGAGGAGAGAAGGGAAGAAAGCATTAAATTAAAACCTTTCCATATATAGGAAATGTACAAATAAAAGATGTCAATTAATAGGTAGGGAGAGGGAAGTGCAGCAGTTTTAAATAATAAGGGGGTTCATTAAATATATAGAGAGTAGGGAAAGATTTTGGAAGGATTTAATATGATTGTTTTGGATTCTCAGGGGTAATGTTATTTCTTCCTCTCCGATGATTGGTTTCTGCTGACTTATATTTTGCCACAGCTGTTCAGACTCTGCTGCCGGATACTTTTATGGTCCTGTGAGCATAGGGGAAGGAGTATATGGAAATTGATAATATTTCTCGTAATGGTAGATGAAATACAATTTATTGTTCGTGAACTATTCCACATAAAATGTACTGCCGTTATTTCCTGGAGAATATGTGCCACTTTCTTACCAAATATGCTGACCACTCTAATGCACTTTAATACCTCTAAAATTCTGCTCTGAACTCCACTAAACTTAACTAACTCCAAGACACAACTGCCTACTCTTCTCTAATAGTTTTCCATAAATGATACTTTTTTACTGAACTAAACTAAAACAGATAATTGGACTCTTCCACACTGACTTAGAATTGAACAAACAATGCCTTTTCTTCCAACCAACTGAACAGAACAGAGAGTGTCTCTTGGCTGCAAAATGACAAGACTAAATAAATATGGCAGTCTGCCGGTCTCACGAAGCTATCTTTATGTTTTTAGAAAAATCTAAAACATTTTCTCCCATCTTAGCATCTCTATTGGGTAATCTGTTCCCTCCAATTTCTTTCTGTTATTTTATTGATCAGATGGTGTACATGACTATTTGCATGTCACCTGCATCTCTTGCGTATTATATGAAACCATTAGGATCTCTCTTCCAGGTTATTCCCTTGTCTTTTCTTCCCTGTAGTTGCCATATGTTTTATTATGCCTACTCTACTTTACAATTCCCTAACAGTATACAAATAAACATCTTACTCAAGGATTCTCCTTTAGAAATTTCTCCAGAAAATATCGGTTTTGCTTGAACCATCTTTACAAGTATTGTTGCACTAGTCAACAGAAATTCCCAGGTCAGATTTTATGGCTGGGATAGCTTACTGCATTCTTGCAAGGAAGTAACATCACAACAATAATTAAGTAAAAATTGTACTTAGAAGCTGTAGACAATGGAGTGGTAATATATACTACATTTATTGTTCAGTTGTTTACACTAACTCCACTTACTTATTTAAAACTTTGGACTAGTTTCGGGAGAGGTTCCTCCCATCATCGGTTGTTGTTGACTCAACAAGTAAGTGGAGTTAGTATAAACAACTGAACACATTAATGTAGTATATATCACAACAATAATTCAAAACTTGTACAGGACATAGAAATGAAACTACACTCATGCTCAAAATAAGGAAGTTACATAAAATTACGTACTATAATTACGCTAATTAAATTTGGTGGTGGCACCTCATAAATACTGTCTCAGAAGGAAAGTGAAATTAGGAATTATAGGTACGTTTTGCACTCCAAATCATTAAATTAAAATTTTTCCATATATTGTAAAATAACATATAAAATCATATGTATAAGTATAGAAAGAGAATATATGGGAGAATGGAATGAAAAATTTTGCACCTTAAAGCATTAAATTTCTAAGTGCTGCTATCTCTTTTTTTCCCCCCTTTTTAGTTGGTCCTGCTGATGTGCATTATTGGTTATGTATTTATATCTGGGAAAGGGAAAATATGTATATATTTCTAGGTTTTGCTTGTTCTGTTTTTTTTATGTGAATTGCTCATTTTGTGTTTAAATTTTGGAGGAGGGGGGATTTCTGTAAGATTAATTGGTTCTGTAGGTGTAAAAATATAAATGAGGTATTTATATGTGGGAGGGGGGGGGGGAAATTGTAGTTCTTTATGGCTGTACAGATGTCAAATGCTGGTGAGGTTGTTAATATGTGGGAGGGGGAAAAAGAAAGGAAAAGAAAAATATATTCTAAACTTTAGATATTTTTTTTTTACACTCATCTCCACTTACTTACATATATATTTTTTTCTTCTTCTTCTTTTTTTTTTTAGGTGTGACTTTTCTTTTAAGACGTGATTTTAGGTAGTTAATGTTGGTTGCAATGTGTCTTTTTCTGATTTGTAATTTTAGATATGTTTTAATCTCCCATTTTGCATTACTAAGATTTACATTATAAACTGTGAAATTGTCAGTGTCTGGTAAAAAATGAATACATAAGTTTAGGATATGTTATCACTCCATTGTCAGCAGCTTCAAAAGTACAATAGTTATAGAAAAAAATTTTCTGCAGGTTGTACTTTTTTTTTCCTCCCCCTTTTGATGTGTTCTGTTGGTCACATATTTGTATCTGGGTATTCAGGCTTTTCTGGTTGTGCAAATGTGAATTGCTTGTAAGGTATTTATACTTGGGGGGGGGGGGATTCTGTAGGCTTAGCTGGTTCTGCAGAGGTGAAAATGCTATTATGGTATTTATATCTGGGAGGGGAGGAGGAGGAGAGATTGTAATCTTTCCTGTCTCTGCAGATGTCAACTGTTATGAGCTAGTTTTATGTAGGAGGGGGGGAAATATGTATATATTTGTAGTATTGCAGCCATTTAATCTGAAATGAAGGGGAAAATGAAAACATGCTGGATACAAAATTTTGTGCTCTTAGATAGTGACATTTACTGGTCCTTGTAATGCCATTCTCAATATCATTTCAAGGTGAAATTGTTTTTTTCAAAAGGAATGGTGTATTTTTTCCTGCCCGAGAAGGGAAAGAGTATTGTATTTTCAGTATAAAAGTTTTGGTACATCTGTCTGCTAGGGGCCACATGAAAAAAAAAACACCATTGAATGGGATGTGCTACTGAAGTTTATGAAAAAGTATGAATTACGCCTGGTAAATATATCAACAAATTAGGAATGTCTGTGCAAGAATCAGCAAAGAAATGTTATGACATGTTCAAGGATCTTTTGAAGCAGATTTTCAGAAATGCTTTGAAGTTAATGGTCATACTTTGGAGCATTTACTGAATTGTTTTGTTTGTAATGTGAGCATGACATTGTTTCAATTATGGTTATAACTCAACTGTACTGTATGTAAAATGATGCCACTAAAGAGAAAGTGAGCATATGGGAGAGGGGGAAGACAAAAAAAATTAGAAGGAAAAAGATATTCTCTGGGTTTTTTTCCTTTCTTCTCCTCTATATAGTTTGGTCCTGATAATATGAGTATTTGTCTTTTTTTTTTCTTTGCAAATGTGAAATTCTGTTCAGGTATTTATTTTGGTGGGGAAAATAAATTTTTTATAGAATGGAATGTTTATTTCACTTGGTCATTACATAAATTTTAACAAATGCTTTTACATTTTGCAGATGTAAATTGCTTGTGAGGTGTCTATATCTGGAGGGGGGAAAATATTTCTGTAGGCTTTCCTAGCTCTTGTAGATGTCAAATACTGGCAAGGTATGTGGGAAGGGGAAAAATTGTTATATATGTATGAGGTGTTCCTAATTTTTTTTTGTTTTGTTTTTTAAAGTCTCGTCTAAGTGCATTGTTCATGGGGTCCTTTTTTTTTTTTTTTAAGTCTTTTTTTATATGTGAAATGCTGTTGTGGATTTATATATAAAAGTGCAAAAATAAAATTTCTATAGGGTTTTCTGGTTCTGCCGATGTTGTTATATTTGGGAGGGAGGTAGGAAGGAAGGAAAAGAAAATGTATCTTTCGTGAGTTCTAAGTTTTGCCAAATGTTTTTATATATATGGGAGGGAAGAAAAAGAAAATTGTGTATGTTTTCCTATATTCTGCTATTTTGGAGTTTTTTTCCCTACCTATTATATCTGGTCATTCATGAGGCATAATGTGCAGATTGTTTTTTTTTTTTTTTTTTTTTTTGATTGATTTATATATGGACTCTCTTTGACATCTCAGGTCATCAGTGTCCCACTCAACTCAGGGCCTGAAACAGCAGACAAATTTTGCTCAGAGGCCTCTCTTTCAGGCGTGAGGTTCTTTTTCGTGCTGCAAATGTACGACATGTGACCCACGGCTTTACTTCCCTTCCGAAGGACTTAGGATTTTTACGCCCGAAAAAATCCATCGGTCCTGGCCAGGTGCAGATTGGTAAATTACTTAGTTGTAATAAAGAAAATGTACTATATTTTATTTATTAGATAAAATATAGTATGCAATAAAGAAAATGTATTATATTTTATTTATTAAATACGATATATAGTGTTTTATAAAACAAAATGTATTATATTTATTAAGTAAAATATGCTATATTTTATTTTCTTTATAACAACTTTGTAATGTACCATTCTGCACATTATGCCTGATAAATAACTAGATTTAATAGAGGGAAAAAAGGCCTTAATTAGTATTTATAATTATGCTGGTAAATGAAAAGATTTATTGGTTTTCTTTGTACATCTGGTAATTTACTAGGCAAATTTGCAGATTGGTAAGTGACAAAGATTTAGTAGGGAGAAACTTTACTAAATCTAGTATTGAGTAAGTCGTGTTCAGTATTCTCTACACAAAATATTTGGAATTGTTGTGAGTAATCTCCTTATATGTACAAAGTTCCTAATTGACTGAAATGTTTGATCAATTTTAATGGTACAAATTATTTTTGCCATTTATGTTATAATGGCACAAACAGTTTTTTGCATTTTAAAATGGTTTAAAGAAGCTTTGTTTTCTTAGTTCATTTTGCTTTGTGCATATTTTGGAATCTTTTAAAACCATTTGTTGCTGTTGCTATTGCCTCCTTCTGTGCTAATATCATTCTCCATTTCCAATGCTGCAATAACACTTTTTTGTTTTCTTTTCTCTTGTTTCACTATTTTGGACTTTATATATGAGCTTATCTCCAGAGATAAAATTTGCAAACACTGGCAAGGTGCCTGTAATTGTTGAAATAAATGAGACTTTTATTACAATAAATGTTCTTTGTTGAACCTTTTCTTTTATTCTTGCATTCCAACCATATATATATAATGTGGTAGGGATATGTATAATTCTGCTGGTTTTCTTTGGTTCTACTGATTTTTTTTGTCCAATAGGTTCTGTTCATGTGAATTACTGATTTGGTATTTATATCCATGATGGCAGGTGCTTGTTGCAGAGCAGAGGTACATATATGGAGGTGGGGAAGGCAAATATTGATTATGGTGTGGTATTCAGTACTTGGTAAAGAAGAGTACCTATGCAACAGAAATATATACACTTTAGGGAACTCTGCACCAGGAGTGGATGGGCAAAATTGATCACAACATGAGAAATGATTATTAACATGTGCATGTTGGTTGGAGGATTGTGGATTAAGGATGTCTGAAGAGAATGTATATTTGCTATTTTGAGAGAAGACTTGTGCTTGAATAAAAGGATTGGCCATTTGGTTGCTATGACTGCTGATTCGGAATTAAAAGTGAATCAGAGCATAAATACATGTTAGCAATAAACATTGTACTTAATATAAAAGCCTATTCCCGAGCATACCTATAGAGAAACTTATGCTTATACTAGAGAAATGGTTAACATCAATAAATTTAAAAACAGAAGAAATAGAAGACTTATTAAAACTTACTAATATTTGCATTAAACAAAATTACTTCAGCTTCAACAAAAAATATTACCAACAAGTTTCAGGCCCAGCTACGAGAAATCCTTTGTCACCTTTTCTAGCAGAATTTTTCATGATCTCATTTGAAATACACATCACTAAAGCCTTCCCTTTAATTTTCAAGTCATGGTATAGGTATGTGGATGACATTTTTGCAATAACACTGAAAAAACACTGAATAGATGCCCCGAAACTTCTTAAATTGCAACATGAATCCATACTATTTACTATAGAAGAAGAAAGAAATGGGTGGCTACCATTTCTAGATTTAAAAATTATAAGAAATGGAGATTGTTTGAATTTGGAATTTACAGAAAAGAAACACACACAGAAAACTACATAACAAATGAGAGTTATAACCCCATTCGACATAAATATGCAGTTTTTCACAATTTGGCACACAAGAGTGATGAATATTCCACTCACAGAAGTAGAGTATAAAATAGAATGCAAACAAATAATAAAGACAGCTATAATCAATTATTTCAACAAAGAGACAGTGATAAGCATTATCAATAAATCTAAAAGACAAAAAGGGAGAAGGAAAGTTTCCACACTGAAAAACACAAAAGAAGAATACAAATTCAAAAGTTTCACCTACCATCCAATTTACCACAAGAAGTTTAAGAAAATCTTCAAAGAACATGGAATAATGTTAGCCCCAAAGAACAGATACAACATTAAGAATTTATTAGGTGATTTTTTTTTTTTTGATTGATTTATTTATGGACGCTCTTTAACATCTCAGGTCATCAGCGTCCCATTCAACTCAGGGCGTGAAACGGCCGACAAATTTTGCTCAGAGGCCTCTCTTTCGGGCTTGAGGTTCTTTTTCGTGCCGTAAATGTACGACACGGGACCCACGGCTTTACTTCCCTTCCGAAGGAAGCCATACTTAGGATTTTTACGCCCGAAAAAATCCATCGATCCTGGCCGGGTTCGAACCCGCGTTTTGGGCGTAGGAGGCAAGTATGGTAACCATTACACCACCAGGACCGACTAATTTATTAGGTGGCACAGTAAAAGACTCCATGCCGACAGAACAGAAATCAGGAATTTACAAAATAATATGTGCAGATTGTGAACACAGCTACATAGGCAAAACAAAAAGAAATTTGGAAATTCGGAGGAAAGAACATTTTAGGAATATTCGGTTTAAACAGGTAGATAAATCAGCAGTAGCAGCTCACTTTTGGACCAAAAATCATGAAATAAAACTGCTGAAACATCTTCAGAGCCCATTAGAGTTATCCACTTGGGAAAAAATTTTCATATTAAAAAATAGAGAAGACCTAATGAATTTCGAGTTTCCTCCTATGGATGAGAGCAACTTCCTACTTCAACCAATAGAGGCCACCACAGGAACATCTGTTTGTCCAGTCATAGTTTCGAGTAGCGGCGGTTCAGTGAGCAACTGAAGATGGGAGAAATTCTCCCGAAACGCATCTTACTTTTGTGTAAGTGAATGGGGTTTAGTGTAAAAAATGAATGCCTAAGTTGAGGTTACATGTTAGCAATGTTTGGCCTGTTTCAGAGAGATGGTGCTAACTTTATGGGTTGACTTTGTGACGAATGATAAAACATGGGTGTGTTTAAAAGAAAACAGTGATCACTTTTTAACAATGGAAGCATGAGGATTCTCCATTGCATGGTCTCCATTGGATTTGCATCTGTTGAGTAAATTGAGAAGATTTCTTGTTGGATGATTGGTCCATTGAGGTGTTTTTTGCAGGTGTGGATAAAGGCTTTGGAGCATTGGTGGTTGAAGTGCATTAGCATCAAAGGAGACTGTTGAAACATGGGAATAGTTTCAAAAAGCTATGTGGTCATTTTGACTCTATTTGGAGAAGTTTTCAAATGACTCTGATAGGATAAAGAGAAATGAGTGGTGATTGCATTACTGAACATTTGGCATTATGATTTTGTCATGTGTTGGTTATACTGGTGTTAGGTGATGAAGTGAAGGGGAAATAGAAAAAAATTCATTCAAAAGCACAAGATATTATTTTAGAAAAATGAAATACAAAGAGAGAGAGTAATGTGTAAAAATGTTGCACTTTCAGTTATAAATTTGTAAAAGAAGAATTTATAAAATTAGCAGGAAAGTGGAACAGTATTAACTGGAGGGGAGGGAATGTATGCATGTAGAAATAAAGAGCAGATAACGAATTTTGAAATTATAGCAGAAGATTACATTTTGTGGAAGTTTTATGGAGCAAATGATGAGAGTTATAGTAATGAAGAAGCAACATTTGAAATTTTGTATTACGTGGTGTAATTTAGTTGCTTTGCCACTTTTATCATTGTTACTCTGGGAATGTGTTTTTCTAGCCACTGATGAATGTTTTCTTTGTTGATATCAGTGAGTTTCTTTGAGTAAGTTTTGAATTTGTTCCTTTGGAGTTTAGCATTGTCAGTGTGTTTGAAATCTTAAAATGTATTTGCAGTTTTTGAATGTTGGAATACATCTTCCTGGATGGTTTCATGATATTGGTTCTTTTTATGGTGCTTGCTGGATTGTTTATGGCAAGGAGTGCTTCTAGAGGATTAATGAGTTACTGTTGGTAGTGGTGGTCCATATAATATTAATGGCATTTTCTTTCTTTCTTTTTTTTCTGTTCTCCCTTTTTTTCCCCCCAATGTAGGCTGAGATAGTTTGGAGTTATACATGAGGTAATTTTAAATAATGAAGGGTGTAAATAAGTGAATGTACAGATATATGAACTTATAAAGTTTGAAACTAATTGCACTAAATCTACCCCTTTTTATATTAGATATTTTATTTCTTGCGTTGTTTGATTCCATTTTGATAGCAATGCACACTACTTGAGATTATTAGTGTGTTGATGATGATATTGCTGTATTATTGTTTATACTTTTCTGATCTATTGAACTTCTAAAGTTATATTTCCCTCCATTTTCCTCTTAATGATTCTTATTCTTTTCTCTGTAACTTTGGCCAAATAGTTCCCTATTTTTATATTCTTTTATAGGTAAAATCTTGGTGCACATTTTTTGCATTTTTATTGCCAAACCTGATCTTTCCATAAATTTGTTTGCATACAGTATAATAAACAATGAAACTCCTTATTGGTTTCTTCACACATTGGACTTTTTTTTTTTTACCTCTAAACTGTATGTGAAATCTTTTAAATTCCTAACTCCAGTTATATCTATGTAAACACTTTCTGATTGTATTATCACAGTGTTTAATAGGTATTTTTCTACCATATATGTGTAATTTCATTTGGAGTAGCACACAATATTTCATGTTGTCAATACTTAAATGTACTGTTTTCATGGAGATATTTTCACTGAAACTGACAAAATGTTCCCTTGGATGATTTGATATTGAAAATAAGTGAATAGAAAGCAATATAAAATGTGCTCATTTTTAGTCACATGCGCATTTGAAAAGAATGACTTGGTCAAGATTGTTTGGGAAAGTGTTAGGTTATTCAATGAACATTTTGTTCAGGTACTGTTGGATATTGGCAAATTTTCTGAAGTCACATCTATTGCATGCATAGCTTTTATTGTATTGCACATTGAAATAATGAAAAACACAGTATTCTTTTCTTTATATTCTACAATTTGGAAGGATATTTTTGCAGATGTAGACAAGTAAGGTTTGAAAGCTGATTTTTTGGTGTTGTAAATTTTTGAATGAAAGAATATCCTTTGTTTGCATCTGAATGACAGTAGACAAGTAAGGACTCTGTTAGATGGGGAAGTGAAATTATTGATAATAAGATAGATGGTTGTTTAAAGGAGTTGGGTGTTTGTTTGTCTCTCATATTCCTTTGTTAGATGGGGAAGTGAAATTATTGATAATAAGATAGATGGTTGTTTAAAGGAGTTGGGTGTTTGTTTGTCTCTCATATTCCTGTTTAGCCATGAAGCATAATTTGAATATTTGGCATGATCATTTCTTGCACCGTTTTGCTATTGCAAGATGTATACAGAACTGAGATCAATGTTGATGAAAATGACATACATCTGCTGCTTTTACAGGGATGAATGCTTTGTTTTCATGCTGCAATGATAGTTTGGATGAATGTTACATGATAATTATGTCTATGAGGGTGAAGGCATGGCACATTTTCCAGAAATAATGATGCAAGCATGTCAGGTTATTGGGAGATGGATATTTTTCGGATGTCATCAATGGCATTTGTAAAAATTAATTATAAAGCAACACTTTTTTAAATGAATACAGGCTGAATTATCATTGATGGATTGTAATTGGAATATTTAGAAAATATCATTTTTTTTTTTCAAATTATCTTTCATAAACATTCTGTCCAATGATGAGACCATATGCCCTTTTACATTAGATGTTGTTTCAGTCTCAAGTGAGCATATGGAATATGTACACTTGAGGTCTCTCCATTGCCACACTCTTACTGAAATGAAGCAGTTGGTTCAATATAGATCTGTTGCCGAGGTTCGTAGGAAATAACTACGCGGAATAAGTTTTATTTAGCCTTCTCTTAAAATGGAAGTGTTACACTTGCCTTGGACGAGAGATCCATAACTGTAGATTTTGTGAAACATTCTGTCCTAACTTTATACATTGCTTTTTTATTTATGATCTTAGAGTACTTCCCTGACATTTCCCATGAATTTGGATGGAAGAAAACATGTATAACACCCAGTCAGAGTAGGATTTAAACTGTTTTGTGATTTAAAGGAAATGCATGTATGTGACAGTACACCTGCAATTGCTTTGTTTCAATACATGAAGGGATTGGTTGGCATCGTAGTCTCTGCTCTGCTTCATATTGTGCACTATTTGTATATGGTTAGTAATATAGTTTGGTATATGATAGTGTTGTTATCATAGGTTGAATGTGTTTTATTACTGTAACAGTATTGGTAGAACTTTTGGTATGTTTTCAGATGATTATTGTTTAAGGATGCAATACTGCTAAGGTTGTTAGCAACTATTAGATTAAGGAATAATGTGATTAATGGTGTATCAGGTTAGGTTTAGTTATTTCTGAGCAGTGTCAAGGAAATGTGTGTTTTTTTCTGAATAGTTTTGTAGCCATTTAGGGAGTTTGTTGTTCATGTGTTGCAGTCTTTTGTTGATGTGTTACATTTAGGTGAAAGCAAATGTTTGGAAATTGCAGGATATTGTGTGATATTGTTGAATATTTAGTAATGGGTTTTCATACATGATGCTGTATAGGCCTATTTTCAAGGCAAGTGCTGGTCTTGTGTGCTGTATGTTATGAATCAGTGGTAGATTGTAGGTGCTGTGTGTCTGGTTTACATGCTAAGATTGAAGTTGGATTTGTTTGTTTGCTGTTTATATAATGATTTTTGGTTTAATTGTGCAGTTTTGCTTTTGAAGTTCTTTCAATACAGGTTATTGGATAATAGTAACACTATTATGTCCCATTTCTTTGTTTTAAATACTCGAGAGCTGATCATGACTGCAAATGTCTGTATTATAAACAAGTATGTGAGGTATAATAGTGTTACTATGGATGAAGTTTAAATTCAGAAAGGGTCTTCAAATCGATCTAAGTCTAGTATGTATATGTCAATGATCACTTTTAGGAAAAATTGTCTTTTGTTTGCTAATTGCATTCCATTTTGTTGACAGATGAGAGAACTACTTATGTTTGGTGTTTGTTAGGAAGCATAAATGCGTATATTCAATCTGAACTAAGTGTTAATTTTTTGATTGCCCCTATGTCAACTCTTGGTATATGTTTTATTTTATCCTTGTATTATTGTTTCAAGCATTGTGTCTATTGAGGTAGTTAGTATTTGCCAATGAAGGTGATCTGTTTGTGTTTAGTGCTCTTCTGCTGTGTTTGGTTGTATAGGCTTTGCCTTCCTTGCCTTGTCTTTGGTTTAATATGCCTTGTCTTCCTTGCATTTGGTTGAATATGCTTTGCCTTCCTTGCATTCTGTTGTCTTTGGTTGTATAGGCTTTGCCTTCCTTGTCTTTCTTTGGTTGTATAGGCAAATATATGCTTTGCCTTCCTTGCATTGTGTTGTCTTTGGTTATATAGGCTTTGGCTTCTTGTCTTTGGTTGTATATGCTTGCCTTCCTTGCCATGTATTGTCTTTGGTTGTATATGCTTTGATTTCTTTGTTTTTGGTTATATTTTCTTTTAGTTCTTTTACTTTAGAAACATCTTTGCTATTCTAGTGTTAAAGTGCAACACCAACTGTAGCAGTCGAGTTTTATGAGAAATAGCATAGTGCATAGTATATTGGACGACACCAGTAGTCTAGTGCATTGTGCTACTCCTTTATGTACAGGAGTACTTTGGCATAACTATTATGCTTCTTTGTTTCAGAACAGGCATCTTCGAAGTGCTATAGACGCCAGTGCTCTTTTATCTCAAGAGCCTTTGTAAGGTACCTATGCCCTTTTATTTCAAGAGCTTTGTGTGTTAGCCCCTACTCCTTTATTACAGGAACTTATATGTATCCCCTTAGTACTATGTTATTCTATGTTGGGCAGGAATGTAAAACAAGAAACAAGGTATAATAAACAACGTATATTGATATAAGGAATTATTTATTTTACCAATCAGAGTCTCCCAACTAGCGTTTGCAAATTTCATCTCAGCAGATAGGTTCCGCCCACAGAGTAAAAGTCTCACAACTCAACCTTTATTCTTTGCGCAGTTATGTGTTTAATGTTGCTCTTGGGTCGTTTTGGCATGCGAGGATATAATAATAATCAACGAATATCACACTAACCGTAGAAGGCAGTAATTTTAAGTCGCAAAGCGATCCGAATACCCGCTTCTGGACTCCAAGTGCTGCCATCTACAATTGCTACCATAAGCTCGTTGACTCCTGCAATTCGCAACGCAACCTATCGGTACATCCTGGTCTTCAGCTCCAGTGTTTATTGCAAAATGGCTGTGTCTGGAGGTTTTCCATGTCAATGCAGTGCAAAGGTTGCTTTTTGTAAGGTAAAAAACCGGTTCAGCGATGTGTCTTTTCACCGTGGATATATTAAGAAGTGCCGCTTTGCGTGAAATAGTCGGTGCGTGTCCATACACAGAAGTTAGGTGAAAAGTTACACCCAAACGCAAATGCTTCATTCCCAACGTAAACAAGCGCTGCCAACATTCAGGTAAGGTTAATACTTTACGTAAACAGCAAGGGCTACCAACGTTTCAGGCGACTTTCATGCTTATGTTTTTCATTTTTAGAATGTAGGGAAACAAATATACGTGTAACTGATATCCGCTGCGGAGCATAGCTAGACGATGCAATTGACTGCGGAAATTTAGTAGCGTTTCGGTTTGGCTAGCGGTAAACTTGGATCCCAGTGCTAAGTGTAGAATTACACAATCCCTGTTTCAGCTTTGGGCAATTCGTAATATCCGCAAACATAGACGTTTGGATGAACACGTAAAACCTGGATGGTGAGCTTTGGGTATTTGTGAAGGTCGGAAAACCTCATATCTCAATATGCCACATTTCGACGTTTACAATTTGAGATGGCACAAATTTCTTAGTACGTTGTTCTATCCATATCCATATCCATATCCACTGAGAAAGAATCATAATAGAGCACGTTTGGATGTCTAGCAAATTTTTTAAATCGATTTTCTCTCACAGCAAAATATCACTTGCTAATTTAATGCTGCAGCGTATGTGGGTGGCATCCTCGTGTAGATGGCGCCTCACTGTGAACATCTTTGTCTTGCGAGATCCGGCGGTCACGTTACGCCCATTAGAATAAAGTAAACCGCCACTTCAGTAGCTGTGCATAAAAAGCCAATCACTGAGTAATTAATATTTGGCACCTAGCTCACGAACTGAACAGCAGCGCGCGAGTGGGAAATGATTAAAAGGCCCAAATGCGTGGGAAACTGAAATGTTTCTCAATTAACGTGTTTGCAAATGTACCGATAACTCGCCTGCAAGCTTGCTCACAGTGAGGATGCAGGGTGATGAGATTGTGCTATTTCTGTTATTCGTACGTTGGCGTGTATGTTACAATGATCCTGACCGCATCCATCACCACGTATTCCTCAGCCATTAAACGCCCTCATCATCAATACCTTTTATGCATGTAATAAAGACCTCTCCACTTCTACAATCCTTACCCTGGAATATGCCTTGTGAAATTTGCTCCCACTCTCCACTTAAAATGCAGGAATCGCTTGCTAAGTGGAGAGTGGGAATTCCTGTGTGAGGCACGGCCCCTGAGCGGTGCACCAGAATCCATTTAAAATTTCAGTTTCAAGATGGTTTTAACTATCAAATGTAACGTTTCGGTGCGTGCATAGGCACGAAAGAAATTAAAAAAAAAAAAAAAAAAAATATCAAGTTCCGCGTGAGATTCGACCCCGGGTCCGCCGCTCAAAAAGCCGTGTCTCTAACCGCTAGGCTAAGGGAGAGACGCAAAATTTTTCATTTTCTCTACCTCTTTACTACTTCTCAGGCGAAATGTTGTATAAAATTGTGCTCCCGCGTCTCTGCAGTGGTGCTCTCATGGTAGGACTTATGTGGGACTGCAGTTCCCGCAGTTATATACAAACTGCATGCCTACGCTCACAGGGGGCACCACTTGCAGAGCTGCTCCGCCGTCCATAAATAAAGCAGATGAACCTCCAGAGACTCGAACCGCTGTATTCAGAACTTACCACCTGCAGAGTCACGCCTTTATCCACTCGGCCACGGGAGCTGCTGACGAAATTTTGCTTTAAACTGGACTTTGATGAGATTTGAACACGCAAAGACTTGACATAAAAAGCAAACGCCGGCAGTGGGAATGGAACCCGGGTTACCGTGCTTCGCAGGTCAGGGAGCTAACCGCTCGGCCATTGAGAGCACGATGCTGATGTAGACTCAAATGTTGCCCTTATCCTTTGTAAATGCTGATGTTTTGAACAATTTTCCTCCTGCCCTAATCTAAACTATCTTGAAATGAGTCATTTTTGTTTGATGTTGGGCATCTGTAATTACTTTAACGTAATCTTCGGAGATTTTGGAAAGTTCCTAATTCTAATACTGCCGTCCATTTTGTGATATTGAACCGGTCCTATGCTGGAGCACACTGTTAACACGTTTTTATTCATAACTCAGGCAATTTTGCAAATATTCGAAATCTGAGACCAGATATGCATTCTAGAGGACTTCAGCTTTCTATTGACACCCCAAGTGCTTCCATACGTTGCGGAATAAGAAAGTCGAGTTTTCAGCCGACTGAAAATCCAAGGCTTTAGACTTGGTGTTTTGAAACCGATTAGCCCTCACAACTGCCCAAAGGATAAAGGCAGAATCTTGAAATATTTACCAGATGATGCGCAGGTCCAGATGCTCCTATTGGTACCCAAAATGTCGAAAAAGGTGTCCAGGGAGCGGAGATATTGGTGGTTTTATGTGGCAAAAACCGTCAATTTCGCCTCCAAAATCGGTCGAAAATTTTCAACCATCGCCGATTTCGATGAAATTCACAACCAACATACTTTGGGTTCTCAGGATCTCAGATCTGGTCTGCGTTTCCCGAAATTCCTATTTTTACGGCATTTATGCAGTTTCAAAAGTTACGACTACCTACTTTGACGGGCTGTCATTTCACCAACAGAAGCGATAAGACCAAAAATTATACTGATTCGTGACCTGGGGGGTCTATAAAATACAACAGATGTAAAAATTTTGAAATTTAGATTTGAAAAAAAACTGTAAAAAAATAAAAAATGCCCACTCCCGTCTCGAACGCAGAACCTCGGGCACAGTGAGCTCGAACGCTAACCATTCAGCCAAACAATCGAGCAAGAAACGTGCTGCCGGCAAAGCAACACATGCAACATTGACGTTCGTCGTTGTCCTCTTAATGCCCGCTGCCTTATAGAGATGGCGTAAGCAGACACACAGATTTGTATTGCAAAGACGCCCGTGCGTGCTCGGACATTTGTCTTGCCTTCTTTTTACAATTAGCCAAACGAGATGCCTAACAAATTAGCAACGTGATAATTATGCTGTCAAAGATTGTGCAGGTTGAGAAATGCATATGTAAAACTCTCGTGAATAGCACTGCAAGTATTTGGAAAGTCGCCCTTTTTTCTACATCCTAATAACGAATGACGCCTCATATCGCCCAGAAAGTCCTAGAGCGTAAGTTGCGCGACTGATGAAAGAGAGTAACGCAGGCATAAATCACGAAAGTCGCCCGAAAACGTTGGTAGCTCTTGCAAACATAAAGCAATAACCTCACCTGCAACGTTGGTAGTGCTTGTTTACTTTGGGACTGAAGCCATCCATGTGCTTTTCCCGTTAACTTCCTTGTGTGGGCAAACGCCGACCATTTTACGCAAAGCAGCTCTTCGTATTAGATCCACGGCGAAGAGACACGTCACCCAGCTGGTTTTCGCTTTACAAAATGCCACTTCTTCACTGTATTATTATCGAAAACTTCCAGTCACAGCCATCTTGCAATCAATACTGCAGATGAACGCCAAGACTTACCGCTAGGCTGCGCTGCGAATTGCAGCAATAAGCGAGTTTTACAAAGTTCTCTTAGAGCGCAGCACTTTCGTGCCATTAGAAGAAAAATGCAGTCAGCAAAGTAGATCTCCGAATAAAATGGTTTTTTGAAATATTTGGAATTAAAAAGGAATGTAATTTCTACGACTCTGGGGTATTGTCTCTCAATCGTTTAGTTTTATATTAATTTCTGTAAATTTGGAGTCGCAGTTGATTTTCTAGCTACTTTTTTTTAATATATTGTTGTATACTTTCTACACATATTTATCGTCATTCTAATACGTGCCTTCTTCTGCCCTGTCACTTGTTATAAATAAATAAATAAATAAATTCTTATCAGTAGTAAAGCTGATTTGGTTCAATTGTAACGTGCATTCTAAAACAGAGTTACCTCTTAAATTTCCTTTACGGTTACTCTATACGTTTACCGCAGTGAAGGTAGAATGATATCTGGCAAATATAATTGGGAATATCAATCTACCTGAGCATCATTCTCGTCATTCTGAATTGCACCAAGTACATTTGGACATCAGCTTTATCTAGTAAAATGTTCATGATTCTGTGTTCATTCTTTATTGATTTGTGACAGTTAATATACAAGTGTGAATAATGTTGCTCTTGGGTCGTTTTGGCATGCGAGGATATAATAATAATCTTAATAATCAACGAGTATCACACTAACCGTAGAAGGCAGTAATTTTAAGTCGTAAAGTGATCCGAATACCCGCTTCTGGACTCCAAGTGCTGCCATCTACAATTGCTCCCATAAGCTCGTTGACTCCTGCAATTCGCAACGCAACCTATCGGTACATCCTGGTCTTCAGCTCCAGTGTTTATTGCAAAATGGCTGTGCCTGGAGGGTTACCGTATCAATGCAGTGCAAATGTTGCTTTTAGTAACGTAAAAAACCGGTTGAGCGACGTGTCCTTTCACCGTGGATATATTAAGAAGTGCCGCTTTGCGTGAAACAGTCGGTGCGTGGCCATATACAGAAGTTGCGCGAAAATTCATACCCAAACCCAAATGCTTAATTCCCAACGTAAACAAGCGTTAGCAACATTGCAGGTAGGCTTAATGCTTTATGTTTGCATGTAAACAGCAAGGGCTACCGACGTTTTAGGGGACTTTCATGCTTATGTTTGCATTTTTAGAATGTAGTGAAATAAATATACGTGTAACTGATATCCGCTGCGGAGCGTAGTTAGAAAATGCAATTGACTGCGGAAATTTAGTAGCTTTTCGGTTTGGTTAGCGGTAAAACTTAGATCCCAGTGCTAAGAGTAGAATTACGTATGAGTGGCATTATTACTCGCAGGGTGTTCTGCAGCATTGTACGGTAGCGCAGTTAACCACTCCATTCCCTCCAGTCGCAACTTATGCCATTTTCCTGAAAGGTTACACGCAATTTTTATTGCAGTTATTTTAAAAGCTTAAAATTATAACGGGAGAGTAAAAATGTCCCCATGACCTACTTTCCTGACGTAGAAGTCCTCGTGTCAGTTGCTCCAATTTCCCGCTTCTGGTGTCAAAAATGCTGAGCTCTACATTTAACGAGATATCGAGGACTAAATGTATGGCTGTTGTGAATTTCATCGAAATCGAAGAGGGTTAAAATTTTTCAACCGTTTTGACGGTTTTTGCCACCTTAATCGCGAATATCTCCGCTCGTTGTGCACCTTTTTCAAAGTTTTGGTATCAGCAGGAGCGTTTGGACATCTGCTACTTCTGGTAAAAGTTTCATGGTTATATCTTTATCCCCCATACAATTTATGAGGGCTAATGGTCTCGCAATTTTTGTTCACTGAAAAATCTACTTTCTTGTTTCGAAACGTATCGAAGCACTTGGGGGTATCATTGGAAAGCTGAAATCATTTCAAATTCAGACCTGGCCTAAGATTTTGAATATTTGTAAAATTGCGGCTGTTATGAATAAAAACTTGCAACAGTAGGCTCCAGCATAAGTCCAGTTCAATATAACAAAATGACAGGTAGAACATTTTTCAAAGTGGCTACAGTTAGTTCTTGGAGTACGATGGCCAGGAATACGGAATAGTGATTAATCTCAATATTTTATGGATTTGTCGGGGCTAAAAGAGTTTTTTTGTAAACGAAATTGCATGTATAAAAGATAAGAGGAACATCCAAGCGCATCTCTCCAACGACCTCGTATGGGCGAGCGGTTAGGGTCCGCGCTTTGAAAGCTAGAATTCCGGGTTCGATTCACCTGACTAACATCAATTTTTTATGTCAAGTTAAAATTGGCTCAATGCCCAATTTAAGGTAAATGTATCGCAACAACTTCAGTGTTCTTAATATAAAGAAAGTCATTGCCACAAAAACAGTGCAAGAAAATTTCTTAGATTAGTTTCGGTATCTTACAATAATTTCTTCGGTGGCCTAGTTCTATTTCTTTGACAGGCTGGAATATGGCATTTTAGTTTGTAAAACCGCATTTACGGAAGATGTGAGGAACATTAAAGCTCCAATTATCATCCAGCTCTCGTGGCCGAGTGGTTAAGGGCTTTGATTGCTATGCAGGAAACCAGGGTTCGAATCCTACCAGAGGGATTCAAATTTTATGTCAAGCCAAATAATTACAAAGAAAATTCTTTCTGGCTGTGCCACTGAAGCTAATAAAATATTTTTTATTTGTAAGTGGCTTTGAGGCTTTTTGATTTTGATATTACAATTGACATGACATAAAATGTCAACTGCGGTGAGAGGAACAGAACCCATGTTTCCCGCCTATGAATCCAAGGCGTTAACCACTGAGCTACAAGAGCTCGATGATAGTTACGACTTGGATGTTCCTCTTGTCCTCCGTAAATGCCGTTTTACATCCTAAAATGCCATATTCCAACCTGTCAAAGAGATAAAACTAGAACACGGAAATTATTGCAAGAAGATTCCTTGAAGTGTTATGGGCGTAGAGCAATTTTAACTGGACATAAAAAGTTAATGCAGATCACAGTATTCGAACCCAGAACTCTACCTCAGGAGTTGGAGACCTTAACCACTCAGCCACACCAGGTTATGATGACAATGGTGCTGGATGTTGCTCTTATTTTCTATATTTGCATTATTGATTGGTAAAACTGCCCTTTCGCCCTACAAATTCATAAAATATTGAGATTAATCATTGTTCCGTATTCCTGGGCATCTTTCATTCCTCCATCGCAATTGTAGGTGACTTGGAGGAAAATTTCTGCAAAAATATTCTACCTTCCATTTTGTGATATTGAACCGGTCCTATGCTGGAGCACACTGTTAACACGTTTTTATTCATAACTCATGCAATTTTGCAAATATTGGAAATCTGAGACCAGATATGCATTCTAGAGGACTTCAGCTTTCTATTGACACCCCAAGTGCTTCCATACGTTGCGGAATAAGAAAGTCGAGTTTTCAGCCGACTGAAAATCCAAGGCTTTAGACTTGGTGTTTTGAAACCGATTAGCCCTCACAACTGCCCAAAGGATAAAGGCAGAATCTTGAAATATTTACCAGATGATGCGCAGGTCCAGATGCTCCTATTGGTACCCAAAATGTCGAAAAAGGTGTCTAGGGAGCGGAGATATTGGTGGTTTTATGTGGCAAAAACCGTCAATTTCGCCTCCAAAATCGGTCGAAAATTTTCAACCATCGCCGATTTCGATGAAATTCACAACCAACATACTTCGGATCCTCAGGATCTCAGATCTGGTCTTCGTTTCCCGAAATTCCCTTTTTTACGGCATTTATGCAATTTCAAAAGTTACGACTACCTACTTTGACGGGCTGTCATTTCACCAACAGAAGCGATAAGACCAAAAATTATACTGATTCGTGACCTGGGGGGTCTATAAAATACAACAGATGTAAAAGTTTTGAAATTTAAATTTGAAAAAAACTGTAAAAAAATAAAAAGTGCCCACTCGCGTCTCGAACGCAGAACCTCGGGCACAGTGAGCTCGAACGCTAACCATTTAGCCAAACAAACGAGTAAGAAATGTGCTGCCGGCACGGCAACACATGCAACTTTAACGTGCGTCGTTGTCCTCTTAATGCCTGTTGCTTTACACAGATGGCGTAAGCAGACGCACACATTTGTATTGCAAAGACGCCCGTGTGTGCTTGGACATTTGCCTTGCCTTCTTATTACAATCAGCCAAACGCGAGAGGCCTAACAAACCCCAGGCACACTAAGCTCGAACGCTAACCATTCAGCCAAAGAAACGAGTAAGAAAGGTGCTGCCGGCAAGGCAACGCCATGCGACATTAACGTCCGTCGTTGTCCTCTTAATGCCTGCTGCTTCACACAGATGGCGTAAGCAGACACACACTTTTGTATTGTAAAGACGCCCATGTGTGCTTGGACGTTTGCCTTGCCTTCTTATTACAATCAGCCAAAAGCGAGAGGCTTAACAAATTAGCAACGTGATTATTATGCAGTTAAAGATTGTGCAGGTTCAGAACCGCATATGTAAAACTCTCACATCAAACATCCTCGTGAATAGTACTGCAAGTATTTGGATAAGTCACCCTTTTATACATTCTAATAACGAATGACGCCTCATATTCCCCAGAAGGCCCTAGAGCGTAAGTGGCACGACTGATGAAAGAGAGTAACGCAGGCATAAAACACGATTGTCGCCCGCAAATGTTGGTAGCTCTGGCAAACATAAAGCATTAAGCTTACCTGCAATGTTGGCAGTGCTTTTTTACGTTGGGATGGAAGCCATCCATCTGCTTTTCCCATTAACTTCCTCTTGGGGGCAAACACCGACCATTTCACGCAAAGCAGCTCTTCGTATTAGATCCACGGTGAAAAGACACATCACCCAGCTGGTTTTCGCTTTACAAAATGCCACTTCTTCACTGTATTATTATGAAAAACTTCCGGTCACAGCCATCTTGCAATCAATACTGCAGCTGAACGCCAAGACTTACCGCTAGGCTGCGCTGCGAATTGTAGCAAGAAGCGAGGTTTATCATGGTCTACTTTGAGCACTTTCGTCCCATTAGAGGGAAATTCCAGTCCGCAAAGTAGATCTTGGGGATATCTATCGAAAGTTCTTCTATTCGGAATAAATTTGTTTTCTGAAATATATGGAATTATAAAGGAATGTGATTTCCATGGCTCTGGGGTATTGTCTCTCAATGGTTTAGTTTTATTTTAATTTTAGCCGCTTTCAGTATATTTGGAGTCGTAGTTGGTTTTCCAGCCACTTGTTTAATATATATATTTTTGTATACTTTCTACACGTATTTATCGGCAATCTAATACGTGCCTACCTCTGCCCTGACTCATATTCGGGGGGGGGGGGGTTGTTGTCAGTAGTAAAGCTGATTTGGTTCAATCGTAATGTGCATTCTAAAATACAGCTACCTCTAAAGTGATCTGTTGCGGTTACTTTTATGACAATTACGGTAGATCGATATCTGGAAAGTATAATCGGGAATATCAGTCTACCTGAGCATCTTTCTCGTCATTCTGGATAGCAGCGAGAACATCCGGACATCAGCTTTATCTAGTACAATGTTCATGATTCTATGTTTATTCTTTATTCAACTGTGAGAGTTAATATACAAGTGTGTTTAATGTTGCTCTTGAGGCGTTTTGGCATGCGAGGATAGAATAATAACAACAATCAACTAGCTTATCACATTAACTGTAGAAGGGAGTATTTTGAGTCCCAAAGTGATCCGAATTCCCGCTTCTCGACTCCAAGTGCTGCGATCTGCAATTACTCGTGATAAGCTCGTTGATTCCTGCAATTCGCAACGCAACCTATCGGTACATCTTGGTCTTCAGCTCCAGTGTTTATTGCAAAATGGCTGTGTCTGGAGGTTTTCCATGTCAATGCAGTGCAAAGGTTGCTTTTTGTAAGGTAAAAAACCGGTTCAGCGATGTGTCTTTTCACCGTGGATATATTAAGAAGTGCCGCTTTGCGTGAAATAGTCGGTGCGTGTCCATACACAGAAGTTAGGTGAAAAGTTACACCCAAACGCAAATGCTTCATTCCCAACGTAAACAAGCGCTGCCAACATTCAGGTAAGGTTAATACTTTACGTAAACAGCAAGGGCTACCAACGTTTCAGGCGACTTTCATGCTTATGTTTTTCATTTTTAGAATGTAGGGAAACAAATATACGTGTAACTGATATCCGCTGCGGAGCATAGCTAGACGATGCAATTGACTGCGGAAATTTAGTAGCGTTTCGGTTTGGCTAGCGGTAAACTTGGATCCCAGTGCTAAGTGTAGAATTACACAATCCCTGTTTCAGCTTTGGGCAATTCGTAATATCCGCAAACATAGACGTTTGGATGAACACGTAAAACCTGGATGGTGAGCTTTGGGTATTTGTGAAGGTCGGAAAACCTCATATCTCAATATGCCACATTTCGACGTTTACAATTTGAGATGGCACAAATTTCTTAGTACGTTGTTCTATCCATATCCATATCCATATCCACTGAGAAAGAATCATAATAGAGCACGTTTGGATGTCTAGCAAATTTTTTAAATCGATTTTCTCTCACAGCAAAATATCACTTGCTAATTTAATGCTGCAGCGTATGTGGGTGGCATCCTCGTGTAGATGGCGCCTCACTGTGAACATCTTTGTCTTGCGAGATCCGGCGGTCACGTTACGCCCATTAGAATAAAGTAAACCGCCACTTCAGTAGCTGTGCATAAAAAGCCAATCACTGAGTAATTAATATTTGGCACCTAGCTCACGAACTGAACAGCAGCGCGCGAGTGGGAAATGATTAAAAGGCCCAAATGCGTGGGAAACTGAAATGTTTCTCAATTAACGTGTTTGCAAATGTACCGATAACTCGCCTGCAAGCTTGCTCACAGTGAGGATGCAGGGTGATGAGATTGTGCTATTTCTGTTATTCGTACGTTGGCGTGTATGTTACAATGATCCTGACCGCATCCATCACCACGTATTCCTCAGCCATTAAACGCCCTCATCATCAATACCTTTTATGCATGTAATAAAGACCTCTCCACTTCTACAATCCTTACCCTGGAATATGCCTTGTGAAATTTGCTCCCACTCTCCACTTAAAATGCAGGAATCGCTTGCTAAGTGGAGAGTGGGAATTCCTGTGTGAGGCACGGCCCCTGAGCGGTGCACCAGAATCCATTTAAAATTTCAGTTTCAAGATGGTTTTAACTATCAAATGTAACGTTTCGGTGCGTGCATAGGCACGAAAGAAATTAAAAAAAAAAAAAAAAAAAAATATCAAGTTCCGCGTGAGATTCGACCCCGGGTCCGCCGCTCAAAAAGCCGTGTCTCTAACCGCTAGGCTAAGGGAGAGACGCAAAATTTTCCATTTTCTCTACCTCTTTACTACTTCTCAGGCGAAATGTTGTATAAAATTGTGCTCCCGCGTCTCTGCAGTGGTGCTCTCATGGTAGGACTTATGTGGGACTGCAGTTCCCGCAGTTATATACAAACTGCATGCCTACGCTCACAGGGGGCACCACTTGCAGAGCTGCTCCGCCGTCCATAAATAAAGCAGATGAACCTCCAGAGACTCGAACCGCTGTATTCAGAACTTACCACCTGCAGAGTCACGCCTTTATCCACTCGGCCACGGGAGCTGCTGACGAAATTTTGCTTTAAACTGGACTTTGATGAGATTTGAACACGCAAAGACTTGACATAAAAAGCAAACGCCGGCAGTGGGAATGGAACCCGGGTTACCGTGCTTCTCAGGTCAGGGAGCTAACCGCTCGGCCATTGAGAGCACGATGCTGATGTAGACTCAAATGTTGCCCTTATCCTTTGTAAATGCTGATGTTTTGAACAATTTTCCTCCTGCCCTAATCTAAACTATCTTGAAATGAGTCATTTTTGTTTGATGTTGGGCATCTGTAATTACTTTAACGTAATCTTCGGAGATTTTGGAAAGTTCCTAATTCTAATACTGCCGTCCATTTTGTGATATTGAACCGGTCCTATGCTGGAGCACACTGTTAACACGTTTTTATTCATAACTCAGGCAATTTTGCAAATATTCGAAATCTGAGACCAGATATGCATTCTAGAGGACTTCAGCTTTCTATTGACACCCCAAGTGCTTCCATACGTTGCGGAATAAGAAAGTCGAGTTTTCAGCCGACTGAAAATCCAAGGCTTTAGACTTGGTGTTTTGAAACCGATTAGCCCTCACAACTGCCCAAAGGATAAAGGCAGAATCTTGAAATATTTACCAGATGATGCGCAGGTCCAGATGCTCCTATTGGTACCCAAAATGTCGAAAAAGGTGTCCAGGGAGCGGAGATATTGGTGGTTTTATGTGGCAAAAACCGTCAATTTCGCCTCCAAAATCGGTCGAAAATTTTCAACCATCGCCGATTTCGATGAAATTCACAACCAACATACTTTGGGTTCTCAGGATCTCAGATCTGGTCTGCGTTTCCCGAAATTCCTATTTTTACGGCATTTATGCAGTTTCAAAAGTTACGACTACCTACTTTGACGGGCTGTCATTTCACCAACAGAAGCGATAAGACCAAAAATTATACTGATTCGTGACCTGGGGGGTCTATAAAATACAACAGATGTAAAAATTTTGAAATTTAGATTTGAAAAAAACTGTAAAAAAATAAAAAATGCCCACTCCCGTCTCGAACGCAGAACCTCGGGCACAGTGAGCTCGAACGCTAACCATTCAGCCAAACAATCGAGCAAGAAATGTGCTGCCGGCAAAGCAACACATGCAACATTGACGTTCGTCGTTGTCCTCTTAATGCCCGCTGCCTTATAGAGATGGCGTAAGCAGACACACAGATTTGTATTGCAAAGACGCCCGTGTGTGCTCGGACATTTGTCTTGCCTTCTTTTTACAATTAGCCAAACGAGATGCTTAACAAATTAGCAACGTGATAATTATGCTGGTAAAGATTGTGCAGGTTGAGAAATGCATATGTAAAACTCTCGTGAATAGCACTGCAAGTATTTGGAAAGTCGCCCTTTTTTCTACATCCTAATAACGAATGACGCCTCATATTGCCCAGAAAGTCCTAGAGCGTAAGTTGCGCGACTGATGAAAGAGAGTAACGCAGGCATAAATCACGAAAGTCGCCCGAAAACGTTGGTAGCTCTTGCAAACATAAAGCAATAACCTCACCTGCAACGTTGGTAGTGCTTGTTTACTTTGGGACTGAAGCCATCCATGTGCTTTTCCCGTTAACTTCCTTGTGTGGGCAAACGCCGACCATTTTACGCAAAGCAGCTCTTCGTATTAGATCCACGGCGAAGAGACACGTCACCCAGCTGGTTTTCGCTTTACAAAATGCCACTTCTTCACTGTATTATTATCGAAAACTTCCAGTCACAGCCATCTTGCAATCAATACTGCAGATGAACGCCAAGACTTACCGCTAGGCTGCGCTGCGAATTGCAGCAATAAGCGAGTTTTACAAAGTTCTCTTAGAGCGCAGCACTTTCGTGCCATTAGAAGAAAAATGCAGTCAGCAAAGTAGATCTCCGAATAAAATGGTTTTTTGAAATATTTGGAATTAAAAAGGAATGTAATTTCTACGACTCTGGGGTATTGTCTCTCAATCGTTTAGTTTTATATTAATTTCTGTAAATTTGGAGTCGCAGTTGATTTTCTAGCTACTTTTTTTTAATATATTGTTGTATACTTTCTACACATATTTATCGTCATTCTAATACGTGCCTTCTTCTGCCCTGTCACTTGTTATAAATAAATAAATAAATAAATAAATAAATTCTTATCAGTAGTAAAGCTGATTTGGTTCAATTGTAACGTGCATTCTAAAACAGAGTTACCTCTTAAATTTCCTTTACGGTTACTCTATACGTTTACCGCAGTGAAGGTAGAATGATATCTGGCAAATATAATTGGGAATATCAATCTACCTGAGCATCATTCTCGTCATTCTGAATTGCACCAAGTACATTTGGACATCAGCTTTATCTAGTAAAATGTTCATGATTCTGTGTTCATTCTTTATTGATTTGTGACAGTTAATATACAAGTGTGAATAATGTTGCTCTTGGGTCGTTTTGGCATGCGAGGATATAATAATAATCTTAATAATCAACGAGTATCACACTAACCGTAGAAGGCAGTAATTTTAAGTCGTAAAGTGATCCGAATACCCGCTTCTGGACTCCAAGTGCTGCCATCTACAATTGCTCCCATAAGCTCGTTGACTCCTGCAATTCGCAACGCAACCTATCGGTACATCCTGGTCTTCAGCTCCAGTGTTTATTGCAAAATGGCTGTGCCTGGAGGGTTACCGTATCAATGCAGTGCAAATGTTGCTTTTAGTAACGTAAAAAACCGGTTGAGCGACGTGTCCTTTCACCGTGGATATATTAAGAAGTGCCGCTTTGCGTGAAACAGTCGGTGCGTGGCCATATACAGAAGTTGCGCGAAAATTCATACCCAAACCCAAATGCTTAATTCCCAACGTAAACAAGCGTTAGCAACATTGCAGGTAGGCTTAATGCTTTATGTTTGCATGTAAACAGCAAGGGCTACCGACGTTTTAGGGGACTTTCATGCTTATGTTTGCATTTTTAGAATGTAGTGAAATAAATATACGTGTAACTGATATCCGCTGCGGAGCGTAGTTAGAAAATGCAATTGACTGCGGAAATTTAGTAGCTTTTCGGTTTGGTTAGCGGTAAAACTTAGATCCCAGTGCTAAGAGTAGAATTACGTATGAGTGGCATTATTACTCGCAGGGTGTTCTGCAGCATTGTACGGTAGCGCAGTTAACCACTCCATTCCCTCCAGTCGCAACTTATGCCATTTTCCTGAAAGGTTACACGCAATTTTTATTGCAGTTATTTTAAAAGCTTAAAATTATAACGGGAGAGTAAAAATGTCCCCATGACCTACTTTCCTGACGTAGAAGTCCTCGTGTCAGTTGCTCCAATTTCCCGCTTCTGGTGTCAAAAATGCTGAGCTCTACATTTAACGAGATATCGAGGACTAAATGTATGGCTGTTGTGAATTTCATCGAAATCGAAGAGGGTTAAAATTTTTCAACCGTTTTGACGGTTTTTGCCACCTTAATCGCGAATATCTCCGCTCGTTGTGCACCTTTTTCAAAGTTTTGGTATCAGCAGGAGCGTTTGGACATCTGCTACTTCTGGTAAAAGTTTCATGGTTATATCTTTATCCCCCATACAATTTATGAGGGCTAATGGTCTCGCAATTTTTGTTCACTGAAAAATCTACTTTCTTGTTTCGAAACGTATCGAAGCACTTGGGGGTATCATTGGAAAGCTGAAATCATTTCAAATTCAGACCTGGCCTAAGATTTTGAATATTTGTAAAATTGCGGCTGTTATGAATAAAAACTTGCAACAGTAGGCTCCAGCATAAGTCCAGTTCAATATAACAAAATGACAGGTAGAACATTTTTCAAAGTGGCTACAGTTAGTTCTTGGAGTACGATGGCCAGGAATACGGAATAGTGATTAATCTCAATATTTTATGGATTTGTCGGGGCTAAAAGAGTTTTTTTGTAAACGAAATTGCATGTATAAAAGATAAGAGGAACATCCAAGCGCATCTCTCCAACGACCTCGTATGGGCGAGCGGTTAGGGTCCGCGCTTTGAAAGCTAGAATTCCGGGTTCGATTCACCTGACTAACATCAATTTTTTATGTCAAGTTAAAATTGGCTCAATGCCCAATTTAAGGTAAATGTATCGCAACAACTTCAGTGTTCTTAATATAAAGAAAGTCATTGCCACAAAAACAGTGCAAGAAAATTTCTTAGATTAGTTTCGGTATCTTACAATAATTTCTTCGGTGGCCTAGTTCTATTTCTTTGACAGGCTGGAATATGGCATTTTAGTTTGTAAAACCGCATTTACGGAAGATGTGAGGAACATTAAAGCTCCAATTATCATCCAGCTCTCGTGGCCGAGTGGTTAAGGGCTTTGATTGCTATGCAGGAAACCAGGGTTCGAATCCTACCAGAGGGATTCAAATTTTATGTCAAGCCAAATAATTACAAAGAAAATTCTTTCTGGCTGTGCCACTGAAGCTAATAAAATATTTTTTATTTGTAAGTGGCTTTGAGGCTTTTTGATTTTGATATTACAATTGACATGACATAAAATGTCAACTGCGGTGAGAGGAACAGAACCCATGTTTCCCGCCTATGAATCCAAGGCGTTAACCACTGAGCTACAAGAGCTCGATGATAGTTACGACTTGGATGTTCCTCTTGTCCTCCGTAAATGCCGTTTTACATCCTAAAATGCCATATTCCAACCTGTCAAAGAGATAAAACTAGAACACGGAAATTATTGCAAGAAGATTCCTTGAAGTGTTATGGGCGTAGAGCAATTTTAACTGGACATAAAAAGTTAATGCAGATCACAGTATTCGAACCCAGAACTCTACCTCAGGAGTTGGAGACCTTAACCACTCAGCCACACCAGGTTATGATGACAATGGTGCTGGATGTTGCTCTTATTTTCTATATTTGCATTATTGATTGGTAAAACTGCCCTTTCGCCCTACAAATTCATAAAATATTGAGATTAATCATTGTTCCGTATTCCTGGGCATCTTTCATTCCTCCATCGCAATTGTAGGTGACTTGGAGGAAAATTTCTGCAAAAATATTCTACCTTCCATTTTGTGATATTGAACCGGTCCTATGCTGGAGCACACTGTTAACACGTTTTTATTCATAACTCATGCAATTTTGCAAATATTGGAAATCTGAGACCAGATATGCATTCTAGAGGACTTCAGCTTTCTATTGACACCCCAAGTGCTTCCATACGTTGCGGAATAAGAAAGTCGAGTTTTCAGCCGACTGAAAATCCAAGGCTTTAGACTTGGTGTTTTGAAACCGATTAGCCCTCACAACTGCCCAAAGGATAAAGGCAGAATCTTGAAATATTTACCAGATGATGCGCAGGTCCAGATGCTCCTATTGGTACCCAAAATGTCGAAAAAGGTGTCTAGGGAGCGGAGATATTGGTGGTTTTATGTGGCAAAAACCGTCAATTTCGCCTCCAAAATCGGTCGAAAATTTTCAACCATCGCCGATTTCGATGAAATTCACAACCAACATACTTCGGATCCTCAGGATCTCAGATCTGGTCTTCGTTTCCCGAAATTCCCTTTTTTACGGCATTTATGCAATTTCAAAAGTTACGACTACCTACTTTGACGGGCTGTCATTTCACCAACAGAAGCGATAAGACCAAAAATTATACTGATTCGTGACCTGGGGGGTCTATAAAATACAACAGATGTAAAAGTTTTGAAATTTAAATTTGAAAAAAAACTGTAAAAAAATAAAAAGTGCCCACTCGCGTCTCGAACGCAGAACCTCGGGCACAGTGAGCTCGAACGCTAACCATTTAGCCAAACAAACGAGTAAGAAATGTGCTGCCGGCACGGCAACACATGCAACTTTAACGTGCGTCGTTGTCCTCTTAATGCCTGTTGCTTTACACAGATGGCGTAAGCAGACGCACACATTTGTATTGCAAAGACGCCCGTGTGTGCTTGGACATTTGCCTTGCCTTCTTATTACAATCAGCCAAACGCGAGAGGCCTAACAAACCCCAGGCACACTAAGCTCGAACGCTAACCATTCAGCCAAAGAAACGAGTAAGAAAGGTGCTGCCGGCAAGGCAACGCCATGCGACATTAACGTCCGTCGTTGTCCTCTTAATGCCTGCTGCTTCACACAGATGGCGTAAGCAGACACACACTTTTGTATTGTAAAGACGCCCATGTGTGCTTGGACGTTTGCCTTGCCTTCTTATTACAATCAGCCAAAAGCGAGAGGCTTAACAAATTAGCAACGTGATTATTATGCAGTTAAAGATTGTGCAGGTTCAGAACCGCATATGTAAAACTCTCACATCAAACATCCTCGTGAATAGTACTGCAAGTATTTGGATAAGTCACCCTTTTATACATTCTAATAACGAATGACGCCTCATATTCCCCAGAAGGCCCTAGAGCGTAAGTGGCACGACTGATGAAAGAGAGTAACGCAGGCATAAAACACGATTGTCGCCCGCAAATGTTGGTAGCTCTGGCAAACATAAAGCATTAAGCTTACCTGCAATGTTGGCAGTGCTTTTTTACGTTGGGATGGAAGCCATCCATCTGCTTTTCCCATTAACTTCCTCTTGGGGGCAAACACCGACCATTTCACGCAAAGCAGCTCTTCGTATTAGATCCACGGTGAAAAGACACATCACCCAGCTGGTTTTCGCTTTACAAAATGCCACTTCTTCACTGTATTATTATGAAAAACTTCCGGTCACAGCCATCTTGCAATCAATACTGCAGCTGAACGCCAAGACTTACCGCTAGGCTGCGCTGCGAATTGTAGCAAGAAGCGAGGTTTATCATGGTCTACTTTGAGCACTTTCGTCCCATTAGAGGGAAATTCCAGTCCGCAAAGTAGATCTTGGGGATATCTATCGAAAGTTCTTCTATTCGGAATAAATTTGTTTTCTGAAATATATGGAATTATAAAGGAATGTGATTTCCATGGCTCTGGGGTATTGTCTCTCAATGGTTTAGTTTTATTTTAATTTTAGCCGCTTTCAGTATATTTGGAGTCGTAGTTGGTTTTCCAGCCACTTGTTTAATATATATATTTTTGTATACTTTCTACACGTATTTATCGGCAATCTAATACGTGCCTACCTCTGCCCTGACTCATATTCGGGGGGGGGGGTTGTTGTCAGTAGTAAAGCTGATTTGGTTCAATCGTAATGTGCATTCTAAAATACAGCTACCTCTAAAGTGATCTGTTGCGGTTACTTTTATGACAATTACGGTAGATCGATATCTGGAAAGTATAATCGGGAATATCAGTCTACCTGAGCATCTTTCTCGTCATTCTGGATAGCAGCGAGAACATCCGGACATCAGCTTTATCTAGTACAATGTTCATGATTCTATGTTTATTCTTTATTCAACTGTGAGAGTTAATATACAAGTGTGTTTAATGTTGCTCTTGAGGCGTTTTGGCATGCGAGGATAGAATAATAACAACAATCAACTAGCTTATCACATTAACTGTAGAAGGGAGTATTTTGAGTCCCAAAGTGATCCGAATTCCCGCTTCTCGACTCCAAGTGCTGCGATCTGCAATTACTCGTGATAAGCTCGTTGATTCCTGCAATTCGCAACGCAACCTATCGGTACATCTTGGTCTTCAGCTCCAGTGTTTATTGCAAAATGGCTGTGTCTGGAGGTTTTCCATGTCAATGCAGTGCAAAGGTTGCTTTTTGTAAGGTAAAAAACCGGTTCAGCGATGTGTCTTTTCACCGTGGATATATTAAGAAGTGCCGCTTTGCGTGAAATAGTCGGTGCGTGTCCATACACAGAAGTTAGGTGAAAAGTTACACCCAAACGCAAATGCTTCATTCCCAACGTAAACAAGCGCTGCCAACATTCAGGTAAGGTTAATACTTTACGTAAACAGCAAGGGCTACCAACGTTTCAGGCGACTTTCATGCTTATGTTTTTCATTTTTAGAATGTAGGGAAACAAATATACGTGTAACTGATATCCGCTGCGGAGCATAGCTAGACGATGCAATTGACTGCGGAAATTTAGTAGCGTTTCGGTTTGGCTAGCGGTAAACTTGGATCCCAGTGCTAAGTGTAGAATTACACAATCCCTGTTTCAGCTTTGGGCAATTCGTAATATCCGCAAACATAGACGTTTGGATGAACACGTAAAACCTGGATGGTGAGCTTTGGGTATTTGTGAAGGTCGGAAAACCTCATATCTCAATATGCCACATTTCGACGTTTACAATTTGAGATGGCACAAATTTCTTAGTACGTTGTTCTATCCATATCCATATCCATATCCACTGAGAAAGAATCATAATAGAGCACGTTTGGATGTCTAGCAAATTTTTTAAATCGATTTTCTCTCACAGCAAAATATCACTTGCTAATTTAATGCTGCAGCGTATGTGGGTGGCATCCTCGTGTAGATGGCGCCTCACTGTGAACATCTTTGTCTTGCGAGATCCGGCGGTCACGTTACGCCCATTAGAATAAAGTAAACCGCCACTTCAGTAGCTGTGCATAAAAAGCCAATCACTGAGTAATTAATATTTGGCACCTAGCTCACGAACTGAACAGCAGCGCGCGAGTGGGAAATGATTAAAAGGCCCAAATGCGTGGGAAACTGAAATGTTTCTCAATTAACGTGTTTGCAAATGTACCGATAACTCGCCTGCAAGCTTGCTCACAGTGAGGATGCAGGGTGATGAGATTGTGCTATTTCTGTTATTCGTACGTTGGCGTGTATGTTACAATGATCCTGACCGCATCCATCACCACGTATTCCTCAGCCATTAAACGCCCTCATCATCAATACCTTTTATGCATGTAATAAAGACCTCTCCACTTCTACAATCCTTACCCTGGAATATGCCTTGTGAAATTTGCTCCCACTCTCCACTTAAAATGCAGGAATCGCTTGCTAAGTGGAGAGTGGGAATTCCTGTGTGAGGCACGGCCCCTGAGCGGTGCACCAGAATCCATTTAAAATTTCAGTTTCAAGATGGTTTTAACTATCAAATGTAACGTTTCGGTGCGTGCATAGGCACGAAAGAAATTAAAAAAAAAAAAAAAAAAATATCAAGTTCCGCGTGAGATTCGACCCCGGGTCCGCCGCTCAAAAAGCCGTGTCTCTAACCGCTAGGCTAAGGGAGAGACGCAAAATTTTTCATTTTCTCTACCTCTTTACTACTTCTCAGGCGAAATGTTGTATAAAATTGTGCTCCAGCGTCTCTGCAGTGGTGCTCTCATGGTAGGACTTATGTGGGACTGCAGTTCCCGCAGTTATATACAAACTGCATGCCTACGCTCACAGGGGGCACCACTTGCAGAGCTGCTCCGCCGTCCATAAATAAAGCAGATGAACCTCCAGAGACTCGAACCGCTGTATTCAGAACTTACCACCTGCAGAGTCACGCCTTTATCCACTCGGCCACGGGAGCTGCTGACGAAATTTTGCTTTAAACTGGACTTTGATGAGATTTGAACACGCAAAGACTTGACATAAAAAGCAAACGCCGGCAGTGGGAATGGAACCCGGGTTACCGTGCTTCGCAGGTCAGGGAGCTAACCGCTCGGCCATTGAGAGCACGATGCTAATGTAGACTCAAATGTTGCCCTTATCCTTTGTAAATGCTGATGTTTTGAACAATTTTCCTCCTGCCCTAATCTAAACTATCTTGAAATGAGTCATTTTTGTTTGATGTTGGGCATCTGTAATTACTTTAACGTAATCTTCGGAGATTTTGGAAAGTTCCTAATTCTAATACTGCCGTCCATTTTGTGATATTGAACCGGTCCTATGCTGGAGCACACTGTTAACACGTTTTTATTCATAACTCAGGCAATTTTGCAAATATTCGAAATCTGAGACCAGATATGCATTCTAGAGGACTTCAGCTTTCTATTGACACCCCAAGTGCTTCCATACGTTGCGGAATAAGAAAGTCGAGTTTTCAGCCGACTGAAAATCCAAACTTGGTGTTTTGAAACCGATTAGCCCTCACAACTGCCCAAAGGATAAAGGCAGAATCTTGAAATATTTACCAGATGATGCGCAGGTCCAGATGCTCCTATTGGTACCCAAAATGTCGAAAAAGGTGCCCAGGAAGCGGAGATATTGGTGGTTTTATGTGGCAAAAACCGTCAATTTCGCCTCCAAAATCGGTCGAAAATTTTCAACCATCGCCGATTTCGATGAAATTCACAACCAACATACTTTGGGTTCTCAGGATCTCAGATCTGGTCTGCGTTTCCCGAAATTCCTATTTTTACGGCATTTATGCAGTTTCAAAAGTTACGACTACCTACTTTGACGGGCTGTCATTTCACCAACAGAAGCGATAAGACCAAAAATTATACTGATTCGTGACCTGGGGGGTCTATAAAATACAACAGATGTAAAAATTTTGAAATTTAGATTTGAAAAAAAACTGTAAAAAAATAAAAAATGCCCACTCCCGTCTCGAACGCAGAACCTCGGGCACAGTGAGCTCGAACGCTAACCATTCAGCCAAACAATCGAGCAAGAAACGTGCTGCCGGCAAAGCAACACATGCAACATTGACGTTCGTCGTTGTCCTCTTAATGCCCGCTGCCTTATAGAGATGGCGTAAGCAGACACACAGATTTGTATTGCAAAGACGCCCGTGCGTGCTCGGACATTTGTCTTGCCTTCTTTTTACAATTAGCCAAACGAGATGCCTAACAAATTAGCAACGTGATAATTATGCTGTCAAAGATTGTGCAGGTTGAGAAATGCATATGTAAAACTCTCGTGAATAGCACTGCAAGTATTTGGAAAGTCGCCCTTTTTTCTACATCCTAATAACGAATGACGCCTCATATCGCCCAGAAAGTCCTAGAGCGTAAGTTGCGCGACTGATGAAAGAGAGTAACGCAGGCATAAATCACGAAAGTCGCCCGAAAACGTTGGTAGCTCTTGCAAACATAAAGCAATAACCTCACCTGCAACGTTGGTAGTGCTTGTTTACTTTGGGACTGAAGCCATCCATGTGCTTTTCCCGTTAACTTCCTTGTGTGGGCAAACGCCGACCATTTTACGCAAAGCAGCTCTTCGTATTAGATCCACGGCGAAGAGACACGTCACCCAGCTGGTTTTCGCTTTACAAAATGCCACTTCTTCACTGTATTATTATCGAAAACTTCCAGTCACAGCCATCTTGCAATCAATACTGCAGATGAACGCCAAGACTTACCGCTAGGCTGCGCTGCGAATTGCAGCAATAAGCGAGTTTTACAAAGTTCTCTTAGAGCGCAGCACTTTCGTGCCATTAGAAGAAAAATGCAGTCAGCAAAGTAGATCTCCGAATAAAATGGTTTTTTGAAATATTTGGAATTAAAAAGGAATGTAATTTCTACGACTCTGGGGTATTGTCTCTCAATCGTTTAGTTTTATATTAATTTCTGTAAATTTGGAGTCGCAGTTGATTTTCTAGCTACTTTTTTTTAATATATTGTTGTATACTTTCTACACATATTTATCGTCATTCTAATACGTGCCTTCTTCTGCCCTGTCACTTGTTATAAATAAATAAATAAATAAATTCTTATCAGTAGTAAAGCTGATTTGGTTCAATTGTAACGTGCATTCTAAAACAGAGTTACCTCTTAAATTTCCTTTACGGTTACTCTATACGTTTACCGCAGTGAAGGTAGAATGATATCTGGCAAATATAATTGGGAATATCAATCTACCTGAGCATCATTCTCGTCATTCTGAATTGCACCAAGTACATTTGGACATCAGCTTTATCTAGTAAAATGTTCATGATTCTGTGTTCATTCTTTATTGATTTGTGACAGTTAATATACAAGTGTGAATAATGTTGCTCTTGGGTCGTTTTGGCATGCGAGGATATAATAATAATCTTAATAATCAACGAGTATCACACTAACCGTAGAAGGCAGTAATTTTAAGTCGTAAAGTGATCCGAATACCCGCTTCTGGACTCCAAGTGCTGCCATCTACAATTGCTCCCATAAGCTCGTTGACTCCTGCAATTCGCAACGCAACCTATCGGTACATCCTGGTCTTCAGCTCCAGTGTTTATTGCAAAATGGCTGTGCCTGGAGGGTTACCGTATCAATGCAGTGCAAATGTTGCTTTTAGTAACGTAAAAAACCGGTTGAGCGACGTGTCCTTTCACCGTGGATATATTAAGAAGTGCCGCTTTGCGTGAAACAGTCGGTGCGTGGCCATATACAGAAGTTGCGCGAAAATTCATACCCAAACCCAAATGCTTAATTCCCAACGTAAACAAGCGTTAGCAACATTGCAGGTAGGCTTAATGCTTTATGTTTGCATGTAAACAGCAAGGGCTACCGACGTTTTAGGGGACTTTCATGCTTATGTTTGCATTTTTAGAATGTAGTGAAATAAATATACGTGTAACTGATATCCGCTGCGGAGCGTAGTTAGAAAATGCAATTGACTGCGGAAATTTAGTAGCTTTTCGGTTTGGTTAGCGGTAAAACTTAGATCCCAGTGCTAAGAGTAGAATTACGTATGAGTGGCATTATTACTCGCAGGGTGTTCTGCAGCATTGTACGGTAGCGCAGTTAACCACTCCATTCCCTCCAGTCGCAACTTATGCCATTTTCCTGAAAGGTTACACGCAATTTTTATTGCAGTTATTTTAAAAGCTTAAAATTATAACGGGAGAGTAAAAATGTCCCCATGACCTACTTTCCTGACGTAGAAGTCCTCGTGTCAGTTGCTCCAATTTCCCGCTTCTGGTGTCAAAAATGCTGAGCTCTACATTTAACGAGATATCGAGGACTAAATGTATGGCTGTTGTGAATTTCATCGAAATCGAAGAGGGTTAAAATTTTTCAACCGTTTTGACGGTTTTTGCCACCTTAATCGCGAATATCTCCGCTCGTTGTGCACCTTTTTCAAAGTTTTGGTATCAGCAGGAGCGTTTGGACATCTGCTACTTCTGGTAAAAGTTTCATGGTTATATCTTTATCCCCCATACAATTTATGAGGGCTAATGGTCTCGCAATTTTTGTTCACTGAAAAATCTACTTTCTTGTTTCGAAACGTATCGAAGCACTTGGGGGTATCATTGGAAAGCTGAAATCATTTCAAATTCAGACCTGGCCTAAGATTTTGAATATTTGTAAAATTGCGGCTGTTATGAATAAAAACTTGCAACAGTAGGCTCCAGCATAAGTCCAGTTCAATATAACAAAATGACAGGTAGAACATTTTTCAAAGTGGCTACAGTTAGTTCTTGGAGTACGATGGCCAGGAATACGGAATAGTGATTAATCTCAATATTTTATGGATTTGTCGGGGCTAAAAGAGTTTTTTTGTAAACGAAATTGCATGTATAAAAGATAAGAGGAACATCCAAGCGCATCTCTCCAACGACCTCGTATGGGCGAGCGGTTAGGGTCCGCGCTTTGAAAGCTAGAATTCCGGGTTCGATTCACCTGACTAACATCAATTTTTTATGTCAAGTTAAAATTGGCTCAATGCCCAATTTAAGGTAAATGTATCGCAACAACTTCAGTGTTCTTAATATAAAGAAAGTCATTGCCACAAAAACAGTGCAAGAAAATTTCTTAGATTAGTTTCGGTATCTTACAATAATTTCTTCGGTGGCCTAGTTCTATTTCTTTGACAGGCTGGAATATGGCATTTTAGTTTGTAAAACCGCATTTACGGAAGATGTGAGGAACATTAAAGCTCCAATTATCATCCAGCTCTCGTGGCCGAGTGGTTAAGGGCTTTGATTGCTATGCAGGAAACCAGGGTTCGAATCCTACCAGAGGGATTCAAATTTTATGTCAAGCCAAATAATTACAAAGAAAATTCTTTCTGGCTGTGCCACTGAAGCTAATAAAATATTTTTTATTTGTAAGTGGCTTTGAGGCTTTTTGATTTTGATATTACAATTGACATGACATAAAATGTCAACTGCGGTGAGAGGAACAGAACCCATGTTTCCCGCCTATGAATCCAAGGCGTTAACCACTGAGCTACAAGAGCTCGATGATAGTTACGACTTGGATGTTCCTCTTGTCCTCCGTAAATGCCGTTTTACATCCTAAAATGCCATATTCCAACCTGTCAAAGAGATAAAACTAGAACACGGAAATTATTGCAAGAAGATTCCTTGAAGTGTTATGGGCGTAGAGCAATTTTAACTGGACATAAAAAGTTAATGCAGATCACAGTATTCGAACCCAGAACTCTACCTCAGGAGTTGGAGACCTTAACCACTCAGCCACACCAGGTTATGATGACAATGGTGCTGGATGTTGCTCTTATTTTCTATATTTGCATTATTGATTGGTAAAACTGCCCTTTCGCCCTACAAATTCATAAAATATTGAGATTAATCATTGTTCCGTATTCCTGGGCATCTTTCATTCCTCCATCGCAATTGTAGGTGACTTGGAGGAAAATTTCTGCAAAAATATTCTACCTTCCATTTTGTGATATTGAACCGGTCCTATGCTGGAGCACACTGTTAACACGTTTTTATTCATAACTCATGCAATTTTGCAAATATTGGAAATCTGAGACCAGATATGCATTCTAGAGGACTTCAGCTTTCTATTGACACCCCAAGTGCTTCCATACGTTGCGGAATAAGAAAGTCGAGTTTTCAGCCGACTGAAAATCCAAGGCTTTAGACTTGGTGTTTTGAAACCGATTAGCCCTCACAACTGCCCAAAGGATAAAGGCAGAATCTTGAAATATTTACCAGATGATGCGCAGGTCCAGATGCTCCTATTGGTACCCAAAATGTCGAAAAAGGTGTCTAGGGAGCGGAGATATTGGTGGTTTTATGTGGCAAAAACCGTCAATTTCGCCTCCAAAATCGGTCGAAAATTTTCAACCATCGCCGATTTCGATGAAATTCACAACCAACATACTTCGGATCCTCAGGATCTCAGATCTGGTCTTCGTTTCCCGAAATTCCCTTTTTTACGGCATTTATGCAATTTCAAAAGTTACGACTACCTACTTTGACGGGCTGTCATTTCACCAACAGAAGCGATAAGACCAAAAATTATACTGATTCGTGACCTGGGGGGTCTATAAAATACAACAGATGTAAAAGTTTTGAAATTTAAATTTGAAAAAAACTGTAAAAAAATAAAAAGTGCCCACTCGCGTCTCGAACGCAGAACCTCGGGCACAGTGAGCTCGAACGCTAACCATTTAGCCAAACAAACGAGTAAGAAATGTGCTGCCGGCACGGCAACACATGCAACTTTAACGTGCGTCGTTGTCCTCTTAATGCCTGTTGCTTTACACAGATGGCGTAAGCAGACGCACACATTTGTATTGCAAAGACGCCCGTGTGTGCTTGGACATTTGCCTTGCCTTCTTATTACAATCAGCCAAACGCGAGAGGCCTAACAAACCCCAGGCACACTAAGCTCGAACGCTAACCATTCAGCCAAAGAAACGAGTAAGAAAGGTGCTGCCGGCAAGGCAACGCCATGCGACATTAACGTCCGTCGTTGTCCTCTTAATGCCTGCTGCTTCACACAGATGGCGTAAGCAGACACACACTTTTGTATTGTAAAGACGCCCATGTGTGCTTGGACGTTTGCCTTGCCTTCTTATTACAATCAGCCAAAAGCGAGAGGCTTAACAAATTAGCAACGTGATTATTATGCAGTTAAAGATTGTGCAGGTTCAGAACCGCATATGTAAAACTCTCACATCAAACATCCTCGTGAATAGTACTGCAAGTATTTGGATAAGTCACCCTTTTATACATTCTAATAACGAATGACGCCTCATATTCCCCAGAAGGCCCTAGAGCGTAAGTGGCACGACTGATGAAAGAGAGTAACGCAGGCATAAAACACGATTGTCGCCCGCAAATGTTGGTAGCTCTGGCAAACATAAAGCATTAAGCTTACCTGCAATGTTGGCAGTGCTTTTTTACGTTGGGATGGAAGCCATCCATCTGCTTTTCCCATTAACTTCCTCTTGGGGGCAAACACCGACCATTTCACGCAAAGCAGCTCTTCGTATTAGATCCACGGTGAAAAGACACATCACCCAGCTGGTTTTCGCTTTACAAAATGCCACTTCTTCACTGTATTATTATGAAAAACTTCCGGTCACAGCCATCTTGCAATCAATACTGCAGCTGAACGCCAAGACTTACCGCTAGGCTGCGCTGCGAATTGTAGCAAGAAGCGAGGTTTATCATGGTCTACTTTGAGCACTTTCGTCCCATTAGAGGGAAATTCCAGTCCGCAAAGTAGATCTTGGGGATATCTATCGAAAGTTCTTCTATTCGGAATAAATTTGTTTTCTGAAATATATGGAATTATAAAGGAATGTGATTTCCATGGCTCTGGGGTATTGTCTCTCAATGGTTTAGTTTTATTTTAATTTTAGCCGCTTTCAGTATATTTGGAGTCGTAGTTGGTTTTCCAGCCACTTGTTTAATATATATATTTTTGTATACTTTCTACACGTATTTATCGGCAATCTAATACGTGCCTACCTCTGCCCTGACTCATATTCGGGGGGGGGGGGTTGTTGTCAGTAGTAAAGCTGATTTGGTTCAATCGTAATGTGCATTCTAAAATACAGCTACCTCTAAAGTGATCTGTTGCGGTTACTTTTATGACAATTACGGTAGATCGATATCTGGAAAGTATAATCGGGAATATCAGTCTACCTGAGCATCTTTCTCGTCATTCTGGATAGCAGCGAGAACATCCGGACATCAGCTTTATCTAGTACAATGTTCATGATTCTATGTTTATTCTTTATTCAACTGTGAGAGTTAATATACAAGTGTGTTTAATGTTGCTCTTGAGGCGTTTTGGCATGCGAGGATAGAATAATAACAACAATCAACTAGCTTATCACATTAACTGTAGAAGGGAGTATTTTGAGTCCCAAAGTGATCCGAATTCCCGCTTCTCGACTCCAAGTGCTGCGATCTGCAATTACTCGTGATAAGCTCGTTGATTCCTGCAATTCGCAACGCAACCTATCGGTACATCTTGGTCTTCAGCTCCAGTGTTTATTGCAAAATGGCTGTGTCTGGAGGTTTTCCATGTCAATGCAGTGCAAAGGTTGCTTTTTGTAAGGTAAAAAACCGGTTCAGCGATGTGTCTTTTCACCGTGGATATATTAAGAAGTGCCGCTTTGCGTGAAATAGTCGGTGCGTGTCCATACACAGAAGTTAGGTGAAAAGTTACACCCAAACGCAAATGCTTCATTCCCAACGTAAACAAGCGCTGCCAACATTCAGGTAAGGTTAATACTTTACGTAAACAGCAAGGGCTACCAACGTTTCAGGCGACTTTCATGCTTATGTTTTTCATTTTTAGAATGTAGGGAAACAAATATACGTGTAACTGATATCCGCTGCGGAGCATAGCTAGACGATGCAATTGACTGCGGAAATTTAGTAGCGTTTCGGTTTGGCTAGCGGTAAACTTGGATCCCAGTGCTAAGTGTAGAATTACACAATCCCTGTTTCAGCTTTGGGCAATTCGTAATATCCGCAAACATAGACGTTTGGATGAACACGTAAAACCTGGATGGTGAGCTTTGGGTATTTGTGAAGGTCGGAAAACCTCATATCTCAATATGCCACATTTCGACGTTTACAATTTGAGATGGCACAAATTTCTTAGTACGTTGTTCTATCCATATCCATATCCATATCCACTGAGAAAGAATCATAATAGAGCACGTTTGGATGTCTAGCAAATTTTTTAAATCGATTTTCTCTCACAGCAAAATATCACTTGCTAATTTAATGCTGCAGCGTATGTGGGTGGCATCCTCGTGTAGATGGCGCCTCACTGTGAACATCTTTGTCTTGCGAGATCCGGCGGTCACGTTACGCCCATTAGAATAAAGTAAACCGCCACTTCAGTAGCTGTGCATAAAAAGCCAATCACTGAGTAATTAATATTTGGCACCTAGCTCACGAACTGAACAGCAGCGCGCGAGTGGGAAATGATTAAAAGGCCCAAATGCGTGGGAAACTGAAATGTTTCTCAATTAACGTGTTTGCAAATGTACCGATAACTCGCCTGCAAGCTTGCTCACAGTGAGGATGCAGGGTGATGAGATTGTGCTATTTCTGTTATTCGTACGTTGGCGTGTATGTTACAATGATCCTGACCGCATCCATCACCACGTATTCCTCAGCCATTAAACGCCCTCATCATCAATACCTTTTATGCATGTAATAAAGACCTCTCCACTTCTACAATCCTTACCCTGGAATATGCCTTGTGAAATTTGCTCCCACTCTCCACTTAAAATGCAGGAATCGCTTGCTAAGTGGAGAGTGGGAATTCCTGTGTGAGGCACGGCCCCTGAGCGGTGCACCAGAATCCATTTAAAATTTCAGTTTCAAGATGGTTTTAACTATCAAATGTAACGTTTCGGTGCGTGCATAGGCACGAAAGAAATTAAAAAAAAAAAAAAAAAAATATCAAGTTCCGCGTGAGATTCGACCCCGGGTCCGCCGCTCAAAAAGCCGTGTCTCTAACCGCTAGGCTAAGGGAGAGACGCAAAATTTTTCATTTTCTCTACCTCTTTACTACTTCTCAGGCGAAATGTTGTATAAAATTGTGCTCCAGCGTCTCTGCAGTGGTGCTCTCATGGTAGGACTTATGTGGGACTGCAGTTCCCGCAGTTATATACAAACTGCATGCCTACGCTCACAGGGGGCACCACTTGCAGAGCTGCTCCGCCGTCCATAAATAAAGCAGATGAACCTCCAGAGACTCGAACCGCTGTATTCAGAACTTACCACCTGCAGAGTCACGCCTTTATCCACTCGGCCACGGGAGCTGCTGACGAAATTTTGCTTTAAACTGGACTTTGATGAGATTTGAACACGCAAAGACTTGACATAAAAAGCAAACGCCGGCAGTGGGAATGGAACCCGGGTTACCGTGCTTCGCAGGTCAGGGAGCTAACCGCTCGGCCATTGAGAGCACGATGCTAATGTAGACTCAAATGTTGCCCTTATCCTTTGTAAATGCTGATGTTTTGAACAATTTTCCTCCTGCCCTAATCTAAACTATCTTGAAATGAGTCATTTTTGTTTGATGTTGGGCATCTGTAATTACTTTAACGTAATCTTCGGAGATTTTGGAAAGTTCCTAATTCTAATACTGCCGTCCATTTTGTGATATTGAACCGGTCCTATGCTGGAGCACACTGTTAACACGTTTTTATTCATAACTCAGGCAATTTTGCAAATATTCGAAATCTGAGACCAGATATGCATTCTAGAGGACTTCAGCTTTCTATTGACACCCCAAGTGCTTCCATACGTTGCGGAATAAGAAAGTCGAGTTTTCAGCCGACTGAAAATCCAAACTTGGTGTTTTGAAACCGATTAGCCCTCACAACTGCCCAAAGGATAAAGGCAGAATCTTGAAATATTTACCAGATGATGCGCAGGTCCAGATGCTCCTATTGGTACCCAAAATGTCGAAAAAGGTGCCCAGGAAGCGGAGATATTGGTGGTTTTATGTGGCAAAAACCGTCAATTTCGCCTCCAAAATCGGTCGAAAATTTTCAACCATCGCCGATTTCGATGAAATTCACAACCAACATACTTTGGGTTCTCAGGATCTCAGATCTGGTCTGCGTTTCCCGAAATTCCTATTTTTACGGCATTTATGCAGTTTCAAAAGTTACGACTACCTACTTTGACGGGCTGTCATTTCACCAACAGAAGCGATAAGACCAAAAATTATACTGATTCGTGACCTGGGGGGTCTATAAAATACAACAGATGTAAAAATTTTGAAATTTAGATTTGAAAAAAAACTGTAAAAAAATAAAAAATGCCCACTCCCGTCTCGAACGCAGAACCTCGGGCACAGTGAGCTCGAACGCTAACCATTCAGCCAAACAATCGAGCAAGAAACGTGCTGCCGGCAAAGCAACACATGCAACATTGACGTTCGTCGTTGTCCTCTTAATGCCCGCTGCCTTATAGAGATGGCGTAAGCAGACACACAGATTTGTATTGCAAAGACGCCCGTGCGTGCTCGGACATTTGTCTTGCCTTCTTTTTACAATTAGCCAAACGAGATGCCTAACAAATTAGCAACGTGATAATTATGCTGTCAAAGATTGTGCAGGTTGAGAAATGCATATGTAAAACTCTCGTGAATAGCACTGCAAGTATTTGGAAAGTCGCCCTTTTTTCTACATCCTAATAACGAATGACGCCTCATATCGCCCAGAAAGTCCTAGAGCGTAAGTTGCGCGACTGATGAAAGAGAGTAACGCAGGCATAAATCACGAAAGTCGCCCGAAAACGTTGGTAGCTCTTGCAAACATAAAGCAATAACCTCACCTGCAACGTTGGTAGTGCTTGTTTACTTTGGGACTGAAGCCATCCATGTGCTTTTCCCGTTAACTTCCTTGTGTGGGCAAACGCCGACCATTTTACGCAAAGCAGCTCTTCGTATTAGATCCACGGCGAAGAGACACGTCACCCAGCTGGTTTTCGCTTTACAAAATGCCACTTCTTCACTGTATTATTATCGAAAACTTCCAGTCACAGCCATCTTGCAATCAATACTGCAGATGAACGCCAAGACTTACCGCTAGGCTGCGCTGCGAATTGCAGCAATAAGCGAGTTTTACAAAGTTCTCTTAGAGCGCAGCACTTTCGTGCCATTAGAAGATAAATGCAGTCAGCAAAGTAGATCTCCGAATAAAATGGTTTTTTGAAATATTTGGAATTAAAAAGGCATTTAATTTCTATGGCTATGGGACATACGATTTATCTAGTATAATTTTCATGATTCTATGTTTATTCTGATTTGTTAGAGTTAATATACAAATGTGTTTAATGTTGCTCTTGGGTCTTATAATAATAATAATAATAATAATAATAATAATAATAATAATAATAATAATAATCGTGTTCAACGAGATTATCACATTAACGGTAGAAAGGAGTATTTTGAGTCGCATATTTGGAATTTTTTTAGATTCCAAACAAGTTCCATTCTACTAAAGCCTTCAATGTCCCATAGCAACTAAATATCCAGTAACAACTTTGAAACAATTGGAAACACATTTGTTTACTCCTGAAAGCCCCAATTCAATTTTTCTGTCATTATACTTTTTCAGGCAAGAAATAATTAAAATATGCAGAAATAATGGGAGAAGTTATCATTTTTATAATAATATGAACTCAAAAATTGTACATGCAAGATAAAGGCAATGGTGAATTTGTGTAAAGAAAGTGTATTAGAGATCTGTGAATTTTCATTAAAATGTGCATATAGAAATGCGTACCAGAAAAGTATGGGCTAAATGATTACTTTGATACTAGTGAAGGATTAAGCAAAATGTGGTAAGCAGGGCAGTGATTGTATGGCGAGAGAGCAACAAATGAAAGGTAAAGAGGTGAAGTATGGTAGATTTAAAAGACTTTCAAGCTGATGTTAGAGATGAAGGAGCAGGGATAAAGGTTGTAAGGAAATTGTATAAAGTTACTTTTATCAAACCAGCACATTGGATTAAGTATTTTGAGCAGCTGTCCAAAATGAAGAAGTATGTTTTTGGGTAAATCTAGATCGGCATAGTGTATAGACCGTTTTGAAAGGCAGGGGTCCTAAAATGGGTATAAAATTTTGAAAAAAACAAAAAGTGTACATTGGTAGATTGCAAGCAGTATTTTTTTTAAGTGTGGTATGAAGATAAAGGTGCAACATATTTGACCAAACTTTTGAACGGAATAAAGATAAAATGGTATTCTCAAGAGTTGGGAGGTGGCATAATTCAACCTATTTATACCTTGGAATGAATACATTTCACCTTTGTAATAAATTAAGCCACATATCTTATGCAATTAATATATTAAGTAGGAACTGCACTGAAGATGTTTCTAGAAATGTATATTTTGGCTATGTATATTTCATATTCCATGCTCCCAGTACAGCAATTTTTAAACTGTGTCTTACGTTAATAAAAACAAAGAGCCTTTTAGAAATTACAAAGATTACACTAGATCAGCTCGATTGTTACACTTACAATGTCACAGACTTACAAAAACCAATCAAAAGGTGCAATTCTATACAATAAATTATCAAACTCGTTTAAAAGCAATTCCAGCACTACATTTAAAATAATAATGTATTCATATAAACTGATGAAGCCATTGTATATAATCGTGAATAAAAAAATGAAAAGTATATAAAGAAAGGAAAGGTGAAGGAAATCTATGTAATTATACAGGTATTTCATTGCTGTCTAAATTTGGGAGAATTAAGAAAATGCTGAGCAGAAGATAGTAAAATATTATTGGCATTTCAATCAGGATTTAGAGAAGGTAAAGCAATAATGATTAATGCTATGATTATCAAAACATTAATTGATAAATGCTTCTTATTAAAATGTGCAAGCTGTATACTGTACTTTTGAGAGAGCTTATGATATAATTATGAGCGAAGGATTGTGGTATAAATTGAGAAGAATGAGCTAACTGCAGAAATGGTTGAGATACAAGAGTTACAATTTTCTGTATCAAATGTGACAGGACAAGTCATTCAGAAACATGCATTAAAATTAATCCCAATCACATTTAGCTTGTTTATACATTTTATGTTAGGCTTAAAAGATGCCAATAAATGATGATGATGATTTAATGGTGGAATCAACATTAGTTATAGGATAAGACATTGAAAGGTACTGTAAAGAGTAAGGATTCAAAATAAAAAGAAAAGAATATTAAGGCCTGGTTATTTAAAAATTACTTAGCAAGCCATAGAAAATTGAATGATTATATATTCTATTACAATTTATTAAATATGTTAACAATAACTTCACTGACCTACACAAGGAAAAGCAGTTAAAAACTGGGTAGTCTCTTGTTCTCATAAACGAGAGTGCCTGCATAGAGTGCTGCCATGAGAATCTCATATCTCAGAAGCAGCCACTTATTAACGATGCTAGTCAAGAATTCCTAGAGCCAGTGCATGAGCAATCAACAGATAAGAAAGGATAATATCATATAGGAAGGACATTTAGATGCTGTGATGAAAGAGTATGAACATGAAAATATTGTATCTTTATCAATATAAAAATTCTTCTTATTGGTTGCTGAACTTTGCTGCTTACTGGAATGAATCATTCAGAGATAAATCTGCTCTCATAACCTACCATTGCAAAACCTCTCTCCCCTTATGGATGCATGCTGTGCCCTACTTGTGGCAGTGAAAGTTTTGAAGTCAGACTGCAGAGAAATGAGGGAGACTGAAAGCTTATTTGACTGCTTTATATACAACATTAGGACATATTTCAAGAGTAAATTGTCTGTCAGATGTGAACAGACACCTCCCCTTAGTTCATGCCAGCATTTTCTGTACTACTAATTTAATACCTAAATAAATAAGTAAAATCATCTACAACTTGTATTTCTTTAAACCACTTCACTATTTTTTCATTTCTTACATTCTTTAAACCTTATATTCTAATCAAATTTATTATATATGTTAACACTTAACTCTAAAAACATTATGATATATTTTGGGGTAAAATGACTCTTGTTATCAACTGCTCTCCCAATCCAGGAGCCTCGTTAAGTTTTCCTTTGTTAACAATAAATTTTCTATTTCTGGTTACTCATCAAGAAAAATACCAGGGTGTTGATCTTTTTTCTTTAATTTGGTTACTGCAAATTAGGGATGCACTATTCAAGGAAATGTATAACACAATTTTCTCCTGCAATATTTGTATAATTTCTTTGTTACATAACAGTAGTAAATAAATATGTTGTGTTCTAATGTAAATATATTAGGCATAATGACGCAGGCCATAATACACAAATCTTAATAAAATGTTAATACAGAGTAAAAAGTGCATTCAACCTGTTGCTTCCATGAAGCAACTAAATGACTCAATTCCAGTAGTTGCAGCTGATTCAACTGCAATAAGATGATACACAGTTTCTTGCACACGGCATGCAGGTTTTATCAATCATTGGAATGAATATACTGTATAAGGCAAATTAGTGCAAAAATAATTCAACAGTACTGAAGATGTTTTGTGATCTTAGAATTAGTGAAATTCTGAAAAATGATAGAAGTAACTGAAAGCAGGATTGTTTATTTAGCACTAATTTTACAACAAATTTTACTAATAAAATGTCCACATACACAAAGCAAAAAACTGTATATCAAAGACCTATTGTAATAAAAACCTGTACAGATTTTAGTTCTAGAAATTCACAATGAACATTTGTACTTTTAATACTTTCCACATACATAAAGCAAAACATTGTATATCAAAGACCTGTAATAAAAACCTATACTCAACTCACTGCCACCATCGTCTCTCATGTTTATTGTTTTCTCACCAAGATTTCATCTCTACCAACCTCGTTACTAAAGTGTCCTCTACATGATGAAAATAGGACTCCCAGGTTTCTTTTGTTACCTATGCTCAAGTTTCTCTACATCAGCTAGTTTCAAGGTGTAATGCCACTTTTCGCTTTAAATTTAAAACTGTACAATATTATATATAAGTTTATCTAGTAAATGTATGTATAATTTTAAGAGAATACACATTCATGTTTTTAATTTGCATCTTTACAGTGTATATACACATCCAAGGGCTAAAAACTGCACATATCACCAGCATTACTCTCCATCACCTGGAATTTCTCACCGGGGCTTCAAGACATCAAGATAGGGATCTTTGGTTATCTGCATTATCACTGCTGTCTTTTATCTGTCATGGTTGTAACACCTCAAGGTTAAAGATGTCCCTTCCGAGATCTATCTCTTAATTAACAGGTTCTTTCTTGGGACAGCATCTGGGGGCCACAAGTGACCATCCCCCAGGATCCTGCACCAGACTTGCAGTGTGTGGTGGAGAGTAGAGTAGACAGCAAATTGAGCCTGTATGTGGGAGTTATTACTGACACAATCCTCTCACCATGTTCCTGTTAGGTGGCAGTACTACTAGTTTGGTGAAAGGTGCCCCAGTACATGCGATATCTACAACCAGCTACTTTAGAGTAATATACATTTTTTAATGTTTGTTTTAGAATACTCACTTCCCTACTACATGTTTTAAGTTTCTCAAACATTTCTGGCGATGGATTAGAGACTTTAGTTTTCCTATGTACTTTTTTCCTTTCTTGAGAGTTAATTCAATGAATTCTGGGTAACCCTTGGATAAATTTTTAAAGTTTTATTTTAGGAACTTGTCTACAGAATGTTATACAAACTGTTTTTAATCTGTATGAACTAATTGTTTACCAATTGGCATACTTCATTTTATATTTGCTGGTAGGGTAGATTTTTCAGATTCTAAGAGAAAGTTGTTTATCTCAGTAAAGTCTCATCTAGTATGTGTATATAGCACTCTCTTGTTCTTGATAGTTTCATATTTACAGCTTCATAGTGTTGTAGCTTATTTTTAATATTTGTATGTTCATGTTAAGAGTCTCTAATAAGAACCACATTTTTGTGTATCTAATACAGGTTGAAGAGTTTCTAAAAATGAACCTGCATTATTCCCCCTTGCGGTTATAGAATCAAATAATGTGAAACTTTCTTGGGAATACATGTGGCAAGAGATTAATGTTCAAATGGTGCTTTCTTACAATGAAACTTATGGGAAAGCCCCTGTTCAGTTAATATGCTAAATCTAGTGAACCATCTTTTTCTACCAGATTTACGTAATGATCTGTTCTGTGGATATGCTGCTAGGCAGTCAGCCATACCAGATAACATGTACTTCAATACCACTCTGGACAGTTATCATGAATGGAGACTGGATCATAGTTGGGAAACCATAAGTTTCATTGACCTTGCAAGTCCAGGCAGTTGGTCATCTATGGGGAGTTGAAAGATGTGGACTAGAGTTATATAAAAAGATTTTCAGTACAGTCATGGGAAATTGTTAAAATAGCATTAAGTCAGATTAATGTACGTAAGAAATGTGTAAATATGTTTTTTAGTAATAAAAATAGCATAAAACCTACGAATACATTTAATTTATCATCTATAAGCAAAGTTTAAAATACATTTACATGTGCATAAAATACATACATTGCATAACAATTGGGCTATATCTAAATTATATACAACATACCTTAATATAGGAGGATATCATTTATTATACGTAACAGTAACATACAGCAAGGAATATCCTATTTATCTTGGAATAAGTTTGTCACTTTATACTGCTTAAAGCATTCTGTTTCTAAGCTGTAAATACATGTTAATGGTAATATATACTTTATTTGAATAGAGGTACAATTACAATAAACTAAATACTTCCTCAAATTTTTAAAAGAGAATCTTCAATTGCCTCTAAAGAATATTTTGTATTCTGAAAAGTTTTTTTTAACATCATACACAGACATGGGTGCATAGCAAAACAATGCATGTCATTTTTAAAAATAAGCTAGGAATTTTTATTTCTGAATTATGTATGAGGACATCCTGTTGGCCATGTTACTTAAAGGTTAGACTTGTTCTATAAGTTGTGGATTTGTTTTATTTGCAGACGTTATTTAACATCATTAGTGTGTTCTATAGGTTTGAGAATATGATGACAGACAGAAGAAAGTTTTGAAATTTTGTGCACTCTAGGACAAGGCAGCTAAATATTGGGTAGGTTATGGATCTAACAGGGCTTTTAATTGGCAGAAGCAAAGGTGTAACAAAACTTTGCTACATCACCTTCTTTTTCTTTGTTACTGTAAATTTTAGAGAAGCTTAAAATTTAAAAATTTTGCCATTTTTTACAGTTGAAAAATCTCATTGTGGAATTGTGGTTCTCTATGACCATTTCCACATAGAGGGTTGCAGGATGTATTTCCAGTCACAGTTTATGGCTATCTAGCCATATTTGTAGGTATGGTGCAGTTTCAAAATGAAATCTATCTCCAGAGAGTGCCAAATAAATTTTTAAAAAAATCGGACACTTTTGCAAATAACTCCGCAACCATTGTGCAGAGTTGTATGTTTGGCACTTTTCTGAATAGAGGGGACGAGCTTTATATGCAGGGACATCGTCCTTTTTTTCTTTATGTTATTGTGTATTTAGAGAGACCTGAAATTTGAAAATTGGTTGTCTAAGATATAATACCTAATCTTTCACTAATAATGTTATCACTGGCTAGTTTCTCTGCACAAGTGACCATACTAGTACTTTGGCAATATTTTACAATTATAAACTATTTGTTATTGTACCGACAATGTACCGTTTGATATGGTGGCAAGTAATAACTCGAAACTGATCGTACGTTTCATTTTTTGTGTAGAGATATGAATTGATCACATGATTTTTGGTGAAATCCTGTACGGTTCAGTTTCTTTGCACAAGTGGTTATGCCACTAGTTTGTGCACATTTTACACCAACGAAATATTTTCGTGTTTTTATTGATAACGGAGAAGCTAATGTCGCCTGCAATTACCACCCTGAACAGCGGTAATATTTTTACCATTTTGGCTTAGGAAATATTATGCTTCCCAGTTTTGTACTGAAATAGGCGTCAGTGATTTAGTTTCTCTGCACAGGTGGCAATATTAGCAAATTAGCAACATTCTTAGCTAATATTTCTTGAATTTACTCATAATGCACATTTTTAATTGCCGGCAGGTGACAACCCGATAGCCGATAAAACATTAGGACTTTTTGAGTTTGAATTATAAAATGACCATAAAATATTAACTGATATGGATATTATCGATTCAGTTTCTTTTCGGAAATAGCATTACTAGGTATAGCAATATTTTACAAGAATTATATGTTGTTCATAATTTACAGATAATGAACCGTTTTATAGTCAGCAGGGGGAGCCCGATGATGCGCCATAAATTTAGTTTCTTTGCTGTGAAAATATAAATGTAATACCTAATTTTTACCTGAAAATCGCATCACTGACCGCAAAGATGACGATACTGTCTCAACACCTTACAGCCTACTCGCGAATTCCTAAAATTTTCTAAAATTCTAATTAATGCGTGATTGGTACGCAGGGTCAATCTCCAATTAAATAATTTTAATCCATAGGAGCTTATAGTAAACACATACATATAAAAGAACCTCCGTGGCCAAAGAGACAAAGCCTAACGACCAATTCATGGCACCCGAGGCTTCGTGTATGATCCTCACGCCAAAACTAATGCTCATGCTGATTATTTGGAACGTCTTTTCAGGCCGAGAGACGACCCTCAGGACGACACCTTTTCAAGTCAGGTTCGTCGCGACGTCCGTCGATATCTTCGACGGCCGCCGGATGAAGATGACTTAAGGATTCCCATCTTTCACCCCCACGAAGTCCAGGGCGCGATCCAGCGTCGAACCCAAAAAGGCTGCCGGACCTGATGGGCTAACGCCCCTCATGCTCCGCAACCTTCCTTTCAAGGCCGTGCTCTTTGTCACAAAACTCTTCAATATGTGCATCAGCCTGAGCCACTTTCCACGAGAGTGGAGGGAGGCACGGGTGATATGCATATTGAAGCCAGGCAAAGACGCAACTCACTCCTCCAGCTACCGATCAATCAGTCTCCTTTCTACACTCTCAAAAGTGTTTGAGAGATTACTTCTTGCCCGTATGCTTCCCTTGCTGGGAAACGTCCAAGCCATCCCCCCTAACCAATTCGGTTTCCGTCCTGGGCACTCTACTATCCAACAGGGTACTATCCAACTGAGGGTTGTGGAGGCCTCAGCCCTGGGTTTCCAGGAGAGATCCTTCACCCCGACGGTATCCTTGGATGTAGAAAAAGCTTTCTCGACGACCTGGCACGCCGGGCTCCTGTACAAACTCATTCACCTGGAGCTTCCCAAAAACTACATTCATCTTATACACTCATACTCAAGTATCGCACTTTCAAAGTAGCGGTGGCGGGAAAAAATTCGACACTAAGACCGATACGCGGCGGAGTCCCCGAAGGTTCTGTTCTGTCCCCAATTCTATGTCAGACTTTCCCCACGCAGCAGACGTCAACACTGCTCAATACGCAGATGACGTCCCGCTATACAAAACAAGGAGAAACATAAACAGAGCCATCATTCCCATACAAAGACTACTACACCTAATCGAAAGGTGGTGTAGGCGTTGGCGAATGTCAATCAACCCGGCAAAGAGCAACGCCATAATTTTCACAAAACGCCGCGTACCCGCAAACGCCTCCACACTAACATACAAGCGGCAAACGATAAGGTGGAACAACTCCATAACCCACTTGGGGGTGCATCTAGATAAATATCTAACCTTCAGGGAACACTGCTCATAGCGCACAGGGAGCAATTGCTCAACTGTTACCTATGCTCAGTTCCAAGGCGATGCCAGTCCACCTGAAATTACACCTTTTCACAGCCCTGGTCATCCCTGTCACGCTATACGCCTGTGAAATCTGGGGTATGGCAGCTGACAGTTGGCTCGCACTTCTGCAAAGGGTACAGAATAAAGGACTTAGGACCATTTATTCTGTATATCGCTGCTTTCCAGCTTAGCTACTACACGAGAGTTCTTCCCTCCCATATATCGAGGAGGAAATCAGACGCCGGACTGCTAAATATTACGCCAATTTACCACTTCATGAGAGCGCTCTCGTTCGATCACTCGGCAGCTATTCCTGTCGCAATAGGCCTAAGCCAAAATTCAAGGTGCCACGCCTAGCGTGTGGCCACCTTGGATAACAAAGGGGCATAACCTAGCAAGAGGAAAAACATTCCAAATCTCCAACATAGCCACAACAGCAATAACAATAACGTGAAAAACAAAGTAGCGGTATGCGCATGCTGTTCACTGCTTTGTGAACAGCATGCGCATATCATGCAAACTCCAAGGATGTCACATCCGCCCGCTTCAACTAGGATAAGCTTTTTCTGCACAATCCTTCCGCCCCACAACCAAAAGGGCACAACCACCCTACAACCCCCATCCCTTCTTTGCGGTTAAACCCAACACAGGCTGAGTACTAACCTCAGCCTGCCAGTCTTCCTCGGACCTCGGATACTTATAATTCAGAATAGCTAAAATTCCATATTAGCAAATTTCGAAGAAGCGAAGCTATTGTTGTGCTCAGTCGTTGAAACTATTATTATTATTATTATTATTATTATTATTATTATTATTATTATTATTATTATTATTATTATTATTATTATTATTATTTTATTCATTTTTAATTTTATCAGAATTCGCGGTTATACACCATCAATTAAGATACGATTCCTCGAATTCGGTAAACAGCAAAATTGCATCATTGTGGGTGGGGTTTAAGCTTAAGCGAAAATTGTTTTAAAAAAAATGAAAAATCCCTCTAGCGGCCGCTATTTTTGCTTTTTCTCCATGAAACTAGATAATTTTTTTACAAATAAATTAATAAAAGTAGTTTTCCTAAAATAATTGCAATTGTGCCATTCGATTTTTATCAATGATTTGGGCATGAGACGGGTCGCCGCAAAATTCGTACCAAAGTTGCTCAATTTCGACCAAAAACACTATCTCATTAACGTTGCTAAGGAGCTGTTGAACTCTGTCCGCGACGACCCAAATTTGCTCCAGAGGGTCATAACTGGTGACGAATCATGGGTTTATGGTTATGACATGGAAACTAAAGCTCAATTATCCCAATGGATGCTGACACCAGCCAAGACCGAAAAAAGCGCGCCAAGTTCGGTGGAATGTAAAGGTTTTGCTTACAGTTTTCTTCGATTGCAGGGGCGTGGTGCATCATGAGTTCTTGCCACAGGGTAGAACGGTCAATAAGGAATATTACCTGCAAGTTATGCGCAATTTCGCGAAGCAATCCGCCAGAAACGCCCGGATTTGTGGAAGAACAAAAATTGGTTTTTGCTCCATGATAACGCCCCTGCTCACACGTCGTTGCTTATGGGCGAATTTTTGGGTAAAAACAACACACTTATGATGCCGCAGCCACCGTACTACCCAGACCTGGCCCCCTGTGACCCTTTTTGTTCCCAAAACTGAAGAGGCCCATGAAAGGACGACGCTACGGCACGATTAAGGAGATAAAGACGGCATCGAAGGAGGAGCTGAACAAGTTTACAAAAAACGATTTTTTAAAGTGCTTCGAGGATTGGAAAAAACGTTGGCACAAGTGTATATCTGGTGGGAATTACTTTGAAGGGGAAAAAATAGATATTCATGAATAAATAAATACTTTTTGAAAAAACACAAAATTCGCGATACTTTTTTAACACACCTCGTATGCATAGCACATCCCCTCTTTTTTCTTCACATTACTGTGTTTATTAGAGGTTTGATTTTTCAAAATTGCTCACTAAGAAGTTTGGAAGTCAAAAATCTCAATGTCAAATGTTCGATTTTTATGGTAAGTTTTGTGCGGATAGCTAGTTATATTCCCATCATCATCTTTGGGCAACATAGGCATATTTGTAAACTTGGAGAAGTAAAGAAATAAAATATTTCCCCCAATAGTTCCAAAAGACCAATTTTCAAACTAATTTTGGTACATTTATTATGAACTCTTATTCCAGGTTTCTATATAATGGCACATTTTCTAAATGCTGGGAATGAGCTCTACATGCATGCACGACCGACTTTATTTACAGACCCCAAGGGCCAAGGCGGGTATCGATAGTAGAAAAAATGGAATATGAGGTCCGTGTGTTAATTTCATCACGTTATTAATTTGCAGTTTTCTGGTTTATTATAGTGGTTTATAGGTGGAAGTAAATAAACAGTAGCGTGTTACTTCTTTTGCGTTTTATTAAGTTAATACTCATTTAGTGAAATCACTCCAGAAACTTGTTTAATAGCAAATGCTGGAACCACATGGGTTTACTCTTGATGTCTTTATTATGGCAGTGCATAACATAAAATTATGCTTCCTAAATAGCAGTGATTAAAGGAGTGGATAAAGAGTATATATCGTGCAAATTTTGAAGTTAATGATAAAACTGTAGTGCGTAATTAAACCTATCGTACCAAATGTTGTGGTTAGGGAGAACATTTTCTCAGAAATTTCGCTAATATCTATCAATGTATGCGACAGTGCGGGTTAGAAAAAAAAAAAGAAGAAGAAAAAGGAAAAATCTGGGGGGGGGGGGTATGAAACGGGGCTGGATCGGGAAGATGAGAATTTTAATAATTCTGATGTTACATGTTTCGACTCGTTTGCAAGCGAGATTAAGCAGACAGATACGTTCATAGTAAAATCGTTCATGTTACTGCTATTAAATACGTGGGTTTATTTATTTGGTTCATTGCAGTTACATGGTTTATTACAGTAATTTATAGTTGGAAGTAAATGAACAACAGCGTGTTAGTTCTTTAGTTTTTTTATTCAGTTAATATTGATTTAGTGAAATTACACCAAGAACTTGTGTAATAGAAAGTGTTTAATACAAAATGGGTCGTTCTTGTATATCTTAATTATGGCAGTTCACCACATAATACCTTATTTACATTTCCTAAATAGCTGCAATTAAAGGAGTGGATAAAGAGTATACACCGCGAAAGTTATGAAGTTAAGGCAAAACCGTAGTGTGTATTAAACATTTCTTACTAAAATGTTTGGTTAGGTATGAGATTTTTGGTGCAATTTTCCTTAATCTTTTATCTCATGTTATAATGAGGGTTAGTAATGAACGATGGAAAGTTCCGGAAAAACATTTGAAGTGATTTATGGAGCGAGAGGATGAGAGTTTTTTTTTTTATTAAATGTAGTTAAATCATGCCAGGAGCTATTCCTAATAATCTGATTTCACTGATTTTAAGAAACAATTTTTTTTTATTTCAGTGGCATATACGGAGTTTCTTTTAAAGAAAATTAATTGCGGCCGCTAGATTTATTTTCAAATTTAGCTTTAACCCCCACTCCTTATGGCCGCGATTGCCCTGATTTTCAGAAATTATTTTTATTTATTTAAAATAAATATACTGAGTTTCGTTGAGGGGGGAAAAAACTGCGGCCGCTAGAGCGAGTTTCAATTTTTTAAAAACATTTTCTCTGTTGCCTCTTATTGACCTCCAATGGGTCCTTAAAGAGTCACATGTTCGATATAATCCCCTGCGTTGTCCTGCAAATACGTGGTTGGGAAGTTGCTAATGTTGTTGAAGACGAACTGCCCAATGGCGCATAGAAAGAAGGGAATATTTGAAAACCTGGTGCTACGGAAGGGTTCCTTCTACTAAGAAAGCAGGTCAAAATCACCCGAGGCCATGTCAGGCGAGCGTGGTGTATGTTCAAACCTCCCAATGCCGCTGTCCATTAATTGGCCCACTGTGCCTGCAACGTAGCAACGAGCGTTGCAAGGAAGTGCGGACGTTTAAGATGCATAATTAGTTGTAGGTGGTGCTGGAGAATAGCTCAAATTTACGGACCTATTCCAGTTTGTACGAAGTGTCTGCTACAGTAGCGCATCCTGCAACTCGACAATGCACATACTTTGGATTTTATCCATGAACGCAGTTCCTCTTTCGTAAACTTGTTTTAGAGCACCTAACACTATATGGGCAAATTCAAACACGTACTTGTTTTACCGACTACTTTCAGCTCTGCACACCTTGACAATGGCCCCAACTGCCAATATCCACACTCCTTTGTATACACGAACAAGCATATACTCTCTTCCCGTCACTGTTGTCATTGCTTTATTTACAGCGCACAATTTCAAATAAAGTCTTGAATTATGTAAATATGTCAGTTTTCTCAAATATGTAAAAATACGTACCATATCCAGAAATGTAGGACAGATATGGAGAGTAAAATGTTTTAAATAATTCATAATATCGTTATAAATACGACGTAGTGTTAATTGTAAATAATGCAAAAACAATGCTATGTCTGTACATATAAATCCTACCCCTGGTCAGTCAGCGATGAAGGCCTCTCACTCAACAAACATCAACGTTATCGTTAATATATAGATAATGCAATTGTCGAACCTCAATTTACACCTGCTAACAAAATTAAGCATATACCGCAGCAGAGAGATATCTCGTAACGGATATTCACTTTTAGTTTCTCTTAGGTGGGAAGATATTTTAAATCTTAATCCCTGAATATTCACTTTTATGGTTTATATTTTTATTGCTTAAAACTTCCGGTCTATGGAAACGATTTCTAGAGAGTGTAAAACATCAAATAGTTTTACTATATATTTCTTCAAATCTTACTTGCTGATTTAAATTTAATGCCGACATCATTTTTTCTGTAAAAAGCTGCAGTTGCTCTAGAGGGTTCCTTTCAGCCACTCTTCTAAACCAGTCGAGATTGTGCAGATGCTTGTATAGCAGATTCGAAGTGGCATTTTTTTCAGAGATCACTATTGGCCAATTTTGGCGCTTTACAGGAAAAAGAACATCAGTGGAACACAATAACTACTCGAGTCCAATCATCTCGCTTTGTTCACAATTCATCATCGTGGCTAGATGATGTGCCTTCAGTTCTACTGTAGCCGGATGACTGAAACATTGTTAAGTAAATAACATTAGAACGAAGCCAAGAACAACAAGACAGTCATCTAAAGTTGCCTAATTACACTTTCTGTCTATTCATTACATGTGTATTATGGAACGGTAAATGTAAAAAACATATGCATATGAGAAAGTTACACACCTGTGTGAAATTGAAAATGAGCATCCTTTGGAAGGAACTGCAGCGAGCAATCCATAATATTTTGTCGGTGGCAACTACTGAGAAGTCTGCCGAGAGTACAATTGCTTGCTCGGCATTGATTTACCGAAATTGTCACTTAACCTATAAAGATTGACCAGAAACTAAAAACATAAATTTTAAAAAATATACATTAAGTTTGGCTGTTAACAGTCAAAGTTTCATTAGCTTAACCTCAACTTTTAAATGGCAACTGTCAGAGCCCAAAAGTTAGTCAACATGCCTTTTCTATCTGGGTGAATATTTAAGTCTGATAGAAATGAACACGTTTCCATGCATTTGGAGTCAGTAGGGTTAGTTTTGCCCCTCACCCTCCTTTTTTTTTTTTTTTTTTTTGTCTATTTTGGCTTCTGTTGCCTATTTTAAGATTTAAAACCTTTTTTTTTATGCCATTTTGCATCATTATGCATTTTTTGTGCAATTATTTATGCAATTTAACAAGCACTTGAAGAATTTCAAGTGAAAAAAGTTATAAAAAATAAATGGCATGTTCATCTCACCAAAATATCTAATCGGAATCTTGCTATATATATATTTATTTCTTTTGAAGCAGTCAAAAACTTTCTCAACTCATTCACTTAAGTTCTTTAAATAGCATAACCTTCATTAATGAAAGGAATGCATTTTTACCTTGGATATACAAATACCAGGAAATAGAGAGGATGATGGAAATACTGTAATTTAGAATAGTCCTGGTGAATGATCTTGTATCAATTTGCATGAGACAATTGTAGAAAATTTATGGTAGGGTAACTTCTCAACTGCATAAATGTAACAGACAATTACAAGGGAGAAAGATGAGAATAGTAGTAGAGCTGTGCAATAAACAATTCCTAGAATGTGTTCAATATGGAAGTAAGAGAGATACTAAACCAATTTCTCTATAAATGCATAAACAGAAAATGAACTCTACCAAAAACCACTGCAAATCTTTTGCTCATTCACCAGGACTATTCAAAACTAATTTACTTTGTCTTAACCAGCATTTCCATGATGTCCCGAAAGGTGAATGTTCTGTTGCAACTGATGAGTCCTTCCAAAATAGCTTATTTTAAATATGCTCCAATCACTCCATTCTTTTTCTATGTTGAAAAATGTTCTCTCTAAAAGCAACTGACTAAGATTGTTGATACTTTCAAAAAACATCTTGTTGCTTGTAACCAAGATAAGTAAAATTAAGTACTTTAATTATGTGATAAAGCAATTATTAAGTATGTGAAATACCTATTTTCATCACTCTATGTTTTCACTGTTAATAAATTCCTATCTTAATTATATTACTGCCTATTTTAACCAAAATGAATACCTGGACATCTGGGCTCTGGTAGTTATTCTGCCTTCATGGAAAAACACACACACACAATTACCATAATGTTGTTTCTAATTAAACAAAAAGATAGACCTTCTAACATTTCAAAGAATAGTATTTTATTTATTTGTTTATTTATTTTGGTAGAGCTAAAACCATTATACCTTCTCTTCCCCCTGCCAATCTAATAATAAATTACATTAAGTTATAGCTGCAATATTACAATCACTTAACAATACTCATACACATATAAACCAAAGTAAAACATGATATAAATAAATGTATGCTAATACATAAATGTGGATAATGAAAAATATTAACATATGAAGAAGAAAAAAATAAAAGAACAATAATATGAAATGGCACCAGCAATGACAATTTATACATATATCAACCTATGTAAATCCTGAAAGTGGAAATAAATATATGAGCAAAACATAAAATAAAAAGCCTGACAGCAGTATGAAGGAAATAAAGAATATGATAGTAATAACAATAACAGAATTAATAATTATACAGCAGGATAAAGCAAATAAATACATGTATTATAACAAAAGGAATCTAAATCTAGGATAATCTATTATTTCTATTAATATTATACAATTTCTTATGAAATGCTCCTAAATTTTAGGAGTCTCTTGACATCCCGTGGCAATGCATTCCAGAGATGGGTATGGTTATGGTAAAATGGTGAATAAAGTGATGTTTGATGAAAGTAATAATAGTACATGCCAGGATTCAGAAAAAGTGTTAAGTTTATGATAGGAAGACAGATTTTGAAAATGGAAAGATAGATATGATGAAGATGTATGGATAACACTAGGTTACAAATGAAAAATTTTTCTCTGCAGTACAATTAAAAATAGGTGCCTTTTACTAATTTTGGTGGCAGAATTCAAAAATGCATTCTGTTTTTCTGTAGTGTTAGCAATATGACAATGTTAAATGAAAATACGATTGCAAAATTTGCAAAAAATATTATACACTCATATACAACTTTTAAATAAAGCAAAAAAGAATAACATGAAATTATACCTAAATTTGAGAATGAATGTGTGTACCCCTTTTTCTTTTCCCATGGAACTGCAGTGTATGTGATTTTCTCGAGTGATCTCTGGTAGGTTCGTCTTGTGCAAGACTACAACAGTAATCGGCCATCATATGTATTTCCCAATGTCCCTGATAACTTCATGCAACTTCTTTCAAGTCCTGGTGAAATCTTTCACCTCGTTCTTCACTGACAGCTCCTAAATTCGACTGGAAGTAGTCAAGATATGACTTGAGGAAATGAAGCTTCAAGCTCCATATTACAGCCAAGCAGCCCGAAATTTTCCAGCATATTTCTGACAATTTCTTTGTATTGAGGGTCTTTCACATTCCCCAGAAATTTCTCAACAACTCCCTAAATCCATTCCATGCATCTTTTTCAATTTCATTCAAGAGCTGGTAAAATTAACATCTTTCATCAATTTCCTAATCTGTGGTCCATCAAATACGCCCTCTCTGATTTTAGCCTGTGACAATGATGGAAACTTTGTGCATAAGTTCTGGAAACAAGGGCAACTTTTGTCAAGCGCTTTCACAAATTGTTTCATCATGTCAAGCTTCATCTATAATGGAGGGAGTAGAATTTTTTGATGATCAAGAGGCACATTAGTAACATTTTTTAATCCAGGTTCCAGTTGCTGCCTCTCAGGTCATTAGTCAAATTTCCCAATGTTTGTCCCTCACCCTACTACCCTATTTGCAAAGAAAACACGGGAATTTTGTTTATCCTTCCTGTTGTCCTACTAACAGACCAATGACCTTCAAATCACGACATATTTCCCACTCATGGTCACGGTATTTAATTTTCGCAAGTACACATCAGTTTCGGAAGACTCTTAGATTTGTAGAATGTGCAAGCAGTATTGAAGCTAACTTGTTGCCATTATGAAGTAACACTGCCTTAGAACTTTGTTTGGAAGAATCAATAAAAAGATGCCAGTTACTTGACTCGTATGCTTCCCTGCCCAAACTGTTGGATAAGATTACACACATTCACACAAAACACAAGTTGATCTTCTTCCTCTTAGTGCTTGTGGAACTGTACTTTGCAATTCCTATACCACAAAAATGCAGTGCCAAGTGATAACAGATTCTTCTCCTGTAGTCTTGAGCCCAGTAATTCACTATTTTGTTTTGTGAGGCCTAAATCCCTCACTAAATCATTTAACTCAAATTGATTAAACTGTTGTTGTGAACTGTCAAATTCTTCTGGATCAGAAACCAATTCATTGTTGGATGTCAGGGAGCTGCTTTCAGATCAACTGAAACTGACATCTGCTGGTGGTGTAGGTTGGGTAGTTTGGGTATATGAGGAATAAGCCGTGTAGCCGAGTTCAGATTTGGATATTTAATTCCTGCCATTTTTTTTTTTTTTTGTTGTTGTAGCCAACAACTTTGCACATGCAAAAGTAACAATCGTCATGGTAATTCTTCTGCTCTCTCCATTACATTTTTCTTTTATGCTGTCTCATATTTGTTTGGGGTGTTGCAAACTTGCTTTTATACTCAATGGTAAATATTCTGAATGTTATTAATTTTTACACTTTATATTGTAACAGATAAATTTAACTGAGATATAAATAGTAACAGATATGCAGATTACATTACCATAATACTAGGGAAAAAATACATAATGTAATGTATAGAGATTTCAAGGCATTAAATTTTTTTCATGGTTAAATCTCAAGATCATTCAGCAATAATTAGATATTACCTAACCAATATCAGGACTTGAAGACAGAAAACCAGATACTTTGCAATTTAATTTTCAGTGTCATACCCTGAGGTGTTTGCCTTATCTCGTGCAAGATTTTTTGAAACCTGGGGAGTTGTCAGTCTCCAATTAATACAGACTGAGACAATCAGATAATACATATCAGCTAGTTGTAAAATTATAATATGTTTATTGTTTAATCTTACTTAGTTAGAACTGCTTTTGATCTTTTGTGGGGTCCAATGATATTGTAGTTTCCAAAAGTGGTAAGAAGGGGGCTAAGGTACTGCAGTAGACAATTGCCATAGAGATGTGCCTATGCAGCAAAATGATGTTTTCAATATACTGAAGAGCTGGGTAATCATGAAGCTGCATGATGCAAAGACCACATAACACATTCATTATCACCCTTGCTGGATTTGTACTTTCAGGAGACATATTTTGGCTGCAAAATCCGCATGTAAAATGACAGATTGAATAACAACAAAGTAAAAGCTTTTCTTCTGATTCAGTAAAAGTTCAAAATTGTTTACAAAATGAATACTGTCATAAGCGTTTTCCATGTACCTTTATTATAATAGTCTACATGGTAAACTAAATTGTTAATTTGAATATTGAGCAGTGAAGCTAATCATATATTAAGATCATTGTGTGATTGAGTCCAACTAACACTATTTAACACTTTTTACAAGTGGACAAAAGAGTGTTAGTTCAACTCAATCACAATGATCTTAATATAGTCTATTTGGTGCTTGAAGGCGAATCTGGCACCAAGGTAGATGCTTCCATATTTGACAATTGGATCATAAGGAGTTTAACTTGGAGTACACCCACCGAAAAGATTGAGCAAAGTCTGTTATCAAATTTATATTTTAAAACATTCTGCAAAATTACACATGTTAAAGATCTTATATTTTTCAAATTTCATATACTATTAAATTAGTAATATTGGAAAATAGTAATGATATGACTAAAATATTAAAACTGCAAAAGAAGGTATTTAGAATAATGATGAATCTACCAAGAATAGTGAGCTGCAAAATATATTTTAAACATTTGAGAAATTTATCTTTACCTTGCACATATATTTATGAGGTGATTATGCAAAAGTGAGCATATGAAGAAAATTATGAAAAAAATTTCCAAATACATTACATATAACACTGCATAAAAAGGCTTATGAGCTAAGCTTTTGCCATAATGGCATGCATAGCTACAATAAACTCTCATCCAAATCAAAAAACATCAGTTTTTCTCAAAAATTCAAACAGTATGTTTAAAACTTCTTACTTGAGAAATGTTTTTATTCCTGAGAATAATTTTTATCTTATTAAACATGATAATGGACTCGTAAGTGTCCATTAGCCTATGTTTGAAAACAGGTGAAATATATATTAATAGATATCAGGGGGGGGTTATGGACTTTAAACCAACTTCCAGCACATCGGCCAATAAGCCTTATTGTACTACCCCATTGGGAGAGGCCCCTTCATTGTTACCCAAAATATATTCCTTGAACAAGTTGCAGTAATTTGGTTCCAATGTTGGTATCCATTCCCAGGTCTTATAGAAAGATAAATCTCTTTCTTATTAGGATTGGACACTCAAACAGAATATGCAAGGCAGATTCCTCATCCTGTTTACACATTATGCAAGTGGGTTCATCTTTATAGAGTCCCATTTTTCATGGATTCAGGACCAAAAAAGGGTGTATTGGCAACTGATTTGCTTTCTAATTCCCATAAATGCCCTGATGCCCCGGCACCAATCACTGTTCGAACCTGTTGCGAGATGCCAGGGCAAATAAGGCATTTTGACTACTCCCACACCACTTTTCAACAGTTTTGAATTTGCTTTTGATAACCATTCTCAACCCTGTCCTCTATAAGCACAGTTTAGGATAGCAAATACTTCTGCCTGAAATACTGTGCAATTTACCAAGGCTTGTACTAAAGTTAATACTTGGAGATAGTCCATATATGCCTGTGCCCAATTGTTCCCTTTATACGATCCATCGGTGTACCACATAATTTGGTCACATTCTTTAATGAGCATGGTTCCTTCCATCCAGTCTTCTTGAGATCTGAGAATAATCCTGAATAGAGGTAAATTACAGTATTCAGTATTCATTAGGTCAGACCTCTTCCTCAGTTCTGGAATATCCAGGAAATTTAGAATGGAGTTATGTCCAATTGCTGCAAAGCTACTTCTCCAGTTCACTGTGTGCACCAAACGATATGCCGTAAGCCTAGCCTCAGCTTGTAAATAGATATCCATGGGAGACCCAACAGAATCTCCAGTGCAATGGTTGGAATACTTCTGAAGTCCCCTGTAACAGACACGCTAATCTATGTAGCTTGGTAAGCTTACCTGCTTTAGTAGTTTTTAAAGTTGTCCGTCACCAAACATTAGTGCCGTAAGATATTTGGTACCTCTCTATTGCAACATATACCAATGGTTAATGTATGGTTTTAGGCCCCAAGTGGATCCAATAATACTTCTGGTGGTTACAAGAGACCACCTGGCTTTACAGATAATATTAATGTGGTTGCTCCAGGTCAGATTCTTATCCAGTTCAAGATCTAGATATTTAACTGTCTCAGAATATTCCAGGATTGAGCTACCTAGTTTAAGATTTCCTAGGCCTTTTAGATTCCTCCTGTTAGTAAATGGAACAACTGTTTTGCTAGAATTAATGAACAGATTCCTGCATGCACCAGCTGTAAATTTTCCGCATGTCCGAGATTGTATTGGGAAATTTCACAAAATTTATCAGTGCTAGGTCATCTGCATAGCCTTGTATATAATATCCTTCCTGCATCATATCTTGCAGCAAGTTGTCCACCACAAGACTCCATAGAAGAGGTAGCCCCTCATGGCCATGATTCCTTTCTTTTCTCCAAGAAAACTATTAGTAATATTTCTGCTCCTGTGCATGGAGTTTATTCACCTACCAAGGGTGTTATCCACTCCATATTTCTGAGTAGTCAAAACCCTATGGTGTTATGGAAACCTTTATGTCTAGGAAGGTCCCCTAGGGCTATTTCTTTCCTAGCGATGGAGTCCTCCAGTCTGTTAATTAGGCAGTGTAACCCAGTAATGCAAGACTTGGATGACGGGTAGGCATGTTGATTTTGATGAAGGGAAATGTCTGACAACACCCTTCTTTGGATATATCTTTCAATCAGTCTTTCCAAAGTCTTTAGAAGGAGCAAATCGAGACTAATTGGTCGATAAGCCTTAGCTTTGGTGTAATTATTATGACTGCACTTAGGAATAAACACTGCTCTGGTAGCTCCAGGCTTGAGAAATATAGCTGAAGGATATAATGCCCAGAAACAGATTATAGAAAAGGATATAAAGCTAGTCAGGTTCTTTCTGAAACACAGCAGGAAAGATGCCATCTCCACCTGGCAACTTAAATGGGTCAAATTTATTAATTGCCCATTTAACACTTTGAATTGTGACAACCTGACTTGCAAATTTCTAGCCTTTCTGCAATGCTCTTGGTCTAGAGCTTTCGCAGTGGTCTATGGATTCACAAGTGTTATCAAATGTGCATTTGGGAAAGTGTACCTTAAAGAGAACTTTGAGTGTTTCATAAGCTGAGCGCATAAAGCCTCCCATAGGCTTACACATTGTTCCTACAGGGTTTATAAGACAAGGCTCTGTACCACCAGGCTGCCTCTAACAGGCTGGATACCAAGGCTTACCAAGATGACCTTTTGGACTTAAGTATATCTTTATTATAGTCTATGAGGGCTGCATGATATGCCCCCCATCCCCATGTCAGTTCTTTTTGCCTTGTTAAAGAGATGTCTCATCCTACCTTGCTTATGTTCAAGGTCTTTAGTCCATCATGACATTTTCAATTTCATCCACGATTGCATGAGACAATTATCGCGATAACCATTAAGCATAGCCTCTTCAATAAAGTAGGCAACCATGTCTATATCACCAAAAGATATGTTATCAATCTGCCCAATCCTACATTAGAGATCCTGCATATAGGGCTTCCACCAGATTTCTCGTAAAGATTGGTATTTTTAACTACATTACAATTAAATGATATGTAGTTATGGTCCAATAGTGATGGTTCATCTAAGACCCTTTATTTGGTAATCTGGGTAGAGGTATACTCCTTGCAAAAAATGTCATTAACTTCCTGCCTTATGTAATTAGGAAAGGTAAGATTGTTACGGTCATTAAGTATATGTAAATAACTAGAGAGCAGAAATTCTAAAAGACACTCACATATCCTTCATTAAGATTTCATGATGAGAGTTGGCGCCACACCCAGAAATGGCCTAGTCCCCTCTCCGAGTGCAGTGTGCAACCAACGTTCTAGTTCACTGGTAGGTGGATTATTACTATTGAAGGGGAAACAAACAGAATTCAGCAGAGGCCCTTCTTCCCTCCCCTATGTTGCCGTCTACTTTCACAGTGGTGACATTACCAGAACAAAAATCTAGGAAGAGGTAGGCACTGAATTCAATTGCAAACAAGAATACAACTTCTGAGATGATCTCCCTTGCTGCAATGTATCAACTTGACATCCTCCTAGTCCTGCGATTCAACCCGTGTTGATCTAGGGTTCTTGAATCAGGGCTAGATCATTCCTTCTTCATTAAAGGTTCTATAGAAGGCAGTAGAGGCTGCCTTCTTATGTTGGAGGTTGATTTGAAGGACCCCTTTATGGCCTCCTTGGCTACAGTCAGTTTTAAATAACATTATCTTATCACAAATGTTACTCTGCCAAATTCACATATAGTTTGTAGAAGGAAAAAAAGAAACATGAAAGAGAGTTCAGTATTATGTAGTAATAGCTTATGCTGAACAGAATTTTTACTGAATATATATTATTACAAGTATTTTCTATAAAAAGATAATTGCAGCTGAAGATAGATTGTGGGCATTTGTTTGAGAAAGAGCTTTTGTTCAGAGTGGCAAAAGATTTATGTAAATTTAATTCACTATTATTTAAACTTGTGAAGCATGCTTTGATATGCACCCAGAATATAAATAGGATCATCAAGAGCTAATCTCTCTTTCTTCAGCACCTGTCTGGAGTGAACCTTGGCAGCCTGCTGCTGTGACCTCTGCTTCTTATATCTCCATCTTACATCATTGATATAGGGCAGTATTGCAGGGGAACATGTGATCATCATGCTGGAACCCTGCAGGTCACCTACCATGTAGCTTTCGTGATCAAAGAATGCAACCTCTCTATCAGACAGCTTCCAGACCTCCTCTCTAACTTAGAAAAATTCCTAAGCAGGTACCAGGAATTGAACCTGGGCCTACGGGCCAACAGTTAGCAATGCTAACCACTAGACCAAGGATATGGCCAGAGCTAATTTCTACTTAAGTTATATGTACATGAATGGAAAAAATGGATCGTGAATCTCGTGTTTCCAGATATCCATATTTATAAACCAGGACCAGCTTTATATACATTTGAGTATATGCTAAATAATCAAAATAACAATATTCTGCAATAAGCAGAACTAATTGAACAGCAATGAAAAAAGAAAAGTAAAACAAACTGCATAAGAAAATTGACTAAATAAACAGGGAAGTATTTCGAAAAATGAATATTTCAATATTTTTACTGGAAAATGAAGGCACTGATAAAGTGAAAATATTTTTGGAGCTTTATTTTTTTATGCATTTGGTCTATATAATATGAAAAATTATTTCTTTCCAGCCATTTTTTGAACTTAATGATGATGAAAGAAAATATTTTTTTTTAATACATAGCAAGGAAAATGCCAAATTATCTATGGCCTTAGTCTGGTACTAAAGAGAGATTTGCTGTATGTGAATGAAACAAGCTATCTCAGTACATGGAATTCTATCAATTGCACAAAGTGAGGAATAATAATCACATAAGCTATGGCATAACATAAGACCCTGCAGACCCCAAGATGTGAAGGGCTCAAGATCCTAGGTGGCCACTGCTAGCAAAAAACGAAAAGTTTCAAAATAAAAAACATGTAAATAAATCATCATAATGGGTAAAAAAAAAAAAAAAAAAGAAAGAAAAAAAAAGAAAGAAAGAAAAAGTAAAAGAAAAGACCAGTAAAAAAAACAGTAAAAGAAAAGAGTTCACAACTTTCAGTAAACACATCTATACATTCATTTAAGAACTTTTGAAAAATAAGACATTTTTAAAAATTCTGTTGGAACTAACACAGTGAAGCTTGTTAAATGTAAATTATATCTAATCTGTCGTCTAACACACTATTATGCTTCACTTACTTTTAAATATGGTGGGACTTGACTAAAGTCAAGTCATCAAGTTGGTTGAAGATGGAGATGATGTCTCTTTGAAACCAGTCCCACCGTATTTAAAAGTAAGTGAAGCATAAAAGTGTGTTAGACGACAGATTAGATATAATTTACACCTATACATGTTAACAATTAGCAAATTTAGAATTGAAAACTAACAAGAACCCGTCATTTGTTGCTGCACCACATGATGCCAACAAAGCATATTTAGGTTACATTTCGTGAATGGTGAATGTATTGGTTTATTTTTTTCATTGCTTCAGCATTATTGAGGCAGATACAGTGTCACTTGGCTTGGATATTACATCAAGTTTAGTATGGTGGTAGAAGTGAAATGTGTTTCTGGTCCCATGTCACTTGCAATATTAGACTAAAAATAACCAAGTTCTAGCAATTCAATTTTTGTGTTTTATTTTTTATTTTTTTTTGTTTAATACTGTCTTTTTTCCTTCTTCTTCCAAAATGAAGCCACTTAAAACTAATTATGAACATTTGAATGGTGCAAGAAAAAAAGAGAGAGATTGAAAGATAAGTTTAAAAATGAGTGAAAACCTTAAAAGTACATTTCGCCGAAACCTATCTTCTCCGAATTTACCACGTCCCTTTGCTGGCTCATATCCTTGCCAACGCCCTAAATGTAAAACCTGTGCGCTAATTATGCCTTGCCATTCATTCCACGGCCCTAATTTATACAGAGAATTTAGCATTTCTTCATTTGCTACTTGTTCTTCTAAGAACGTCGTATATATGTTATCTTGTAAGCTTTGCAAAGCATTTTATATTGGTTTAACTTATACTGTTGTTTCGCTACGTAAGAACAATCATAGACGTTCTGTTAAAACAAAGTCTCCCTTGCCGGTTGCCCAACATGCCTTATCTCACTGTAAGGATTTTGATGATGCTTTTAATCTTACACTTATTGATGCGTTACCTACACAGTGCTCTGATAGTTTACTTAGAGATGGAGAAATGGCAGCTATATTTTTACATAAAGCGCGTATACCACCTGGTTTAAATCTTACGTATTAATCCGTATAGCGATCTCAAGTATGACTTTTTCTTAGTGTTTTATCCTTTTCTACTATTATAATTACTGTTAATTTGTTACATTGTTAATAGTGTTACTTTATTTTTATTTTTCTTTTATATTATATTATATAAAACCGTACTTTGCCTTTTGGAGGAAAAAAAATGCGCTTATCTTACTTAGCCTCTTTTATTTTTTTTTTCTTTTTGTTTTGTAAATTTGCAAAATTTTAGTTATCTTAGCCTATCATGCCTTTTGGAAAACAATGAGCCCTGAATCACAAAAGAGCACAGTGTTTAGAAAGAAAACATATTCCAATCGAGTATATTAACCATTACAAATATCAGTAATATTGAAAACAATATTTTCATAGAGTACATTAACCATTACAAATATGAGTAATATTGAAAAAAAAAAATGTTTCAAATAGAAAACAATCATTACAAATATCAGTAATATAGTTTTCATTTGCATGCTATTCTGAAGTATTCTCATTAAAATTAGCAGATACACATGTTTCTCACAAAAATCACTGTTATTCTGTTTTATAAATGGCATGATTTTAAGTGTATGCAGGAGCAAACTTTTCTGGCAGGAATTTTTATCTTGAAACCTGGAAAAACTGACGAGAGGGATAAATCCTTTTTATACTTTTGCATACTTGCTTTATTAACTTATTAACCTATTTGGAAATGCTCCTAAATTTTGATCCAATAACTGTTCTGTGACCAATAGATTTGTTATTATTATTATTTTAACATTAGCTGCTCTATCCATGCTGTGCCCTTCGCTCTATTCTTATCTTGATTCCTGAGTTAGATTTGAGAGTAACATCATCAGTTAAATCTAATGGTGTGTTACTACCAAGAATCTTGTAATGGCGCAGAATCTTGCACAATGTTGATTTCATTTCCAGCATTGCAAATTTCTGACCTGAAACAATAGTTTTATATTATGTGGCAAACCAAAAGGTAGAAACACCTTGTTACCAGAGGAAAGTAAGTTTAATTCATTTCTATATTATACATATAATGTCTTGGAAATTAACAACTACAAACACAGTTTTAGTAGCTTTTGAAATTACAATGTTCCATAATACTAAATTTGAATTATAACATCAAGTGGCATGAAGCTTGGGGTCCTATCTTCTTGGGGTCGGTCTTGGTAATGCAGTGGTAACCATAGCCTTCTAAATCCAAGATCCCGGCCAGGATCGATGGATTTTTCGGGAGTAAAAATCCTAAGTATGGCTTCCTTTGGTACGGAAGTAAAGCCGTGGGTCCCGTGTCGTACATTTACGGCACCATAAAGAACCTCAAGCCTAAAATAAAAGAGGCCTCTGAGCAAAATTTGTCGGCCGTTTCACGCCCTGAATTGAATGGGACGCTGATGACATGAGGTGTTAAAGAGCAGCCGTAAATAAACTAAATAAAAAAAAAAAAACTTCCTAGAGGACCCAGCTTTGAAATCCTGGCTTGGACGAGAAATGTATGATAGATGAAGCAGTGGCAACAGCTTCCCGTCACGTTAGGTTCGATTCGGCTAGGCTACGTCACGACTCGTTAAATTAGCTTTGGTTCGGATCGGCTATGCTAAATTTGATTCGATAACGCTACGTTAGGTTAGGTTACGATACATGTCTGGATAAGTTTTGTTAGATTCGTCTCGTCATGTCACGTTCGGTTTGGTTCGGATCGGCTAGGTTAGGTTAGATTCTGCTACGCTACGTTAGATTAGGTTAAGTTTCGTCTCATCTCGCCTCGTCACGTCATGTCTCATTACCATGCGTTTCGTTAGGTTAGGTTCGATTCGTCTCGTCATGTCATGTATTGTCTCGTCACCTCTTGTTAGATTAGATTCGATTCGGCTAGATTACGTCTCGTCTAATCACGTCACGATACGTTATGTTAGGTTCGATTCGGCTAAGCTATGTTTCGTTACGTTAGGTTCGATTCGGCTAGGCTACATTTCATGTCATTACGATACGTTTCGTTACTTTAGATTAGGTTAGGTTCGATTCGGCTAGCTATGTCTCACCTTGCTACGTCACGTCACGTTTCGTTTCGTCTCGTTACGTTACATCTGTTACGTTAGTTTCGATTTGACTAGGCTACTATCGTCTTATCACGTCATAACACATTTCGTTCGGTTGAGTTCGCCTAGTCTCATCACGCTGCGTTTCGTATCGTTGTTAGGTTCGATTCGGCTAGGCTACGTTACGTAGCCTTTCGTTACGTTCGTCTCGTTCGATTCTGCTAGGCTACGTCTCGTCACATCACCATACGTTTCGTTATGTTCGTCTCGCCTCGTCGCGCTCGTTAGTTTAGTTTTGGTTTGTTTCGGTTCGGTTCGGCTACGTTACGCTCGGTTAGGATAGGTTCGGCAACGCCACGCCTTGCCTTGTTACGATACGTTTCGTTAGGTTAGTTTCGATTAGAATAGGCTATGTCATGTCATGTCACGTCACGTCACGTCTCATCCGGTATCGTCTCTTCAAGTCTCGTTAGCTTAGGTTTGAAATCCAACACAATGAAACACGCATTAACAATCTCCTCTGAGTCGATATAATTAGAACACACTTTATGATTTCACTTACATGAAATTTACTCAGGATATGTTTCAAGGAACAATTGTCTACAACTTCAGGTGTTAAACGACTGTTGGATCATTTGTAGAAGTTGGGTAGAAGTTATGATTTGTTTAATTCTTTTTGTTGTTTCTGGAATCTCCTTAATTTTTTGGTTAATCAACTGTTTGCTGAACCCATTGGATTTAGCAAATTCTAGTAAGTGCAGTATTCTTGCATTCCTGTTCGTTCAGTGGTATATTTATTAGTCTATATCATCTTCCTTACGAGATCTTGGATTGAAAACATGGTCTTTGATATAATTGTCTGCATGCATGTCCTTTCTGTGTCCTTAAAAGATCCCAGAAACAAAAAGGAATTAAATCATAACTGAGGAAAAAAAATATATTTAAAAAGGTCATTTACCATCTGTCAGCCAATAATAAATTTCAAAAATTTTTCAAGTAGTACAATACCATCTTAGCACTTCAAAACTGATACACAGTAAAAAATTTATTGAAATTAAGCAAAACAGAATTCAGGCACAAAAGGAAAAATATATGCTATTTACCCGATAAATTGTAAAGATTGTGGATAAAATCTATATAGAAAAAACAAAGAGAAATATAGGCATTAGGTTGAAGGAACATTGGAGAAACATCCATTACAAATAGATAATTTTTGGAATGAAAACAATGAAATAGAAAAAGGCATCAAGTTATTAAAAACCGTTAAACAACCAAAAGAATTAAACATATGGGAAAGATTTACATAAAAAAAAACATTAGCAAAGCCTAATGAATTTTGACATCCTGGAAGCAGATAGCTCTTTATTCAAGTTTATCACAAGACCACCAGAGTCAACTCAGATATATACCTGACTGCCCAACTTCTATGAATGATCCAACAATTTTTCAACAGCTGAGGGTGTGAACAATTGTTCCTAGAAACATGTTCTCAGTAATTCTCAGGAAAGTCAAGCCATAAATAGTGTTCTAGTTATTTTGATTCAGGAGAGATTACACTAGGTTACAAATGAAAACTCTTTCTGTGGCATGATTAAAAATAGGCAACTTTTACTAATTTCGGTGCACAGAATTCAAAAATGCATTGTTTTTTTTGTAGCACATCTTGTTTTCACAATATGACAATGTTCAATAAAAATATAATTGTAAAATTTTCAAAAACATATTGTGCACTCATATACAACTTTTAAAGAAAAAAACAATAACATGAAAGCATACCTGAATTTGAGAATGTACGTTAGTTATCCTGTGTACCGCTTTTTCTTTTCCCATGGAGCTGTAGTGTATATGATCTTTCTCGAATGTTCTCTGCTAGGTTCATCGCGTGCAAGACATCAGAAATAATCAACCATCATATGTACATCCCAATGTCCCTGATAATGTCGCTCAAAATCTTTTAAGTCCTGGTGAAATCATTCACCTTGCTCTTTCCTGACAGCACCTAAAAGAGCACCTAAATTTGATGGGAAGTAGTAAAGATGTGCCTTGAGGAAATGAAGCTTCAAGCTCATATTACAGCCAAGCAGCCTGAAATTTCCAGCATATTTCTAACAATTTCTTTGTATTAAGCCTTTTACATTGCCCAGAAATTTCTAACGTCTCTGAATCCATTCCATGCATATTTTTCAATTTCATTCATAGAACTGGTAAAATTACCATCTTTCATCAATTTCCTTATCTGTGGTCCATCAAATATTCCCTCTCTGATTTTAGCCTGTGACAATGATGGAAACTTTGTGCATAAGTTCTGGAAGCAAGCGCAACTTTAGTCAAGCGCTTTCACAAATGGTTTCATCATGCCAAGCTTTATCTGTAATGGAGGAAGTAGAATTTTTTGATGATCAACAAGAGGCACATTAGTAACATTTTTTAATCCAGGTTCCAGTTGCTGCCTCTCAGGTCATTAGTCAAATTTCCCAATGTTTGTCCCTCGCCCTACTATCCCATTTGCAAAGACAACAAGGGAATTTTGTATATCCTTCCTGTTGTCCTACTAACAGACCAATGACCTTCAAATCAAGACATATTTCCCACTCATGGTCACGGTATTTAATTTTTGCAAGTACACATCAGTTTCAGAAGACTCTTAGATTTGTAGAATGTGCAAGCAGTATTGAAGCTAACTTGTTGCCATTATGAAGTAACACTGCCTTAGAACTTTGTTTGGAAGAATCAATAAAAAGATGCCAGTTACTTGACTCATATGCTTCCCTGCCTAAACTGTTGGATAAGATTACACACATTCACACAAAACACAAGTTGATCTTCTTCCGCTTAGTGCTTATGGAACTGTACTTTGTGATTCCTATACCACAAAAATGTAGTGCCAAGTGATAAATTCTTCTAGTCTTGAGCCCAGTAAATCACTATTTTGTTTTGTGAGGCCTAAATCCCTCACTAAATCATTTAACTCAAATTGATTAAACTGTTGTTATGAACTATCAAATTCTTCTGGATCAGAAACCAACACAGTGTTCGAAGTCAGGGAGCTGCTTTCAGATCAACTAAAACTGACGTCTGCTGGTGGTGTAGGTTGGGTAGTTTGGGACATGAGGAATAAGCCGTGTAGCCGAGTTCAGATTTGGATATTTAATTCCTGCCTTTTTTTTTTGTTGTAGTCAACAACTTTGCACGTGCAAAAGTAACAATCGTCATGGTGATTCTTCTGCTCTCTCCATATCATTGGTTTGGCAAAGGCATTGCCTTCCATTTTTCTTCATACCAATAATGTAATCCCTTAACGTAACTGTTACATGTAATATGAGCCACAAATGATTTATCCTGATCACCAACTTTTTCTTTGAAATACGAGCAATACAGTTTTTTGTTTGAGAGTCTATTTTACATATCTTCCCATCAAACAAATAACACCCACAAATGTGATGAAAATCTGAGGACTTTGGTTTCCTGCGCGATCCTGATGTAGAAGTCATACTTGAACTTTTATTTCAGCACTATACACATAGAAGACCAATGTGTGCATTAACAAAAGTTTTCAGCTCAACTGAAGTTGAAATCTATTATAGCTGTAAATATAAACATAAATATAAATATAAACATAAATATCTCACAAGAAGAGATAGAACAAAACCGATAAGTGTTGGGAATATAACAAACATCTGGGTGATAAGGGAAGGATGGAAGTGAGCAGATTAGGAAGAAAATCAACAACATATTTAGAATAATGTAATGAAATTTAGCAGCAAGCTGTATAAACTGAATGAAGTTAGCACCATAAACATATATGCACATATCATAAAAACCAGATGTGATAACCAAAAATGGATTTCATTTTTGAAATCAAGACACTGATTTCCATTAAAGTAAAATATTTTCCTTTATACTCCAGATTCATTGTTGACCACTGTTATCAATAAATTAACATATATGAAATAAAAATCACATTTATGTTAAAAAACATTAATTTAAAGCACGTGCTTAATTTATCAAAAAATACTATGGCAACTGTAGCAGAGTTGTGCAATTAACTCCTAATGATGTAAATTATTGAATAGAATGAATCACTTGTAAATCAAAAATTAAAATGTGCCAAATCTGCATATGACTTCAAGGATTGAATGGCTCTAGCAAATCCAGCATGTGTCAATGCCCAGTCAGAAATAGTTTCTTTGTACTACTAAACAATTTATTGCTGCTTCAAGTGGCTTTTCAGATGCACGAAAAAAAGCAATTTTAGCTTGATTTGTTTTGTTTGTTTAGCAGTTTTATTATAAATATATTTGCTTCAAAAGCTAAAAGACAGATCTGTTTAAGAGAATAGAATGGCTGTCATATAGATAGCTATGCTCACACTCTGCATTTTGACATCTGGTTTGGGGAGAGAACAGATCATTTTTGTTCCTTGAATTTACTAACTAGAAGTCTCACAAATGATTGGTACTGCAAGATAATATAGGCTGCACTCATCCTGCTCAATCACATATAACCCAACAATATGGCTACATTTGCAGTGCACTGCTATTAACTATTGCCATGTTTAGGTGAGTATAGCTAAAGCTTTGTGATGATAAACTGGCCATTCATCAACTCTCAATAATTACAAATGGAAAATGTGAATCATTTATTTATCTACTTACTGTTATTAGAGTAAGTTGCTTCACTCATTACATACTTTTAATATATATTGTACAGTCTTTGCAACTTATATGTTGCCGTGCCAAATCCTTAATTTCCTTTTCTTTCTCATCTCAGCCCTGTATCCTTTCTTCTGATTGTAATATTATGATGTACCCTTATTTAGAGCTTACTACAAGCTGCCTCTGACTTCAAAAGTAAGAAGTAGCATATCTTGGGATAAAGACATCTTTTGGTCAGCTATTTGAAATTTGTAGGTTCATTGCTCCTTTCCCACACATCACCCACTGATCAAATTGTGCAAGTTATGTTGTATTTGTTGCAATTCTTTAATTTTGGAGAATTTTCTGTAGAATTTTCAGCTTTTAATGTGATTAAATGCTAGGTAAGCACACGTGAAATTAATGTTCTGTATTACTCTGCTTATTGTGCTTTGCCATTGAATTCTTTAAATTATACATTTAGGGCGAGCATGTGATGATATTGTTTTATATCACTTTACTCATTGTGCTTTGCCATTCTCTAATGTATAAATTGAAGGCAAGCACAGGGTAATATTAACGTTTTATGCCACTTTACTTATTCTACTTTGCCATTAAATTTTTTCATTTTAAATGCTAAAAATGCACTTTTGGTCAGCATTGCATGTCTGCTTATTTCTTTGCTTATAATAAAAGCAGGGTTTTTGCAATCCTCCTGCCATAAATGAAGCTACTTTCCTGGCCACATTTAGGGTGCTGCATAAGATTTTACACTTATATTAAGGAAGGAGAGAACTATAGTGCCTTGCAGTACTACTGCTCTATTCACTAGTTGCATTGGCATTTTCATTTATAAATGACAGAATTTTCTTATAAGAAATATATCTCTGTGATCTTTAGACACAACTGAATATTTCTTTTTGCTCTTATATTTTGTATATAAGCTTGAAAGGAATATTTTTCAACTTATTTTATATCCATATGTGAAGTTGGTTGGTCAATTGGTTGCCAGTGGCTAATACAATGCTGATCATATTAATACCAGTAAATAAATATTTTACTATTTTTTGAAAACCATTATTGAATAAATAGAGTTTAAGCTATTTCATACCTGTTTGTGCTTTGTTGTTTTGAGCAAGGAATAAATAGCAACTTGAACATATATGAACCTTCAACATTTTAACTCTTAAGCAAGTAAGTTTCTACTTTTGTTTTGCTAGTATACCAAATTGAATCCCTTTTATACCTTTGAATGCTATCAGTATAATTTAAGCTACTTTTCTTTATATGATCAAGAGGCCTACGTGAAAGCAAATTTAATACTTTAGTGCATAATAAACCTTACCAACACAGTTGCGAGCACCTGCAGAAAAGGGTATGAAGGCAAATGGATGTCGTCCCTGTGAATTCTCTGCGGCAAAACGATCTGGATTGAATACCAATGGGTGTGGAAAATACTTTGGATCATGATGGGCCATGTATGCATTAATCAGGACGTTGCAGCCTTTTGGAAGGAGATACTGACCTAAAACATTAAGTATAAAACTAGAACTTAGGAGATAAAATGATTCCATAATGTACTATTTTCATAAATGTATACTTTATTCATTATATGTATTCAATGCTATCTCCATCAATTATGCTCTTATGTCATGTTGCACTAATTTATCTGTTTAATTTTTAACTTGCTCAGCTGACTAAAATTTGAGACTTCAGAATTATGCAACTTGTTCTCTATTTCTAATACCAAAATTTTGTTTATAATGTTCAATTTAGCATCCTCTTACTGATGCTTGAGCAAGAGTTGAATTAGGAAGTATACCAGAAAGGCAACTTTCAAATAAGGGAGAGAACAACAAATATTGTGATTAAAAAAAAAACTGGTTAAAATACAAAATAAGCTTAAAATGGATTCACTTACAATAATGTATTCAGCAGCATAATTTAAAGTTTGAAAATTTAAATCAATAGCACATATTAAATACCACTTTAAAATATCAAATTAATATCTGGTTAAACATAGTGTTAGCTTGGTCTGACAACTACTCCTAATGTCATAGCATACAAGTTTCTATTACAATGAAACAAACCAGCGACTTAAAAAACAGCATTAAACTTTAACAAACTTTAAACTTTACCATGAATAAAAACCTTACAAACCTTCATAATACCATAGTCACTGGGTCTGGCTAACTGAGAGAGCTCCAGTTCTATAAATTTTGGATGAAAGTTTAAATATATGTTGCCCCCCATTGATTCTGAAGCACACACTGTCATTGGTAAACAGAAGTGGCCATATTAGAAATGGTTACATGGTCTTTCTCAAAAAGTGCTCTTTCTGTTGCAATGAATAGGAAGATCAGACAAAGTCTTCCAGAGAGATGAACATTTTTTTTTTTTTTTTTTTGAGTAGTGTTTAACGCCCGTTTTTACTACTGAGGCACCACAGGCGGTGGACACTGATGATACATGAGATGAAATGATATATTGGGAAAGGATTTTTTTTTTTTTTTTTTTTTTAAGGAAGGAAGCGTTCCAGGCCTAAGTTTAGGTATCTCCCCGGCATTTGCCAGTTATGAAGAGAGATGAACATGGAAAAGGATATATTAGGTATATGGTAGACAGGAATATTATAAGAACAGCACCAACTAATACAAATATTTAATATTTCTAGGAGTTTATAAGATAAAAATAATATTCTATTAAATGAAGTGATTCTGTTTAACTAATTATGAGGTTTATGAACTTTGCATTAGTCGGCAAGAATACCTATCTGTGTTAATTCCCTTAACTGGAAAACCTGGGAGAAGGGAGGGGGGGAATCTCACTCAAAATTAAGATTGACTAAGGAAACACTATGGGAACAATGAGAAAGTATTAACTATCAACATGTTAACATCTAATAGTGTAAAACAACTATGCATATTTCAGCATTAAGCACATATGAAAGAATATTTTTTTTTATTTGTTGCAATCTTGGCTTAATCTAAGTTTAAGCAATGAGAAACATGAATAACAAAATAAGAAAAATCTGAGAAAATGAAACTCATTCATAAATTTATATTTACTGCAATCTGACTCAGCATACTTTAGCAGCAAATTATTATAGGCATTTCTGTAGCAATCAACAAGCACTCCATAATAAAAGCATTGTTGACACTTGGCAAATGTATAATGGGATGGTAATCGAGATTCTCCCAATGAGGCTAATGAAAAGTGCTATAGTGTGCTGCTTAAACAGGGTTTGGAGAAGATGCAACTGATGGAAAGGTTATTTGTCAAGTCTGCAATAAAAGCTTAGATACTATTTTGTTTAAGTATTAAATCACAGTTTAATTTTAATATATACAGATTTATTTACACACTAGATACATCAAGGTTTAACATTTTTTCATGATGTCTGTATTATTCTGAAAGGGGAGAATAAGCAACAAATGAGCGCCATTATGTCATATTAGGCATCAAACATTTCAGAGCTTAAATATTGTTCCTAATATTCTGTGATGTTGAATGGAGCTTTTCGTCATTTAAAATAGAAGAAGCTTCTATAGATTATGTATGTTATTTGTTTTAAGTAAAAATGTGCTGAATTTTAAAATCTCACCAGAGGAGAAAGTTGATCAGACAACCATGAGAGGACAAGGCAACGTTTGCAAAAAAGTAGTAAAGGATGAATGCAAGTACATTCAAAAGAATATAAGAAATTATTAAAAGTTCCAGTATCTAAAATCCAACCATTTCAATATTATTGTTTTTCCTTGCCTCCTTCCAATATTCATACCAAATTTTTAGTGAATAAAATGCTGAAAATTGAATAAGGCTATCTTTAGAAAGATTAGCTGCATGGAAAATCAATCTTTATTTATAGTCAATAGACTAGCACAAAAATTACTATCTCACAATATTAAACACATGCACCTATAAGAGTATATACTCCTATATTAATAAATATTTATAATTTATCAATATTATAAAGTCCTATTTTAAATCTATTGCTAAAGAGTATCTTTATTTTGTTCAGTAGTTGTAAGGATCATAAATTATTTTCTTTTTCTGTTTATGTATTCTGTGTACATCAGTATGTCTTGTATCCTAAAAATGGACTTCATTATTCCTTTTATTAAATGTATTACTTATGTATTAAATATAGATAAGTTATTAATATTACTTTATACACATACGAGATAACCATAAGAATTTTCTCTTTTATAAATATATGATTCCAGTTGTTTAAGGTTAAATATGATTTGAATAAATTTCTTTTGTAGAACCAATTATCTGTTGATATGAGTTTGATCACAGTCCCAGCTTCAATATAGTAATTCAAATGTGGAAAAATCAAACCATAATATATAATTTTTAAATAAGTAACGTCAAGATATGTTTTTATAATTCTCAATAAATAAATAAATAAATAAATAATTTTACTTATTTTATTATATACAGTATTTATATGAACAGCCCAAGATAGCCTACCATCAATTTCTATGCAATGAGTGTGTTTTAGCTCATTCAACTTTAAGGTTCAAGATATACATTCACTCATAGTATTCCTATTAGATAAATAAAAAATAATAACCTGTCTTTTTCATGTTTAGGTATAGTCTATTTGACTCAAAATATTGGTAAAGTAATTGGGCACTAGAAATAAATTATATTTTTAAATTCACAATATTATCACTCCAAGAAAGATCATTAGTATCATCAGCATAACTCACTGTTATAAGTAGATATATAATTTACATATAAGCATAGGGCCCAAGACAGAGCCTTGCATAGCCCCTTGCTTCACTTTCAGCAATGAAGATCTAACCTTATTAATCTTATTATTTACAAGATATGTCACTTCAGTAAATTGAAGTCTATTCTCCAAACATGAATAAACAAAATGTAATGTGATTGTTTGCTTGGTTACAAGTGGCCATTAGGGATGCTGATATTTATAATTTTTTTCCCCAACTTCCCAATAAAGAGCTTCCAAATTATTTTTTATTTGTTTGTTGCTATCAAGTTGACTGCATTTCAGTAGATTGTTTAAGATAGTATTCACATTCTTACACAATGGGCAGTGGCTGTCCTTGACCAATTTCATCCTGAAGAAATGTTCCAATAGGCAATCATGCCGAACAATTTAGCAGAATTGGGCAACTCCACAATTTTTCTTGGTTTCAATAAAAGATGTTTGAAAGAATTAAGATCTTCATATGGTTTTCCTTTTAAGCTTTAGTTTGATATTTTGTTGCTCTTTTTTCCATTATTAATATTTATATGAGTGTCAATTTAGAGGGAAGTTCTTGTTCAAAAATTGGTTTTATATTATTTATATTAATTAAATGAGGGTCATTTAGAGGGAAGTTCAGTTCAAAAAGTGGTTTTAATTTTATGGTGGCTCCTTTTTTTTTAGCTAAAATATCATAAATCTTGTTCCCCTTCAATACCAACGGCTTGGAATCCATTGTAAAGCTATTTCTGTATTTTTGATCTGGATTGTATGATATAGACTTTTTATTTCATTTATAGGGTATGTTGATGGGTAACTGTAATTCATTATTTTGTAAACATTACAGATTTCCCAATCACAATGTTCACTTAATCAGATATAATATCCTTATAATTTCAATACAATGAACAAATAAAACAAAATAAAAACGGAATACAATAAATCAAATATAACAAAAAAGTTACAGAAACAAACAGAAATAAGTTAATCAATGTATAATTTGTAATAAATGACCACTGGATAAATCGCAAGTGTGAAATTTCATATTGAGTATATCAATAGTTAAATAATGTAGTTGATTATTTTAGGTTTGCATTCTAAGCACAGGAGAATATTTTATATGCACCAGTATTAACCCTTGGAATAATAAAAGATAATACAAAATTGGTTTGGTGTGATAACTGGAACATAAAAGCATGTTGATCATCTTAGGTTTGAATCATCTACCTTATTGCGTAATAGTTTGTAGAGGAAAAGTAACAAGTGAGATTCCATCCGTGAGATAAACTTTGATACTGAAATAATTGAAGTATCATAAGAAATTAAAATAGGAAAAAAACAAACTTTTTTAAGAAATTAAAATAGGAAAAATACAAACTTTTTTGAAAAATGTATTCCTTAGAAATTTGCATTGAATTATTGCAATACGTTTAATAGATTTGTCAATGTAAGGACTCCATATAATAAAAGCATATTCAAGTTTAGATCTGAGAAATATATAAAATAAATAGAATTCTCAGATTATTAAAATAAGATGAATTACAAGTAATAAATCCCAGATTCTTATGTGCTGCATTAACAATGGTATTAATATGTTTAGTATGATGAAAATTACTCGAGAGATCATTCTTTGATTCAACTAATTGTGATTTTGTTCCATCTACAGTGTAAATAAAATCAACATTACTTTTGAGTCTAAAAAATGACATAACCTGACATTTTGATTAATTAAAAGGAAGATTGTTCGCTTTACGCCATTTATTTAAGGCATTCACATCATTTTGAAGTTTAACACAATTAAGACAGATTTTATAGAGCTAAATATTTTTAGATTGTCTGCAAACAGTAGGATATTAGAAGAATTAACAAGTAATGATATATCATTAATAAATAAAAGAAATAATAGCAGACCTAAATTTGATCCTTGAGGCACTCCAGAGTAAACTTCAAAACTATATACTTCGTATTATATTTGTAATGCTGCTTTACACTTAAGATAACAATTATTTTATTTATGTTATGTCTATACAATAGATTTTCTAAAGCTGCTCTATTGACCATTATTTGCATCAAAATTGTTTGCATGCTGTCTCAAAGATTTATATCCAGAGAATTCTTCACAGTATATTCCCAAGCCTGCTTCTCCATTTTTAATAGATCCATCTGTATATATTATCAAGTGTATCATGTATCAGTTAGATAATAGTTGTTTATTGTGCAAAGTGCTGTCAATCTTAATACATCAGATAGGTCATTTTTCTTGGAAACCATTGTATCCAGATTTAATTTCACACTGATATCTGCATATTGTAAAGGATTAGTTGGCATAACAGGTTTATTAAAATTTATTAAAATTTGATGTAAATCTTATTTCTGTATGTAATTTTTAAAAGCCTGTTGTATTTTTAATCATTGTGTTCTGTCAGGAATATGCAACCATTTATTTCTGTGCTGTACATTTTTAATTTCTGTCCCAGTGGTATAGTTTTTATATCTAGCTCTATTTAATTGGCAGGTTGTTAGTTATGCTCTGCATTGCAGTAATTGGTGTTGTTTTTACAGCTCCTGTTATTATTTCTAAGGACCTAGATTGTATTGTATTCAATTTAGTTTTAAGATGATCTTTATTGTGGACATTATTTCACTTCCATAGAGCAGATTGGCTTTATGTATCTTTTGTTAATGTTATTAAGGGAACTATGAATCCTTTGTCAAGTGTTATATCAAGATATTTAGTTGTTATTTCCCTTGTAGTAATTCATTACTGATTTAAAGTTGTAAATCATCTGCAGTGTGTTGAAACTGAAAAGCTGGAAAACTGCCTTTTTAGGGTTTATTTACATATTGTTGGTGGATCCCCATGCTAATGATAACTTTCTGCATTTCATTTTCATTTTCTAGTTTTTTGTAATGTTGTTTATTCTGCTTATTTTTTTGGCTAATCCATATAGCAATATCATCTCCAAACAAACCCATATTATCCTTTGCAAAGTTAGCTAATATTTTATTAATGTCATCTATGAAAACATTAAAAAAAATTGACTGGAGACAACACCATGAGGAAGGCCTACATTACTCATATGCCATTTAGAGAGGACTTATTCCATTTTACACCTATGTACCTTGTGCTAATAGACCCATAAAACCCTCTGAACATGTTTCCTGTTATCCCAAAATTACTCATCTTATAATCTTTTCTCTCCATACTTTGTCAAAGGCATTTTTAAAGTCAACAAAGAGAGTACACATTGCTTCTTTTTTTGTTGAAGGTATTCTTAATATCCTGTGTTAACTGTAAAACCGGATTATTTGTTGAATGTTATTTTCTGCTTGAAGGTCTGAAAGGAGATTTTGATATTCCAGATAAGTTAATCTTGTAGTGACCATTTTGTTTTAGCAAGTACTGAGGTTAAGGATATATGACTAACTGTCTCACTTGCCTGCTGGTTTGTCTTTCTTCTTAATTGGAATGATTATGGGTCCCCCCCTTTTTATAACAGGAATGCTATCTTTACCATTCCAGACCTTGTTGAATATGTTCAATAACACCTTCCTGGCTGTGTACCCTAAATTATTGATGTATTCGCTATTAATTTTGTCTGGTCCAGGGTTTTTTTAAGAGATAATAATGCTTGGTTAAGTTCTTGAATTGTAAAGTAGTCACAAAATAGATGAAGTTGGCCTGCAAATACCTTAGGCTTATGCCTTTTTAATATTTTGTTTAATTTTTCATTGTCTCTATTCAGTTTATGTGCAATTTTTTAATGAGTGGCAAATCTGTCTATCTTAAATACAGACTTTGTTGTTAATAATAAGAGATTCTTGTTTTGTTTCTGGGACATTGTTTAATGTATTAATATATTTATGTACTTTAGTGCTATTACTTCTATAGTCAACAGAAGTAAGGAATTTATTAAATGAACAAAATATATAATAAATAATATACTGGTAAAGGGAACAGAATCTTTAAAACAAAATCATAAGTAAGCCATTATTAAACATTCTGTAAAATTTGCATTTATGAAGTGTTTACAATGTAAATAAAGGTAAAAATTATTTAAATAACTGTTTGAAAACTTATTTATATAGGAGGTTAAGAACATAACTTTTGAAAATAATGCATGGTCTGTGAAGAATTCTTGAGTTATGTCATGAAATATCAGTTGCTACATTGCAGACAGGTAAGATAAATATTAAACTGCATAAAATGTTTAAGTAAAAAATATACTTGAATTTGATTATAATATTACAAAAGACATTTGAAAATTACAGACAAATGTCTGCAAAATGAAACTGGTTCATTCTGTCAAATACTGTAAGCACGTCAATGCTGCAAGTATTTTAAGTTTCTGGTAAATGAGGCTTTAATATGCCATTGACACTGAAGAAATTATAAAAACATCTTTACTCATGGAAGTAAACTAGCCATTGAATGAGGAATTCCTCTTCCAATCTAGTGCACAGAATATGCAGCATGCACATCTGCTGATAAATAAATGGTCTGAAACAACTTGTTGCAAAAGATATTTTATTTCTGTCCATTTAAAACATGGGAGTAGGAGAATGACTCTCTGGAACATTATGCCTCATCTATGAACCACCACTGTTCAAAAAATGTGCTGCAAAAAAGTTCTTGCAACATAGATAATCCTATTTCATGCTATCTCTATTGATGATAAGGATACAGCAGATTAAGCACTCGCACAGATATTCTCATAAGACAGGTATTTAATGAACTGATGTAGATGATCATTCCTCCACACCCAAAACCACATTATCTTTAATATGGGGTGTTGGAATGCAGGAAATTTGTTTCCCTGTATTAGCAATAAATAGTTTGAAATTTACTTGGTTCTGGATGGATACTGTTCTTAACAATGATATTCAGTTTTGGTGCAGTAGCTTTGCTATAATAAAATGCAAATGGGGGGTTTAATAACTTTAAATAATTGTTATGGAGTTATTAAATTTCTTTAATGAATAGCAAGGTGTTGCAAAACTCCAAGATGCCAATTACTTTATATTCAACAACACGAATTACCAGTTGTCTCTCTAGTGCACACATTAACAAGCAAATTTAACAGAAAATTGTTGTTCAGCAATAAACCTCTTTTGAATCATTTTATTTATATCAAGGAGAAACAATCGTATTTTTACAGTAACAGAAACAAGAAACTTACCTACAGGCAGTTCTTCATTTAATACTCTGCCATAGACTGGCACACTGGGGTACAGACGTAAGGTTTCTTTAATAACTTGGTCAAGATATGACATATTCTGAAGATCTTGAAATGTGGCAGGACGATCTGAATCTTGGAAAATTCCTCTCAGTTCATTCATTGCCTTCTCCTGAAAAACAAAAAGATTACAAACATTTAATAGCAAATGCTATTGTTAGCATTATATTATTGACACAAAACATTGTTAGCCACATTGGCATGAGGACATGGTTACGATTAAGCATATGTATGCATCAAAGAGAGAGAGAGACATGCATACACACTATAAAGCTATATTTAATATACTGCAATGGCTAAATAATGTTTTGGCTCTTGGATAGCCTATATGAAAGAAAATTCAAAGACTTCAATGTTAGTGATGGGTTGAATACAATTTCTCAGCACTGATGAGCAGAAACTTGCACGAGACAAATACAGATATACAAGAAAGATCATACATGCATCATGATTATTCAACCAAAAACCATAAAATATTATAATTACATATAAATAGATACAATTATACTCCTATATAGAAACTATATCATGCTAAAATGTCTCTGTTGCCAGTTGCAATATGTGTTAGCACAGGGGAAGATTGGATTGGTGTTTATAAACAAAATCTGTTTATGGGCCTTTCAAACATTTTTAATGCAGTATATTACAACTTGGCACTGCTGTACCAAATAGAAGAATTTATTTAATATTATAAACATCGAGTTTTTAACCATTGACTAGATGACTAAGATTATTACAAAAATTAACCCAGAAGTCCTATGTAATGGAGAATTTCAATATTAAATACTCCAAAAATAATTATAAAGTCATCTAAAACAAAAGAAATAATTAATAATACAAAATAAAGCAATAAAAAGTACAAATTAATATACATAAGAAACAAAGAGATTAAAGAGTTACACTTCTTTCCCTTTTACATTAACAATGAGAATTTATATGTAATAGGGATATTTTTTTTTTTGAGTAGTGTTTAACGCCCGTTTTCACTACTGAGGCACCACAGGCGGTGGACACTGATGATACATGAGATGAAATGATAAATTGGGAAAAGATTTTTTTTTTTTTTTAAGGAAGCGTTCCAGGCCTAAGTTTTTAGGTACCTTTCCGGCATTTGCCAGTTATGAAGACTGAGGAAAACCTGGAAAAAACCCCAGTCAGGGAGGACGGCCCTGGCGGGATTCGAACCGCAGACCTCCCGCTCACGAGTCCGTGCCTTAACGACCTCGGCCACCCGTGGCGGTTATATGTAATAGGGATATATTTAAATATGTAATTAATAAATATACATTAATATATACAATAATATTTATATTGTATAATTTTAACTTTCATCATTATTCTCATGTGGTTTATTTACATTTCCTAGCCACTTTTGTCTCACTTTGCCCAAATAGTTTGTACCGCTCTTATATCTTTATCTTAAGTTTAACACTCTCATACCTCATATTCATTGGTAACTTAGTCTACTTTGGTAAAAGAGTTTTTCACATTTCAAAATACAATGCTAAATATTATTCAATTCACCGCATGAACATTTCTCTTTTGTATTTGATTTGGTTTATTTATGGATGCTCTTTAACATCTCAGGACACCAGCATCCCATTGAATTCAGGCCATGAAACTGTCGACAAATTTTGCTCAGAGGCCTCTTTTTTCAGGCTTGAGTTCCTTTTTTGTGCCATAAATCTATGATAGAGGACCCCAATATTCTCTCATGTCTTAAAAAAAAATTAAGAAATAGGCATGAGGTACCCTTTGACAAAAAATATTAAGTAATCTCTTGAATGCAAAAGTCCTATTTTGCAGTTCACAAGATAAACAGCAAGACTGTGTAGTCACTGTAGCAGTGGTGTTATATGGCAAACACTAAAATGCTGACTCTTGTCTGTGTGTGTCCTGTTAGTTTTGTGCAGAGTGTGCAGTCATAAGTTGTGGCTAAGAGCACAGGCTCACCTCCCAGCATGAATCATGTTCTTTTAATAACCTTTTTGTAATATATTATGACAAATTAGTTTCTTAATATTGTTTTCCATACACAACAAAACTTAATGTTATACATACACACACATATATATAATGATTATAAATTTTCCTTCTGTACTTATTCTATCTAACTGCAATATGCTGCACATGCATTCCCTACACATACACGAAAAACAAAATCTGGCTTTGATTATGGGCATAATCAAAAAGCTTGTGATGTTGTAGCCTCCACAATGAAGTAGAAATCTCATACCTATGCCCCGAAGACTGAGGGCAGTTATACATGTTGAGGGTTCATACACCCAATATTAGTTTGTGTTTATTTCTGTGCAAGTTTTGAATAAATGAGTCGAATTTGTAACACTTACATCACTAATAGTTTAAAAGAGGAAAACTATTAGTGATGTGTTACAAATTCGACTCAATTATTCAAAACTTATATTAAACATCACTGTTACAAATGTCCACCATATTTAACTAATTATTTCTGTGTGTTTTTACATTAGAAGATAAATGTTCCTGTTTGCGTATTTATTTAGTTATTTGTAAAGAATACGTTAGTTTGTGATAGGTTTTCTTGTGTGCATAAGAAATGCCATAAAACTTAAATGATATATTAAGGCAACATAATGTTCTACAGATACTCTTATAAAACCAATAATGAAAAATAAAACAATTATGTGGGATTTGAAACCAGGAGTTTAAGTAGAAGAGCAATGCCTCCTAAACCTTTTGGCTACTGCTACTCTACTCTATGTTCTCTTTCCAGATCCTTATGATTGTGACCATCATGTTTATAGACAAAATGCACTGCAGTGTGCCAGTTGCTTTTTGAATGTTGTGAATACAGCTATTATGATTGCTCTGGAAGTTCTCCAATCTACATGTAGAATCTGCCAATGACCTTCCCCCTCCCAAAGGATGTATCTATGACATGGCAGAGAAATCCGATGCAATAAATATTCTTTTTTGGGCAGGATGAAGTAAACTGTACATCATCAATGAGTAAAAACCTTGAACCTTAACTTTATATTTACCATAGTGAAAACATGTCATTTATTTGAGCCAGTTTCTTTAGTATCAAATATTCACAAGCAGGAAAATGGAAAATGGAAGAGACCAAAATGTGTGAAAATTGGATTCAAGGAAAGAAATGGTGGTAGTCTCTGTTAAATGGTTGCAGAATGTACAAAATTTAAATCTGCAATTCTTGATTATTTAGAAGTAGTCTGGGAACAATATTTTGCATCTCAGCTGTCAAAGTTGTAAGATTATCCACCACTCACACATTTTCTGTGGAAGTCAAAACTTCACTCTATTCTAAGTCAGTCAAATAAGTTTTCAGTCTTGTTCATATCTTGGCGACACCTGACTTGCTTTACTCTCACTGCCATAAGGAGAGTATGGCATGCATAAGTGGGGAGAGAGGTTTGTCATCAGTAGCTTATGATGAGAACACATTTGTCTCGAGAATTACTCATTCTTATAAGCAGCAAATTCTGACCACAGTCTGAGGAGTGCCTATGTTGATCAAGAAACAATGTTTTCCTGTTCATACTCTTTTGTCCTTGTATTTAAGTTTCCTTCCTGTATGGTTATTATGCACAGTACAAGATATTTTGTTTTGGTCACTTGTGTACCTACTGGCTATGGGAATTCTAGAATTGCTAGTTAGCGAGAGGCCACTCCCAAGACATGAGATTCTCATAGCAAAACAGCTACTCTCACTTAAGAGAATGAGAGAATAATCCAGCGTTTGACCGCCTTTACTCTATAGTTTTGTATTCTAAGTTTTATAATCTACAATTTATTACATATTCTATGTTTTTCAACAACACTTGTGCTATCTGCATGCTTATTCTTGTATGCCACAGCTTACAAGCAAACAAATAAATAAAATTATTTTAAAAAATATATGATTTAATTAAATGCCTTATCCTAAAATATAAATAGTTAATAAATGTTAGGGATACCTGTTATTGAAATTCATTAAACTACAGTTATTATTAATGTAAATAGCAACATGCTTACACATGGAGTTTGAGTTTTCTAAATCTTACTTTTATATAGTTCAGTTAAAACATCTCCATATAATATTTACAAATGTTTTTAATACACTTCTATAAATTGAAGTTTGTGAAAGGATTACAGAAAGATATATAGGGATTTTCAAAAGTAATGGATAATTTGTTTTATTGGTAGATGAAAGATTTTAGAAAAAATATGCAGACATGCTAAATATTGTTTCTTAATGGAATTTATTTTAAAAATGCAAAATCTTTCCATAGTCATTGTTGCATGAGCTATGACATCAACAAACTTTGAAATTAAAACCTATAATATTTTTCATATTTTGTGACATAGTTCCTTTGTTTTATTTTATACGGAAGCATGTTACTGTGAAAGCAATATTTTGGTCATATTAATGTATGCTTGTTTAGCTCATGCAACAATGACTACATAAGGATTTTGCATTTATAAAATAATTTTTTTAAGAAAAAATATTTGACATCAGCATTTGTTTCTCAAATCTTCCATCTAACTGTAAAACAAATAATGTGTTACTTTTGAAAAATCCAATATAATCACTATATATTAAAGTCTCTATTATATGAAATGAAGATATTTACAGTTTAGTAGTATGATGAATCCGCACTTTACCTAGCATTTCTATAACAGTTAAGTTACCAGAGGTCCCAAAAAAGTGTACATTAGTAGAGGAGTTTGGGAGCAATATTTATACCAAATTTGAACAACATTTACGATCTATATTTCAGAAGAGAGATTTAAAATGGTTCATGTATTATGCATACACAAACATATATTATCACAGTATCTACTGGAACATTCAGGCTGCTTCTACTGTGTCAAATAAAAGAAAATTTGACATGGTTTCAAATGGTTTATAAGCAATTCTGGCAACTTAAGTATAAATGCAAATTAAATATTAATTCAATTTGGAATCTAATACAGTGAAACACGAATTAATAATCTCTTAACTATTTAGAACACCCTTTATGGCTTCACTTACCGCAGATTTACTTAGGACATGTTTCATGGACCCTTGTCCATGAAACATGTCATGAATAAATCTCCAGAAAGTGAAGCCATCAAGAGTTTTAAATAGTTCAAATCAGAAGAGATTAGAAATACAAATATTTAAAAGGGAATAATAATTTTATGCTTAGGATGCTCAACTTTTCCACTCTGTATTTTGCATACTAAGAACGAATAAAGCCATATTAGTTGAAGGGACACTACCAAACTATTGGTAGAATATGTACACCAAATGTTTAAAAACCTGAGATGATAAAGGTCAAATTTGTGCCTTTGGCTGGTTTTCCTGAAATGATGCAATAGTAAATTCAAATTCAAGCTCATCTGTTCTGTGCAAGCATTATTAAAAGTAAAATTAGTAAATGTGTATGCAGAATAAAAAAGCTATGCATACCGGATGGTTACATTTAAAAGGATGGGCTAAGAAGATCTTAGTTGAAACTTTTGTAGAGTATAAAGCAGGTTGCATTAAAATTTATGAATCTAGAAAATGTAATAGTGCATTAAACAATTGGATTAGATTTATGGATGAAGAATCAAAGAAACAAGATCTCCCTGCTCAAGGACATCTAGAGAATAAGTACAAACTAAAATTTATATACCAAACATCCAGACAATAGCACATAGGGTAACTCAAGTCACATTTGTACACAAAGAGAAGCTTGATGCTCTAACAACAGATCACAGTATCAAGAACCCTAAGATAAATTTTTCATTAATGTGCAAAATGGAGCTGAAATGCACTAGATTGTTATTCAATTCTCCACTATATAGTGTTGCGAGTTCAATATAACCTTCTTGCAAATCTATAGATGTGCCAGTGAGATGTCAGAGCCAGTATGCCAATTAGTATCCTTCTGCAAGTTTGTCTCTCAGCCATTCTTCATTCTCAGGCTATGATTTCATCTTTTTCAAATCTCCTTCTGTAGACCGAGTGGGGGAGGATAGTGGACTGAACTTAAGTGATCTCTTCTCAGCAAAGACTTGTATGTGACTTCAAGTTGTCATGGAGAATTTTGGTCACACTTTTGTGAGGATGGGTGCAGTGGAACTGCTGCTTCAGTTTCAACACATACCTTGTAGTTAACCGTTTTGCCAATAGATCACATCATTTTTAAAACTCCAATTTGTGGGTAAATCCTGTTGGCACTGCAGAGACAAATATCAGTAATTATCTGTCTGTTATTCACCGGTTGTCTCAAATAAGAATATAGGCATGTTCATTATTTCAGGGGGCAAAATCACTGAAAAATGATGGGGTGGAGTGGGGTGTGGGCGAGAAATATTCAAACTACAGATAGGATACTTTTACTGATTTGGAAAATTAAGTAATTTTTAATTTTTTAAATGAAACTGTAGAGCCATATTAAACTAATTGGAATAATAAAATATTTGAAAAAAAACTAAGTTTGTCTTGAAGAAAAATTCTGAGGTGGCATTTCTTCTCACTATTGTCCTTCCCTGAGTAGTATTTATCTGCCAGCGATGTCCAACAGTGACTCATTTATCGGTTACACCAACTGCATCCCACAGTTTCAAAAGAGGTTCATTAATTAAAATGTAAATTGGAACTGACACAGAGAAGCCAATTATATAATTGATATTATTGTATGATTTAGTTTAACTAACTCTTAATGCTTCACTTACTTGTCATAATGTATATGTAAATGTTTTGATAACATTTGGTTCTCATCATCAGCTAAAATTCAACTCTCGCAACTGTTGTGGTTATGTTTAACAATTTTTCGAGTGAAATTTGTACATACTTTATGTTTAAGGCACCGGTTTATAAAATGAATAGCTGTAAAAATGAATCTGCTTTTTTCTTTTAATTTTATATACTCTTTAATGTCCTTTTTCAAGTTATTAAAATTACAGTTGAAGTTATTCAGATCTGTGTATTCCATCTTATAGTAGTTGCTAAATGAATTTATTCAGGTCAGTGTTCCTATGGCTCAAAGGCCTATTTATTAATTAAAATGTAAATTAGAACTTGCACAGTGAAACCAATCATATAATTGATATTATTGTATGATTTAGTTGAACTACACACTCTTAATGCTTTACTTATCATAATATATAGAACCAGTTTCGAGAACATTTGGTTCTATACATTGTGACAAGTAAGTGAAGCATTAAGAGTATGTAGTTCAACTTAATCATACAATAATATCAATTATAGAGGTTCATTAAGTTTAATTGTTATCATGAACTGTAAAGTATTAACTTTAACTTAAAGTATTAATAAAATTTGCTTAACATCCAAACTAACCTGTATGTCCTGGTGCATTCCTAAGGTATAACATGCAAAACTCATTGCAGCAGCTGTTGTGTCATGACCCTATAAAAAGTAAAACCTTAAGTTTTAAGATACTTAAATAGTGTTAATAACAATACAATTTTCATATATTAATAGCGATAAAAACAAAAATTGGTACTATGCTACTGCTATTAACTTTTTGTTGAACTATTGTTTTCTAATCAATTTTGTGTGAAATAAAGGAAGAAAGAAAATTGGCTACAAAAATCAGGAGAGGAATAAACAGAAAAAAAGGAATATAAGCCTGATGCTTAGAATTAGAACTGATTAATGTAGAGGAGAAGTAGACTATTAGTGAGTTTATTTCTTATTCCTATTTTTTCCCCTTTCAAGATTTTTACACATCCAGAATAAGTACTCATAATTCATTAAGTATTAGAGGAAACGATAGTAATATGAATGAATAAAACAAGACCTGACAGCACTTAAAAATGTAATTTCATTTTAACAACAAGGAAAATATTCAGCATAAATCCTTTACTGGTCAACTTAACCCAGATGAGAATACACCTGGCCCCATTGGGTTATATTGCAAACTCGGCAGTATAGTGATTTTCAATCATTCATTTTTTTGATTGATTGGTTCATTCAATCATTCATTTATGGTGCTGCTATAAGCTTGAATCATGGTATGACATGTATGAATGATGTTTAACGCCTGTTTTTGCTACAGAGTACCACAGGTGATGGACACTGATGATACACGAGATGAAATGATATATTGGGAAAGGATTTATGAAGGAACATTCCAGGCCTACGTTTAGGGTACCTCCCCGGCATTTGCCATTTATGAGGACTGAGGGTAAACCTGGAAAAAATCTGTCAGGGAGGATGGTCCTTGTGGGAGGTATAGGGTTCGAATGCTGTCAGGACCGTCCTCCTTGACTGAGGGTTTTTCCAGGTTTTCCTCAGTCCTCATGACTGGCAAATGCTGGGGAGCTACCCTAAAAATTAGGCCTGGAACGTTTCTCTCCTTAAAAAATCCTTTCCCAATAATCATTTCATCTTATCATCATCAGTGTTCCCCACCTGTGGTGCCTCGGTAGTAAAAATGGGCGTTAAACACCATTAAAAAAAAATAACTATCTCGGCCACAGGTGAATCATAGTTACAGCAATTTATAAGAATAGAAAAGACACATGATATTGAGATCTTTGAAGGATACAGAAAATGTGTTATACTTAAATATAATACAATTCAATAAAATGAACCAAAATCAACATCTTAGAAACAGAAAATAATCTTATGGTTCATCTAACTCGGAGTATATTTTGGAGTTACTTGAATTTTTCTTCTATTATTAGTTTTAGTTCTAAAGATAGCATATTATAATATTTATATATTCCTAGTGAATCTTTTTTCTAGATATTGCATATAATAAGCCTAATCTATACAGCATAACCTTACAGTTATAACTATGTTAAGCTAAGGCTTAATTAGCTGATGCAATCTCCTGTTGTTCTATCTATCATGAGATAACTGACCTGTTAGTTTGTAATCTTTTTTTTATTGTTGAATCAATGCTCCATTTAAGTATATACCTACTAGTTGCTGTTCAACTTTTAGATCACACAATAGATAAGGTAAATTAGGCAGGATGTTGATATTGCCTGAGAACACCCCATTTTTCTGCAACCCTTAGGTTTTGTTTTCGTTTACTAATTAGCTAAAAATATATCTTCAGCAGTTTAAATACTAATTTGAACTTGTACAGTAAAGCTAATCACATAATTAAGATCATTGTATGATTTAATCAAACTACACACTCTTATTGGCTCCACTTACACGTTTAAATTAAGTTCATGTTTCACAGACAATCATTCGCATCAGCTAATGTTTGACTGTTGGATAGGTTATGCTTTGGGGATGTATATTCTGCTCTGGTGGTGTTATGAACTTAAAGTTTATGTTTTCATTCCCAGAAGTGTCGAACTTCATTAATCTGTCTCTGCATTTATAAATATTGATGTTCTCCTGTGTTGCTAACTCTGTTGGTCTTTGTATGGATTTTAATAATTTTGCTTTATTCATTATGTCATGGTTTTCTGTCCAGAAATGAGATGCTACTGCAGATTTCTTGACAGAAAACCATGACGTGAATAAAGCAAAATTATTAAAGAACCTTCAGGAACATAAAATAAACAAGTGGAGAAATCACCAGTAGCAGCTCATTTCTGGACAGAAAACCATGAAGGTTTCAAAGAATGGACTAAGGCTTTTTAGACATGTTGCGTTTTTGTAATATCGTAAAGTTGGTCTTATACGAGATGCATTCAAGTTATAACACCTCCGATTTTTTTCTCACTACTAATCACACGAAAACTATGAAACTTGTGTTACTTCTCTACGTAATCTCCCTGCAGCCGTACACATTTTTCACAACGTCGACGCCATGATTCCATGGCCGCTGCGAACGCTTCTATAGGAGTCTGTTTTGACCATTGGAAAATTGCTGATGCAATAGGGGCATTGCTAGTGAATAGGCGACCACGGAGAGCGTCTTTCATCGTAGGAAACAGCCAAAAGTAGCTAGGAGCCAGATCAGGTGAATAGGGAACATGAGGAATCGCTTCAAAGTTGTTTTCATGAAGAAACTGCTGCATCAGTTCGTCCGATGCGCTGGGGCGTTGTCTTGGTGAAAGAGCACATGTGCAGCCTTTCCCGGCCGGATTTCACGGACTACACGTAATTATTGGCTCAACCTTCCTTTTAGTTTGTTATTACCGAATATTATTTTTCACTTTTCTTCAGATCACCATTTTGGTTTTGAAGCAGCTTTTCATGCAATGCTGGAATAAGCTTCTTCAAAACATCTTAGAGTGCACCTGTATCCGTAAGTGCCCCTTGAAACGCAATGAGTATGGCTTACTCCACCGCTGTCCCAGAACATGGCCACCATTTTTTTCTGCACTGGCGCTTACCCGAAAATTTTTTGGTGACTGTGAATCTGAGTGCTTCCATTGAGCAGACTGGCGCTTAGTTTCTGGATTGAAAACGGCATCCGTGTCTCATTCATTGTTACAATCGATGAAAAGAACGTCCCATTCATGCCGTCATTACGCGTCAACATTACCTGGCAACATGCACGCGCACAGCCGTGTGGTCATCCGTCAGCATTCCTGGCACCCACCTGGAGGACACTTCGCATTTTCAGATTTTCAAGCAGGATTGTGTGCACAGACCCCACGGAAATGCAAACTTGGAGGCGATGTGATCCACATTAATTCGGCGATCCTCCTAAACAACTTTCTCCACTCACTCGATCATGTCATCAGATCGACTTGTGCTAGGCAGAGATGGCCTTGGTTTGTCACACGACGATCTGCCTTATTTGAACTGTCGCACCAATGAACGCACATTAGACATATCCGTGACACCATCACAAATGTCTCACTCAACTGGCGATGAATTTCAATCGATGTGAAACGACGCAAATGGAGAAAACGAATTATAACACGCTGTTCTTGTAATGAAAACGTCGCCATTTTGTAGTACCAAAAACAGTCCTAACAGTCCTCACTCTCGCCGCTGCCGTTAGGTTTCTGTGTGCCATATAATGTTGCCATTTGTCGCACATTGACAATGAGTACCCTAGTATTTTAAAACAAGGTGGCAATACTAGTTACTGAGATCGTGGTTATGCTACACAAACAGCTAAAGAACCATAGAGCCATTGAAAGTGTCAATTTGAAACATTTTTCAAAAAGATCTGTTTATTGTTACACTCGACATATTTAAAGATTTTTTTTTTTTAAATTAATGATAGGGAAGAATTTTCACTTAAAATATTCCTTATGCATTATTTGGATGATAAATGGTGTTAAATAATTGTTTAAGAAATTCTGATTTAATACTTATTTCTTCATTTCATCAAGCACAGCTTTTTATATTAAAATAAGTTTAAAAAATAAGTGTTTTGCTTTCTCTCTCTCTCTCTCTCTCTCTCTCTCTCTTTTGGCTGCTCAGTGTACATATAATTTTCTTCACCTTCAGTCATTTTTACATTTTCAGTTTTCAGCCAATATATTAAAAAACATGATCCAATTTTCTTTTTTCAAATGTGGATATTTCAATGAGCATCAGTGTCATTTCAAGCACCTTCAGATGAAAGTAAAACTGGAGAAGAGTGCTCCAGAAAAAAATGTGGCCAGCTTGCCTTCATCTGATGTAAGCAAATTGCAAGAAATGTTTTGTAATTTGCAATTTTCTCTTCCATGATTGGCCTTCATATCTTCTGCTCTTAAACCTACGAAAGGAAGTGCTATTTTTTTCCATTTATATTTATACATCATTAAATTAATGACCTCAGGGCAAGGGCTATTTTTTTCATTTCTATTTATAAATCATTAAGTTAATGACCTCATCAAAATGCAGGCTGATTCCTTTCTTGTCATTATATATCAATCCCATATTTTAAGGTTAATAGCTTCTCTGCTTATTGTCTCTAGCAGCTATAAATCTTGTACTTACATTTTTATACAGGCTATCCAATACAAAGAAATTGGAATCATCTGAAAACAATTGGGATCTTTACTTAGAACCTGTGACCTACAATTAGATTGAGGTGCAGTATGCTTGTGACTCTGCCTCTGCTAATGACATTAGTTTATATTTGTCTGGCCATGAACATACACCATATTGCAACAATAACTGTTACTTTCTGGTTTAGATTTAAAGTAAAACTACTCAAAAATCATATCAACACATTAAAACTCTCTTGATGTTTCACTTTTAAAGACTACATGATTCATGAGGCACTTATATTGTCAACCATTCAACGGCTAACAGATCTGATCAGGTGGGAAATATAAGTAACTGTGCTTGCTCTGGTGATCTCTTGATGAACTTATACAATATTTTGTCTGCTTTTGGTATGTCAAAATTCAACAGTCTGGTTTAATATTTTTTATATTAATTTTTTCTCATATGCTGAGTTTATTTGGGTGCTGAATTGCCTTTAATAATGATGTCTTTTTCTATTTTGTGATTTTTCTTCCAAAAGTGTGCTGCCACTGCTGATTTCTCTAGCTGTTTGTATTTTATATTTCACCAGTGTTCCTTTAGTGTAATACTTAAATTCCTTTTTGTTTTTCCTAAATACATCTTATCACAATCTCTGCAATTAATTCTATATATACCTGAATTTTTTTCTTTTGGTCGGGTTCTGTTTTATTTAACTTCACTGGTTTGCTTATACTATATTTATTTATGGGTGCCAAAGTGATGTATTGCTTGAATATTTTTTGAAATTTATAATTAAGGTAAGGGTGGTAGGTGAATTTTCGATAAATCCTTTCTTTAGCTAAAGCACTGAGTGTAATGATTTGTTTAATTTTCTTTTTTTCTTTTAATTTTTTTATTTTTTGATCTATCATTTGTTTGTTAAATCCATTGATTTTTGCGGTGTCTATTAAGTGTATTATTCTTTCCTGTATTCTTCCTGTTTAAGTGGTATATTGATCAATCTATAAATCATGCTGTTAAAAGCTGCCTCCTTGTGATGTCTAGGATTGAAACTATGAGCTTTCATGTAATTGTCAGTATGTGTATCTTTTCTATATATGCCAAACTCCAATCTGCTATTGTTCTTTATTATCTTCAAATCCAAACAGATAGAGAAATCTGCAGTGGCAGCACACTTTTGGAAGGAAAACCATGAAATACAAAAAAGACATCATATTATTAAAGGCAATTCAATACCCAAATGAACTCTGTATGTGGAGAAAAAAATATATATAAAAAAATATGAACACAGACTCATGAATTTTGACATACCAGAAGCAGACAACATATTATAAGTTCATCATCAGACCACCAGAGCCAGCACAGTCACATTTCCCACCTGATCACATCCATTAGTCATTGAATGGTTGACAATGTGAGAGAGTGCCTCACGAAATATGCCCCAGTTTACTTTTTAAATAAGCTTTTAAAAGTGGAACATCAAGAGAGTTTTAATGTGTTGATGTGATTTTTAAATAGTTTTACTTTTAATCTAAACCAGATTTTATGATAGTTTCACTGTGTTGACTCTTCAGTTTTCATTGATCTAATACTTTGATTCATTTCAAAATCTGTAACTGAAACACTTGAAACCAATCATTTGCAATCTCAAAATATTAAATATCAAGTTCTATGTAAATTCTTTTTTAAAATTTTTTCAACAATCTATTTATAAAATTTCAGTCTTCATGTCAATATAGAACATAATAAGTAAACAATGATTGAATATATCCTATTAAAATGTATTAAATATGTTTACACTAATTCCACTTATATAACATTAGGACATTTTTGGGAAAAATCACTCCCATCATCAGCTCTTGACCGGCTATTCAATATGGAGGCTGAATCCTGAGATGATTCTGTAGAGGCATCTGATGGTTTGAATATGAACTTTTTGAGTTTATTCACAGATGGAACATAAAAATTCATTAAACTTACTTTATTTTTCAGGACAAGATATTTTTCTCCAAAGCTCTCTTCGTTTGTGAAGTTCTTTCAGTAACATAGCCTCTGGCTTAATTTCATGATTTTGAATGCAAAAGTGAGCTGATTTATGTATTTGTTTAAATTAAATATTTCTAAAGAGTTCCTTTCTCCAAATTTGTACATTTTTCTTCCTTTTTCCTATGCTTTTTTTTATTACATTCTGCACATTGAATAAAAAATGCATTTGTAAAATTAACAGAAATTTAGAAATTTGGAGAAAGGAGCACTTCAGGAATATTCCTTTAAACAAATACATAAATCAGCAGTAACAGCTACTTTTGAACCGAAAATTATGAAATTAATCCAGAGATTATGCTACTGAAAAATATCATAACCCAATACTTAGGAAAATACTTTCATCCTGAAAAATAGAGGTAATTTCACGAATTTTGATACTCCACTCACAGATGAACTCAGCACATTTCTATTCAAACTATCAGATGTCTCTGTAGAAACACCTGAGGAACCAGTCATCAGAGTAGTCAACAGATGATGAGAGCGACTACCCCTGAAACAGTCCTAATGTTGTATAAGTGGAGTTAGTGTTAACATATTTAATAAATTGTAATAGGATACATTACTACTCCTTTGTCTATAGCTTCCTAATTACAATTTAAATAATGCTCAGATACTTTATATTAGAGGGGCCTTTGTAATAAAGACATAAGAATTTGAAAATAGGTAATGTTATGAGCTTTATGTTAAAACTTCAAACACAGATAAACTTTATCTGCTCATCTTATCTATGATCTGTCACACTATAATCTAGTATCACTCACTCACTCACACACTCACACTCACACTCACACACACACACACACATGCGCGCGCGAAGCTAGGATATTTTTTGTGAAAGTTTTAATTTCATAATTATAAACTAAATATACAGCAAAACCAAAATAAATCTTTACTAGATCTTTAACATATATACATTTAAGATACATGCAAAAGCTTTGAAAAATTATAATACTAACCTCAAACATAAAAGTATCAACTTCCTCTCTTATTTCCTCATCTGAGAGTATTGACTGGTCTCCTCCTTCTTTGGAAACCATAAGCAGAAGATCCAGGAATGTTAACTTTCTTTTTTCATCTGAAAATAAGACAAATTTTAATACCTATAACATGATCACAATGACATCATTGGAATTACGTAAAACTATTTCAAACAATCATATGATGTATACCTATTTCAAAATTTCTTATATTTCATTCAGAAAATTCATTCTGCTATGGGAACATTTTTCTATATCAGCTGTTCCGAAACTTCTTGCATACAAGATCTCTTTTTTTGAGAATGAAATTTTGGCAACCCCTACATTCACTTAGCTACTTAAAAATAATTAATATGCAAGTTTGCATACATGCTTCAACAATGTGATATCTACTTTCCCAACATCCACTATGACCGTCCTAAGGGTCCAGACCCATAGTTTGGGAATCACTGCTCTATGTTATGGTGTAGTTCAAGAGTGAAATTGCTCTCACTATGCAGCACTTGTAGTTTTATTAATCACAAATACAATGCAAAATTAAAATATCACCCATTATTAAAGACACAAGATGTACTCAGTAAAATAAATGCTTATTTAAATATAAAGCTTCTGGAAAATAAGATTCCATTTTCCTTCATTTTCCTTTTACCGAATTTATGCCATTTTAAACTATGCATTTCTTTTTATTCTTTCTTTATCTGGCCTTTCTTGTACTATTGTTCAAACTCTGTTATAGCTCTAATACTCTCTTTATTCCAAGTCACACATATTTAGAAAGAGTTTTCTCATTATTTCAAATTTCTCACAGAGTGCACTTTGAAAATATTAACATTTATCACTTGCATTATTAATTTGAATTTATGACAATGTCACTTTTTAGAATTAGCTATCATGCATGTAGGATTATGATGAAAACTATATGAACAATCATTTTGGGGATTTTATTTGGTAATTTTCACACTATATTGCATTCATTTATAACACTATCTGCTAATAAAACTTATCAAGAAATAATAATTTAATGAAATACCTCTTTTACCAAACAAAATGACTCTAGTGGTAATCCTTGGGACTCATATCCAGGAGTTCCTGGATTCGGGCCTGCCATCCTGACCTTCAGTTTTTTCATGTTTTACCCAGGTTGCTTAGGCAAATACTGAGATAGATATTTCCTTTCCAAGAACTTTCCGTTTTCCTATTTAACCTCATTTCATTTCTTTGGTTATGTTACAGGATCGAAAGTGCCAGGCTAGGTCATGTGTACGATGTGATGGTTACTTGTGCTTTGTAAAGTTTTCTGCTTTGGCATCTGATATGGAAGGGATTCTTCTGAAGGGCTCTAACTCCTTGGAGGAGGCTTCGGCGTTGGGGTGCTCTATCTGGAAACAGTCTGTGCCTTACCGCCCGAGATCTTCCTTACCTCATCCCTTGCTTCTGGAAATGCCCCTTTTGGAACTAGGGACAAACGACCAGTCCTTGAGCAAGATTAAGCACCGAAATATCCTCCATTGCTACCAATCCAATATTCACTTAAAGCCAAACCCAAGATAACTCGAAATGTCCTTCTTTGATAAGCTTACGACACGGTTATAACTCCAGATCTTCTTTGTCGTCGGCATCTGAGAACTTCTTTTTTAAGCCGCTAGGCCATATTATGATCCCGCACCTTAGTTAATCGCGTTTTAGACTGCTGAACGAGTTGTGGTTGTGTACAGTCTCTGCGGCGTGTTTGAGGTGAGGTCAAGATATCCTTTTCCCTGTCGTCTAGGACTCATTGTGCATATACTACCTTCAACATTTTAAATAGTTTCCAGGTTGGCTCATCATTACTAGTGAGTGTCTTACTATATCAATGCAATGACGCAGGTATTACTTTTTAACCATGGTATTCTAGTGTTCAGTCAACTATTCTGTGTTAATATATTCATTAGCTTAGTAATTATTGGTATTGCAATTTAAGACTGTGGCTTTTTAATGTGAGCATCTTGCCAGGTTTTAGGGCATTAGGTGGTTCCTCCACAATGTTTTAATTATATTGTGTTGCGAACTTCTTACTTCATGCTCTAATTTGTTCAAAAATTCTTGTATATTTTCTCTATATTAGATGGGGCTTAATCAGGGTTAGTTACAGACGATCCTTCTTATATATTATAATAACTTGCTTGCAATCGCATCCTTTATTATTCTATCTTCTTGTTATTCAGTTGAATTATTTATTGTTCCTGTGGACGTTTTAGCTGCTTATTTCTTAGACAGAGCTCCCGTGGTAATTTGTTAAATATTTAATACAATTAATTCTTTTAATAAATTCAAAAGCTAAAAAAGTATAAGCCCTATATTACTATTTAATGTTATTCCATATGAAAATTTTCTCCCATATTTCAATGTTTATGAAAACCAGTCTAAAACATTTGAAAACTTTAGTTCAGCAAAATTCCTCTTCCCTTTCTTTGCCGTGCTTGGGTGTTAACGGGAGGCACTCGTTTAAAATGTTTCAAGACGCTGATATTTGAATAAAAGAAGATTAAACGTCATGAATGCAACAATGATGCAACGTGCGAAGAAAATCTGAAAATCTGTTTCCTAGTAGATATCGTAGCCCTTTCCATTGCTAAAGAAAATAGCTATAGATTTGGAACTTTCCCAGAACGTATCACGGATTGAGAGCGACATCAAGAAAACGACTGCAGCGCTGTTTGAGAAAACTGCATTGAATGTTCGTGAAAAGTTTCAGAAATGCCCGTCGGCCATTTATCATCTTAAAAACGCAATTTACGCATGACTGGAAGTAAGATTACGATCCTTACCAGACTTGAGAACTGGTATGACCCTAGTCTTGCGCCAAGCATGCGGAATTATTGTATAAGCCTTCTAAATATAGATAATGGCCCAAAAAAGAAAGGTTTTGCCAGCAGAAGAAAGCCTTTGTTACATTGCAATGTAAACACCATCCAAGTTCGGAATGCAGTGGTGCGAAGACGAATGGGTATATCAGTGTGTGCAGATAAAAATACGTTACAGTACTCTAGGGCCCTATTCCACAAACTAGAGTGTCTGCAAGGGGGGGGGGGGCACAAAGGGCAGTTGCACCCCTCGAGGTTTTTAAAATTAATAATCTCCCATTTAATAGCCAAAACACTGATATTTTAAAATAAAACCTTTAAGGAACCTAATTTATTAACCCTATATTTTCTTTTTACATCGACTTAAAAAATAGATTGTAATATACCAACAACGAAGCAACCGAGTATTAAAAGATAAACAGTTATCTTTAAAGATTTTATTCGGAATCACAGGTTTTCAAAAACGGAGACTGTGACCGTTATAATGTTGGACAATACAACGCTGCCATGAAAAGAGGAAATTCAATTTTTTTATGTGACCGCTATCCGATATCAAATAGTTACACTTATTAAACTCTTCCGCAGCTGTAGGTCTGCCGTTAATTCTAGAATGTTATGAGTTATAATATTATTGGAGCGGTAAGGAGAAAAACAATTGATATCAAACGCTCTGAAGAAAACATGCGAGACTATAAGCTGCTATTAAACATCACTCCACGTGGAGTTTGTTGTTAAATCCTAAACTACTGATGGCTAAAGCTAAAATATTATTGGTGGGCAAGATAGAGAATCTCTTTCGTTATATCATCAAAAGATTTGAAAAAATACTTGGCGACTAATTACACGCCATTGTTACCTATTCAAAGTAAGCCGGTTGGGTACACGAAGAACGCGGCGATAATAGCTCGAATGTTTTTATAATTATGACAGTCGTCTCTTGTTGATCTGCAACTGTTGGTGCATAGCACTACAACACGTTATGTTTTTCAAACAGATCTGAGGAAGTATTTTACTGTTAACAGTCAAGAGTTCATCTAGTAATGCTGAAGGAGCTTATTATCATTCAAATAAGAGATCAAAACTTGGTGAGAGTAATGATGTTGACAAAAATGAAAATTTAATACCCGATTCTAATTCTGGTGACTATGCTTACTGTGAAGTTAGTGAAACAAAAGCCTCATCTACCTCTGCATGTCGTGAAATAAACGACTTGGATATTGCAAAATGCATAAGTAGATGTAACTTAAGGGCTTCTTTAAATACAAACTTTTGAATGAACCTTGGCAACCTAATGAAGACTGACTTCAAAGTTGATTCTTGCGATAAACGAAGATTCTTGCACCATGGCAAAATATCATGCTCTCAACTTCGCTAGTGTTTGGAGGTTATTGAAAAGAGTAAGGAACCAACCTTATACTCATATCCTCCGGAGCAATGGAGAAATCACTTCCAAGAAGTATTCGGGGAAAGGGGGGGGGACTACAGGGGCCAGCACTAAACGAGATGCAGCTATTAGGAGCACCAAAAATTGAAATTATGGATCGCGACATTATAAGGGAAGTAATTAAAGCAACAAAAAGCTTAAAGAACAACAAAGCACCTGGGCTCGACGGACTGCCGTCAGAACTATTTAAGCAGGGGTTAAGATGTTTAAAATTTATAGATATGAGGAAGATAATGAATGACGTTTTCAATGGGGGAAGCACATCCAGAGGAATGGTCTTCGGCAATTATGTGTCCAATATTTAAAAAGGAAGCCCAAAGTACCGGATAATCATAGGGGATTGGCATTCTTCCGGTAATGAAAAAAAGGTATTGCAAAATTTTATGAGAGAATTAGGGAATGGGTAGCAGAATACAACACACTTTCAAGCATTATGAAGTAAATTATGGACGAAAGAAGTTTCGGGTAAAATGATCAAGGCATTAGAATCAACATATAGTAAGGTACAGTTCTGTGTAAAATATGATCGAGATAAGGCTTCAAAAAGTGTAATAACATGGAGAAGTGTGAGGCAAGGTTGTATTCTATCACCCTTTTCAATTTGTTTGTAGATTGCATACCGGGGATAATATGTGTTACAGAATCTGATGCCCCGGATATAGGAGGCATATCCATACCATCTCTCCTTTATGCGGAGTATCTAATATTCATTTCCAAATCAATTGACGGTTTGCAAAGAAAACTAGACTGCTTAAAACCGTATTGTCAGGAATGGGGGAATGGCAGCCAATGGAGAGAAGACCAAAACAAGAACGGTGCGGTGTATAGCAGGAAAGAGGTGGGAGTATGCAGGTCAGGCACTGGAAAATATTTTCGAAATTCACATACATGGGAGTCACTTTAGCTATGTACGGGAACTGGGCCAAACACATAGGCAACACAAAACAAGTGCATAATTAAAAATATAGAGGCATTAAAGATTTTAGTAAAAATAGCGGAAACCCCGCTGAGAACAATAGAATAGAGTTGATGTATAGAGCGGTTATGTCAACTATGGCGTACGGGGCCGAAATTTGGGGGTAGGAAAACACCGAAAACTTAATCAGGTACAAACGCAGTTTCTAAAACAATTACTATAAGTAGGGAGGGGTACAGCAAATTGTAGGGTTCTTAAAGAGTTTGGTATTTCTAACGAAAGTGTGAATTTAAAAATAAGAACAATTAAGTACTGGTTGAGAATAATAGGAATGATCAAGCTCTTCTTCGAGCAGTTTGTCTAAGGGAGCAAATAAGGAAAGGGCGGGATACGGGATGGGAATCAAAAATAAAGAATTAGACAAAATTGGATTAGGATACATTTGGTAAAGGGGAGAGGACATTACACGAAATAGTTGGAAGATAGTTAACAGACGTTTGCGAGATACAATAGGCAAAATATTGAGTCTTAATGCGCAGAAAAAGTATAGCTCAACCTGCCGGCTCAAATACATCGGGAGTGGGGGGGATTATCTAGATATCTGTGGTAGAGAAAAAAGAAAGGGTCTCGCATGGCTCAGATTAGACGCTTGGAAAAGAAACAAAAGTCACTTTCTGAGGGAGAGGATTTGCCCATTGTGCGGAGAAAGCGATACCTGGAGGTATATTTTGGCAAAATTCAAGGAAACTGTGATTATAAGAAATAAGCATTTACCACCGCAATTTTTAAATGCCAATAGAAGTTCTCTATTTGCCGGGAAGTGTTGGTACATGTGAGATGCACAATTTGGAAATATTTCTGGAAAAGACCCAACAAAGAGGTTAATGACTATAATGAAGAGGGGAGAGTTTGAGAGGGGGTGAGTAAATGGAAAGGGAGCTCAAGAATAATGATTCTATTCGTGTTTATGTATTTGTACCCAAAATTACTCATAGAAAACATGTGCTTTTAGTATATCGATGGTTTGTATATTTGCATCATCTATCCATCCATCTAAATGGATGGACATTTTGACTGTTGCATGGACGATATTGCATGTACGGCCGTAAGACCCATGCGAGAGTTGTACTTGCTTGAATGTATTTTAAAAATGGTACAATAAAAGGTCCTTTACCACCACCACCGCCAGTTTTCTGTACATTCTGTGTTCTTTTCTCACCTAGTACTCGGAATCGTGGTGATAAATAAAAATTGATTAAGTTTGTTAGAGAACTTTCGTGGAGGTATAAAGATTTCCACGAAAGAGCCCGTGAACATGTCAATACTCAAATGCATGAAACAACTGTCGAGGAAGCAACACATTTTCATAAAAATTAAACGTTTGGAAAATTCAATTGGTTGTTAAAATTTAAAGTAGAAACTGGGGATAATGAATTAGCAAAGCGTTTAGAAACTTGCCCTTTACATCTGTCAGAACACAAAATGAAATCGTGGATATATGTAGTAGTATTATTTCCAGAGAAATAATTTCAGAACAATCAGATAGGACGTTTTCAATTCTTGCAGACGAAATTTGTGACATTAGCGAAACGGATCAATTATAAATTGATATTCTTTGATGAAAATGAAGGGAAGAACATTATCAAAGAAGAAATTTTGGGATTTGTTTCGCTTTACGAGTTTGATGCTGAAAATGTTGCAAACTCTATATTAAAAGCTTTACATCAGTGTGGATTAGACATAACTAAACTAGTAGGGCCGGGTTGTGTTGGATGCTTAACAATGCAAGCAAAAATAAAAGAAAATTTTCCTAAAGCAGTCTATATACATTCCTCAGCCCATAGGCTAAATTTGGTAATTTATGATCTTGGTAAACTGTCACTTGTTCAAAACTGTACAGTTATTATAAGGGTCATTATAAAATGTTTAAAACATAGTTCTAAAAGCAGGAGATGAGTTTTAAACATTCCTTTCTCTCTGAAACTAGCATTCCTTTCTCTCTGAAACTAGGTGAACTGAAAAATATAAAAGCATTCGTACAGTGACAATTATGTGAGTATTGAAACTAGTAGGACTGAAAAATATAAAAGCATTCGTACAGTGACAATTATGTGAGTATTGAAACTAGCTGGACTGAAAAATATAAAAGCATTCGTACAGTGACAATTATGTGAGTATTGAAACTAGCTGGACTGAAAAATATAAAAGCATTCGTACAGTGACAATTATGTGAGTATTGAAACTAGCTGGACTGAAAAATATAAAAGCATTCGTGCAGTTACAATTGTGTGAGTATTGAAACTAGTTGGACTGAAAAATACAAAAGCTTTCATGCAGTTACAATTATGCGAGTATTGTAAATGAACTTAGGAGTTAGGTAGCGGGGGGAATGGTGATGGAAGTTTTGATTATATGTGATATAGCTCACCACTCAATAGCTCTTCTTGTCGATCTACAGGAATGTTGCTGGTTTTTGGGACCTCATAATGCCGGGTTGAGTGAGGGGAATTGAAGGTGTTGACGAGAAAGAACACCTTATCATCTGCCAGTTGACGTTTATTCAACAAAAGCGCATATCAGGACGTTTTTCTTCGAACCGCAGAAATGAGACGTTTGGCAGACACGCGGAGCTATAATACTTGATTAACAATAGTTTTCTGACTGCTGGACAGAAGCGCCGATCAGAAGTGAAGCTAGAACATTGATGTCCCAGTGCGAGTTCCCAAGACTAGATTCTGACTTCCAAGGCTGAATCTCTGAATTCCCCAAAAAGGCGATTTCGTGTCCTTAAATACTCAATAAGGCTCGCTTGACCAGGTGTTACAGGGACGCTCTATTTTCCCGCCACTATGGATTTAGACATCCTTATAGGATATCGTAACTTCATGCCACTCTCATATTATTGGCTAGTCAGATTATCTGAACGTAACCATTTGGCGATTCGTCCACCGTTCAATTTCAACTTCTACCATACATTAAAGTTCAACGTACCTTAAGGCAGCGCAGGCATTTAACAGCGTGCTTCTTTGACCACATACCTACTCGGGTGCGAGCAACCCTCTTCCAATGAACAAAAGAAAGAATTTGCTCCATTGTCTGCCAAAACGGTCCCTCTGCTGTCCGAGCGAGAATTCCTGCTTTTCGTGACATTTTTATACACTTACAGAACCCTTCACTTACAGCTAGCTGAAGTAAAATATTACGTATTTCTAATTAATTCCTCATAATTTATGGGGTACCAAGGACGGTACCGCTTTCAGGACATTTCCCAAGAAATTGGAGATTTTACAGCCAAGTAACAAGCCTTCTTTTTGCATAGTACACTCACTAAAACTAGTTTTATTTTGTGTATTTTTGTTATGGCAAAGTTCTCTAATATATTAGAACCATTATTTAAAGTTTTACAGGCCGAACAGTTGGATATGTAAAAATGAAACAGTTAACAATGAAATGAAACATTTTTGAAGGAATCAATAAATACATTAGATAATGTAACTGCGTTCGAAGAGATTTTTCAGAAAGCAGTACGTGTTATTGAAGATCTGGGAGAAGAAATAAAAATTCCAAGAATAACCACAAAACTAAGGCTAATGTCGCTGTTACAGATCCAAAAGAATACTTCAGAGTCACGCTGTTTTGTCCTTAAATAAATTCATTATTAATAAGTTTAAATTTTCGATTTTCTAAAAAAAATCGCTATAGCTTATGATTTATACTGTTACATCCTGCACAAATGTTGTCAATGACAGATTCAGAATTTGAAAATATCATTGGTAAAACAGGAGAATTTTATGGATCAAATAATTTCAAGGCAGAATGATTTATATAGAGGAACATCTGGAAACAAAGAGACCTACAAAAACCACAACTTATGGAAGTGAAATTTGTCATTTTACCCAACGAGGCTAGATTATCTTCCGTAAAACATCCGTTAATCATTGCCATAACTCTTTCTGCTACTACGTGCTGTGTGGAGTGATCTTTCAACACAGTGAAAACATGGACAAGAAACACTATGAAAAAAAATCGCTAAATGAACTTTGTTTGCTAAGTGTTCGTGTAAACAGAATAATAAAAAAGTAGGCAGAGCTTTCTGGAAAAGGCTGCCAGCGAGTTCAGGAAACGACCAAGGAAATTGCAACTCCTGTTTGCTACCACTCAGACGGTTTTTAAAGACATCAGCATATTGGTAAGTACTATACCTTAACGCCATAATAAATAGACCTATACTTTTTTTTAATGTTTTTTAATGTTGAATAACGTTTACAAAATCGAATCACACTAGAATAAAATACCTCGTCTTAATACAAACTCTACAACTAAATGTTATGAAACGTTAATTATATAAACGTGTTTCCAAAAACATTTGTTTTGTTTGTTCAATTGATTTTTCAAACTAGGTAAATTTTGATCATTATCTACTTTTAAAAATATGTTACCCCTTTCTCAAAAATATTCTGCGGACGTCCTTGTCCACAAAAGTATGGTCTAATACATACAAGTGTATTAGTGCAAGCGCTTGTATGGTATGGTCTTGTAACTTTCTATCCCACGAGAGAAGTGCAACATTTGTAAAGTTACAAATGACGTTGTATAAGAGCAAGTATGAGAAACAGCTGTTTGCAATACGTCGCACACCTTGAATTGAGTTATATTCCGCCTTAGGGATTTTTAATGTACAGAGCGGCTTATTGCCATTCTTGCTAAATGGGTCTAACATTTTTTTCCGTATATAATTTAAATATTTTATTAAGTATTTGTCGATATTCAAGTGTAATACAACTACATTTAGGAGCATCAATTTCAGTCGTCCACAGATGGCAGAATAATCGAGCTTCTCGATTGCAGCAGGTCATTTATTTTATTAGTCCATTTGATCATTTATATTGCTTGACAATCACGTTTTCATTATAAGCAAAAAATTGGGAAAATTTATGTCGGAGATTTTAAAAGAGGGTGAATGAAATATTTTCGCTGCATGTAGCAAGAACCTTTAAAATACATTAAAATGCTGGTTTGAAATGTGAATTTGAAACTGAAAATCTAATATCATGCCGTACTTTAATTGCACCTAACCTAACTTTATCATTGTACACAAATACTAATTTATTCTCTCCTTATACATATTCCTACTCATCATTTTAATCACGTTCGCTAATATTTGAGGTCATTAATATTCCTACACTTGTAGAGAAACGTGTACAAAGTTCAGTGCTCAATTAATATTTATTTTTTTAGTGATTAAATACATGTGGCCGCACAAGTGTCTGCATTAATCTTCTAATCCAATAGACAACATGCCCTCTTCAGTGGAGGCTTATGTTTTTGTGCACGTGACTGAAATAGCGCAACAGGAGAAAAAGAAAATGGGTTCAAAATTTCAATTTGTCCTGTGCTCAGCATGATGCCCAGGTTTAGCGTGTGATTTATTAAAAGGTCCTGCGAAGTTTCAGTCTTATTATCGTACAATGCACTTCTGCAAAAGAAGTCTCCACTATGACATGGGAAATAACCGAAATGAATAATTTCAGCTAGTCAGCAAGTTCATGTTACGATGACGCAATCCAAACAATACTATTTTGAGAGAGAGAGAGAGAGAGAGAGAGGTGTGAGAGAGAGGGTGTGTGTGTGAGAGAGAGAGAGAGGGGGGAGAGAGATTAGAGTCTAAAGTGATTACTTTGAGTCTGTTTAGTAAATCTCTCTCTTTAGACTAAACAGAAAACAGGTTTCAAATGGACAATATTTTAAAAAGACCAGATTTTCCACTAACAACTAAAACATACTAGATAGCCTTTCAAAAAGATCAGATTTAGTTGGAAAATAACTAAATTAGCAACATAATGTTATAATGCTTGCAGGAATCGGACGTTATCTGCAAATTTCCGTGCAGCATACTGAATCTCGTAAAACGTGTGTGCAACATGTTCATGAAGTTATCTACATGATGCAAACAGGTGTGCGGCGAATGTTGTATTTGCATTGCTTTCCCTTGAGCCCCATTTCTTTGCGCCATGATGCACGATCGATGGTGTCTGTTGCATTAACTTGACGACGCGTTCAGATCTTATACTTCTGTGGAACAGAACACGAAAATGCACTTGTACACTTATAAGTATGGAGCTGTAAAGTACAAGCGTAGCAGAAACCTCTGTGGAATAGAATTTTACTAATAACTCAAGTTAAAAGTCCATAAACTTGTAATGTATTAGTATACCATACTTTTGTGTAACAGGGCCCAGATTGTGAAAAAAGTTACCGACTTTCATAGCTCCCTTCATAAAACATAGAATGATATGAAGCGAAGTTCAAAAATTGATGAAATATAGTGTTCAAGATAGCTGAAAATTTATTCAATAGAGCATTCATGAAAACATATTTACCATCCTCAAATACTGCAACATTAAAATACTCAATTATTCTAGTGCAAAGCCCTTTGCTACGCTTGATGAACACATATGGGGTTATAAGACTGATTACACGCTGAAAACAATCAGAGTAAGTATTCCAAGAAAGACAGATGAAAAGATGTGTAGAGAGCTAGATGTAAGTTGGAATCCTAGATAAATGTAGTCTCCCTGATGTTTCATTATAAATAACGGTTCAGATGTCTACAATCAAAATGCTTTTCGCACTTTGCAACAATTCTTGTGCCCCCATTGCTACCAGGACATATTTTACAGTACTAGGAAAATCATAATAAACTTATAATGCTTGGTATTTTATATATATATATATATATATATATATATATATACACACATACATACATACATATATATACATATATATATATATATATATATATACACATACTGTGTAATTAATACTGAATAACTCAATGTGTAAAATAATTCTGTATCAATAAAGAATATACCGTTGTACTAAATATGTTTTTCTGGTGCTCTTGTACGCGCCTGATGCAAAGGCACTCGCTGTTACATTAGAACAAATGAACACCTGCCATAGAAAGGACCGGACAATACGCTATTGTACTCTCTGCCGGCAACAAACCCTTTCACGCCGTTGCAAATTCCAAGAGAGCCGTTAGCAAGGCGAATAACCTCATGAAATACTCTGACTTGCGCTTTAAATGCAGGCAGTAACCAGTGACACTCTTCGAAGTTTCAATATTAGCGCTTGAAATTGAGCTAGAGCCCACCAATGATGGACAGATTTTGAATGCTCGGAGGCAGTTGAATTTGTCTAGATGACCCCGTATGATTTCAAGAAACCACGCTAGCACGATTTGAATATTGTATATAAGGAGGAACATCCTCCGCAAAAGGCAGTCAGTTTCAGCTTGAAGAGGCACTTGGTTTGAAGATTCAGTTTTCAGCAGTCAGCATTCAGCCAGTTTCAGTTTCTTAGTCCTACTTTGTATTCAGATTTAGTTACTCTTCCGACATGATATTCCACATTCAGTTCTTAGTCTTCAAGCAGTCTTAGCTGCACTGAGCTCGTAAATTTATAATTCTCATTCAGGATTTCTTCGATTCGCGTTCAGGAAGCGGTCAGCGAGAACTTTCAGAAATTTTCACTTACCTTTTCGGCGATCAGTTATACCCTCGAGCACTAGCAAGCCTCGTCGCCAAGGGCCAAACTCACCAGAAGGCAGGATGAAACTCCTCGAACAAATAAATTTAATAACGCTCCAACGTAGTATCGTGTGATACTTTGTGCAGTTTCCCTTCCTCTCCTTGTCCCGTGCTCAAAATTGCACGAAGGCAGCTGAACCGGGTCAATGGAAAGATTATAGTAGCGAGGTAGAGACTACGATTAATAATTACATCGAGACCAGCTACAGTAAGGTGTCGCAGCTGGCAGTTCTTAATTAGCGTTCAATTAGCATTGGACGTTAGCCGCCCCCGAGAGCCTCCGGAAAACCGCCTCAACTTTCTTACCGAGGATCAAAAGTGTAGTATGCGTTAAAATCATCCATCAAATGATGTTGATATTGAATATACTAAGCCTTAAGTATCAGTTTGCAAGATGATGCCTGTCAAGAGTAAAAATAAGCAGACGAGTTATTTTCTATAATAAAAAAGAAAGAATGATGTCATAGTAAACCCATCTCGGGCTACAGCTAGAAAAGCAAGTAGCCTGAAACAGTATTTATATGAAGCTCTAAATATAAGGCAGTTTTATTCTATTATGTGATAAGTTTAACTAACTCTGTAAGGAGCAGAATGCCATAATCGATTGAATAACTAATGGTAGGCAGTCAAGGAATGAATAGGTATGTAAGTGTTATATTCCCTATGTCAATATTGTATGTAATGCTACATTTTATATTAATACTGTAAAATTCATGCGGCTGATCGAAACAATAGCTGGGATTGCGCAACCTTACAAAACTCAAGTAGCGAAGAAACCATGCGGTAATTAGGTTTTAATGGGCTTCTAGAAGCTTCTACCAGAGACGGTTGGACTTTGGACGCTTCCAGTAGCTGGAACGATCTATGAAACACATTCAAAGGAAACAATGGTACGGCGCGAAATGTTAATAATTGGAGAGAGTTAATGAATAGTTCGCAAGTTAGTTGTAAAGTTTCGAGAAAGTGCATAAACGCGAATGAATCTAAAAAAGGCAGCGTCGCGCCTTAGTTATGTATAGTTTTAACACCGGGCATTAGTTTGTCTCCCGTCATTTTATAGGGGACGGAAAGATCGATCAAGTGTCGCGCGATAGGTTTTTTTCCCGGGCGAATGAAAGGAAAAGTGTAAAGAATATTGTGTTCCAACGGTCAAGGTTGCGTCCCACCAACACATACCATATATAGGTCAATGTCAAATTCCGAGGTGAGCAATTAACCAGTTCTCGATGGTCAGCAGTGTTATTCCGAAGTATCAAAACAAATGCATTCAGCACAGATTCCGAACAATGCGTTTCATTTACAAGTACCTTCCAATCCTCGAACCCTGCTCCTATAGTTAGCAGAAAACAGGGGAAGTGCCCTGAGAACCATCTACAGATGAAACCTAGGAGACCGCATCCATCTTAATTAAAAATTAACGGTTCAAACTGAGTAGCCCAACGCGTGGCTACATTCATAACTTTTCAAATTGTGTTGCCAACGTGCGGCTCACACACACACATAACGTTTCAAGCCACGGGGTAGCTGAGGTGGTTAATGCGCGGATTCGTGAGCGGGAGGTCTGGAGTTCGAATTACTCCAGGTCCTCCCTGTCTGAGGTTTCTTCCAGGTTTTCCTCAGTCCTCATAAATGGCAAATGCCGGGAAGGTACCCTAAACTTAGGCCTGGAACGATTCCTTCATTAAAAACAAATCATTTCCAAATATATCATTTCATCTCATTTATCATTAGTGTCCATCGCCTGTGGCGCCTCTGTAGCAAAAACGGGCGCTAAACACCATTCATTCATTCCTACACGAGATCGAAGCATGCCAAGAACTATCCGTGCAAAACACTATTTCAAGGGGGTGGGGTTGTTTCCTGCAGACACACCAAGAGATATGGATGACCAGCGAAAACTTTAGCTTAGACCTTCGGATGCATATTCTATCTCTACCTTAAGGAAAAAATGTACTCTTTAACCCTGAATGTTTTTAAATCCACTCGGCACAGTGCCTTATTCACATGAAAAATACCAACACTTTTATGTTTATTAAGAAAGAATTCCATCATACCTGTTTAATGTCTAAAACGCAATAAAATCGCACATTGAGAGTGTAGAGCTTGCTATAAATATAAATAGCTGGTACACTCACTATTTATTTTAAAGAAAATAATGCAAATAAAAAAAGCTTTGTCATATTGCGAACCTTATACTTGAACATTTAACTTCCCTTGTTAACTGTTCTGTTATCAATTGTAGTTCTGATCATCTTTAGATAAGTTCTGATGGGCACTAGTGTGTGTATGACGCGCAGAACACAGGAAAGTATCCGCCTTACGTTTAATCCAGTTTTGACGAGTGTCACCTACGATACCCGAGTTTGGCTATGAAAGCGAGCCACATTCTTTGCCTTAAGAGGTGCATTACAGACGTTGGACGCTCATAATACATAAGATGAAATGAATAATATATTTTTAATAAAGAGTTCGGCAAGTCGGCGGAAAAATAAAGAAAACGTAACTTTTTAGGGAAAAGGTGTTTTATTTTCCTTTCACATCTATATACTTATTCAAGCGATTTTATAATTTGTTCATCCCATTTATAAAATTCCATTTCTTCAGCTCTGAAAAATATGCATTTGTTACGGTGTCACCTTCATTTGATGCTAATTCCTTTCCTACTGGCCATTTCTTAAGTTGTAGAACAGATAGTACCTAGTTCGATAGTATGGAAGATTACATGAGGAATAATTTCCTACCATAAATCCAATAGTTTTGAGGTCGCAAATGCAGACTTATGCGCTGGAGCATTATTGTGATGAAACAGGACCTTTTCTTTTTCAAATGAAGATTCTTTTTGATCGCGTCGTTTAATTCCTCTCAGTAGCACAGATGTTACGGTTTTATCCTTTTCCAAAATGTAAATTAAAATTACGCCGTAGCAGTTTCAAAATTGAGTATCCAACACCTTTTCTGCTAAGTGGATTATTTTTGTCTTTTCCGGAGAGCTTTCTCCGGCTGCCACCCACTGTTTAGATTGCTGCTTTGTTTTCGGCGGATAGTGGTCCATGTTTCGTCAATTGTTACCTACAGTCTCCTAAATCCATACAGCTTCCGTTTAAAGAGCTCCAAATTTTACGCGGAAGTGACAACTCGTTCTGTTTTTCTGGTCAATCTTTAGCAAACGCTGCACCCATTCCACGATAGCATTTTAATTTACAAATCGCTGTGTAAAATATTATGCACCCGATCTCTAGAAAAGTTCAGAACTACAGTGACAGCCCGTACCTTCAGTCCTTGATCGCTCACCTCTATGTTGTGGGTTTTTTTCAATAATTTCGGAACTGTTACCTCGAAAGTACGTCCGGAGCGTCCTCATTGCTTGTTCTCTTTTGGCCTCATCTAAACTTACCAAACAATTTATACACTATCAAACCAAAGGTCGTTGGTTCTTTAAAAAAGTAATATTTCTGGTTTAATTTTCAACGATTGTTCATAAATTTAAGCGGAGAATGGATTTCAAACACAGACTAAGCTTCGTAGTTATTTTTCCCCATGGTCGTTACTTTAAATGAAATTTAAAATCAAAACTTTCACTGGCTATTGCGGCCAGCATCATCAGTGGACTGAGTGAAAGTGGCTGGAGAGGCAGAATGGCAAACCTACAAAAAAAAAAAAAAAAAGGAGGAGGAGGAGGAGGGGGTAGGAGTAATGGGAGATTGTGGTCACTACATCATCCTTTAAGTCGCCACGTTGCCGAAGTATCGTTGAAAACAATCTAGTGCTACGACCTTTTGAGTTTGAACATTTCCAAAATTTGCCGTTGACGATGACTGATAAAATGAGGATGGTCGTTGCAGAAAATGAACCGCAGACCTCCCGTTCAGGAGTACATGCCTCAGCGCTCTCAGCTATTTGGGGGGGGGGGGTTATGGAGGTTTGTTCAACTATGCTTATAGCATCATAGGCTTCTAACAGTATTTATCATAGATTCACTTTAAAAAACTATTTTGCAGCAATTTCTCGTTTTTTCTTCTGGTTTTGAAAACGACAGTAATAATAAACAATCAAATATAATTTGTTGTCCTTAGAATTTAAATAATAAATATAATAAACTAATGATTACATAAACACATTTGTAAATTTGTATGAAGGTAAGGAATTAATAAAAATGAGCATAAAATATCAAATGAATGAAAAAAGATAGAGGATTTGTAAATAACTTTACCTCTGCTGTATTCTTCCAAATCTGTAGATGCTGGTGGGGCAGCTTCTAATTGTTGTTTTTTAGTTGCAATCACTTGTCTTGTAGTTCCGTGTAAAACAGACAGCCATTTAGATTGTTTTCTTGCTAATGGAGTAAGTGAAAATAACATATCTAGTTGATACCATGGCTCAAAACTTCTTTTCATTAACACCTCGCACATGCTGTGAAATAAAGCAGAATTACTCGTTTTACATAATATGATCTAGGGAAGAAGAAAAACAGTAATTTTAAAAGATTCCTTTCTTTTAAATAAATAACTACTTTGAAGTAAACCTTAATTTTGTGCAGTTTTGAAAAAGAATGGGAAAGAAATTTCAAATAAATTTATCATTAATGTATAGGTAAAGAAGACTGGATTTGTTCGGAAGTATTAATATGATTTCTAGTGGTGTAAAATGCTAAAAGTATTGTGGTGTGTCAGTATAATATGTGCAATTTAAAAGCTAAAAAACATGCATATGGAAGTATGAAATTGTATACTTGTGTGGAATTGGGTTATAACTATAGCTTTTGTGCAGTTATCAGTGTGCGCGTTTTTTTCTTATACCGAAGTAGGGTTTGTTCCAGTATCTAATGACTTTTAAGTTTAAAAATGTTATTTTCTTCAGTTTCTATGGTGAATTGTTTGGTTTACTCTTTTAAACTGAGGAGTTTAAAAGCACATAATGAATATTTATTTGGTACAGGTGGCACAGGGAAAGGGGAAATTTTGAATTAACTTAATTTGCACGAATAAACACAGAAAAAGCATTACTTATTGATGTAAGTGCATGTACATAGTATGCCATTAATTACGCTATAATGTAAAAATGTCACTCTACGCTTTGCTTTACTTCTTGAAGATGACATCGGAAAGATATGCTTCTTTTCGATGTACACATTCTGATAGCCCGTTGTGCAAAAACCATGGAATGCTAGGTGTATCATGTCTCGAGGAATTACAGTGGATTAATCTCCAGTTCTCTGTTTTAGTTTCAGCGATGGTTGAAGGACATGTACGGCACGCATTGCTCTTAAGATGTCTCCATAGGAAGAATTCGCAATACTGAGATCAGAGATCTCGGTAGCCATGGAAGGTCACAGTTACATGAAATGACACGCCTTCCAAACAACTGGCGAACGGCTTCCATCGATTGTTGAGCAATAAGTGAAGTGATTATGTCCTGCTGAAACCGCAGGTTTTCGCTATTAAGATCTGCTGCGTAGTCCTGCAACCTGTAGGGCCGATGAAAGTTATCTAACGGAGAAGCGAGGGCTTCTTTCGATGGCAACCCGAACAGCTTCAATCTTCTCTGGGGTATATAACGTTCGAACGCCACCTGGAGGCTTCTTTTTCAAGGCTTAACCCGTTTCTTCAAAGTTACGCAACCATGTTGTAATCGCATGAGTCGATGGGATACGTCAGTAACGTCCCAACTAGGTAATGATGTCGAAATACCCTTTGCAGAGCAGTCACACAGTACTGTGCTTGTTAACAAAAACTTGACAGCATGTTCCGTTCCGCACCACTACAGTGACCTATGATTATTGTATGTTAAAGCTTTTTCAATAATGTTGCATTGGTTCCGAACTGCTGGCGCTACAGAGTTGCCAATGTTACATTAAATGTTTAAGTTTCCCTGCGCCACCCTGTACTATTGTAAATTCATTATCTGTTTATCTGTATCAAGATTTAAAAATTAATGGGAAGCTGTTTATAATGTGTGATATGAATGCTCTTAAGTCTGCTAGAAACAGAGAAAGTGGGTATCCATAGCCTGTCCTAATACTTTCTGATCCATTTTTTGGTTGAAAACAAACAATTTTGCTGCAGGGATAGTGGATAAAGTGCAATTTTTATTAACTTCTTCTCGTTTGAAAACATATACATTTTAGCAATTTTTTTTATTAAATATATAAGTTGTTCTATGGGAATTCTGGGGATAAGACTTTGGCTTCAAAGAACACTATTAGATCTTCTGTTGAATTTTGAAGTTTTTTTTCCTTTATTTTTTAACCAAAGAAATGAGTTTATAATCAACTTTGAAACTTCTGAGAAGAGTCATATACATTTGCAATTAATTTATGTATTGGGATGCTTACCATTGGTCTTGTGCTGTTATCATGTTTATGAATTTTGGTAGTGCACAAAGTCTTTGTGACATAAGATTGTTTGGAGTTATTTTGCATTTCATGTGTCTGAGAGGATCTTAACTTCTTTTAGGGTTTAATGACAGTTTTATTGCAAATATGTGGGTTCTTTCCTACTTCTCTGTAATATTTACCATTTAACAAACACCCCATGCAATGTTCCAATTGCATTTGCCTAGAATGGATGAATTTAATAAATTCCTAATCCAATAGATGTCAACAAGGAAATGATTCAGAACCTGCTATGACATACCAGATGGCATTACCAACTAGTGGGAGTCTGTATTGTTGGTCTAGTGATAACCGTACTTGCATCACAGACCCAAGGTTGCAGGTTCAAACCTGGCCCTGTCAATGGATTTTTGGGGCACAAAAGAGAAGTAAAGCCATTGGTCCCATGTCATATTTATACATGTAAAAGAACCTCAGGCCTGAAAGAAAAGGCCTTTGAACTAAATTTATTGGCTATTTCACACCCTAAAGAATGGAAGTCTAATGATCAAAGTTGTTAAAGAGCATCCTTAAATATAATAAATGTATAAACAATTGTGGGAATATTTGTGCAGATATTCCGAGAATGGCAAAATGTGAGAAAAAGCATTAAAATGGAAAATATAATCACTTTGCATTTCAATATTTCTTAACAATGTTTTAATGCTTCGAATTTGCTTTTTAATATTTATTATGGCTTTATTTATTACTACATTTTGCTTGTCTGCAACAATATCTGTGCAGTTTATAGTGACCAGCAGCTAGTCTTTGAGTGTAGATATCCCTGCAGGCTACTTTATGACAATGCTATTGGATTCCTAATAGTCTAATCACACAACCTTATTCTAAAATTGATTTATGAAATTTGCATTTATATGTACATTTTACCTCTGTGGAAATGATATGGGAATTCAAATTTCCTCTATGGTACAAAATGATACAATTTGTTAGATTTGTGGGAAATTTAATTCACATTTGTTAATAACACTGATACCAGACAACCTTAAACTTACCAACCAATCTTAACAACTGAGGATGGGATTGCTGTAAACATGTGCCAACATTCCCAAATCTTAAAGTTTGAGTAAAATGATTTGATGTTGAAAGTATAGCTAAAAATCAGGTTGAAACTTTGAGTTGGGGCATTCCTTTTTTTACCTTATTAAAACATTTACAATTGAATTTTCCCATTAACAATAAAGCTGTTTTCAATACTACATTTGTAAGAAAGAGTCTTGAACTTCCAGAGAAGGCTGTGGAAGCCTGCACTTGCTACATTTGATAAGACTAAAACCAGTGAAAGTAATATCAATCAATATTAACATTTTGTAGTTACGTTCAGAAATGTAATTAAGTTTACTAAATAAGCATACTAATGATAACAATGAATAATTTTTTGAATTTATGTAATATATAGGTATGTGAACTAACAAAAATTTCAGAAAATTTAGTTCAATATGAGGTAGTTTGGAATAAACTTACTAATATAACTACAGTAGTGAAAAAAATTATGAAATATAAGCAGAGTTATGAAATTTGATTTAATTTTTATCATAGTAATAATAAAAAGACTTAAATAAACAACATATGGACTCACCAGAGATATTACTGCACGCTTCATTGTGTTATATTATAAATTTAGTTATCACTGAAATACTCTTCCATTCCTCCATGATGATTGACAGAACAATACGAATTATGAAGGGAAATGTTAAGAGAAGAAATATGACAAGATGTTCTTAAAGAAAGCTGACATGCTCAATAAAAAGAAATCTGATAAGTTTCTTGTGCTTTGAAGTCAATGATTTAAATAGTAAATATGTGAATGTCAGCTTTTTTCATTTTTTGATCACCTTATGTAAATGCCAATATCAGCTTTTCCTAAAATCAAAGGTTAACAAATTACATTGTAGAAAATTCTACAAACACTAAGAAAACTGAATATATACAGATAGTTTAAAACTATATAATAATATACAAAAAATGGAAAAATCTGCAGAAGCCGCACATTTTTGGTCAAAAAAAAAAAAAATGAAATAATCCGAGGAACCAAACTATTGAAAACAGCAACTAATAATGTAGAATTAACCATCAGGGGGGAAAAATCTTTAGACATAAAAACAAACAACACAATCTACATCGTCTAAATAGACAAACCAAAAATGTTACAGTCTAACAAAATAAAATTTATTATGTATTGGTTGGAGGGGTCTGAAAATTTGCTAATAGCACTGATCAACATATTAGTATACCATATTCTGCATGCCAGAGAGCAACAGATTTAAATTTAAGATTTTAGGAAATTACAGAAATGTTAAATTTTAAGACAAGTGAGATAATATCATGAAACTTATCCTCTGTAGTTGAATCTTTATTGTGCTTATAGAATCTTAGAAAAGGATAGAAGTTAAGCAGTATGACAAATGTTTCCATTCTAAAGCAACAAAATACTAAATTATAGATTAAATTATAAGAATGAGCTTTCAATTTCCTGAAAATGCACTTCTGCATGTACAAAATGGGTTAAGAGTAAACATTCTTGGATTATAATCTCTTGGCAGGATAAACCAGCTTTTATTCAATAATGGAACTTGTATAATTGCATTTTATACATTTTTAATAACATAAAAGTAGATCTGTAATTTATAACTCTTGGAGTGTAATGTGAAGGCAGTTGTTGGATTCTTAATTTTTAAGAGATTGTGGAAATTTGAATTATTTAAATAACAGTGGTAGGAACTTTTTATTGAGCATCAACTAACACTTATAATTTCTGGAATCTCTGGAAAATTTTATGTTGAGAGTTTAGTTTGCAATATATAGATATCTTCACTATTACAAAAAATGTACATAGGTATAAAAAAAATGCAATAAGGTAAACAGCACAGGAAACTAGCACAGTCAGAAATAATTTTGAGTTTATATCTATTGCTGGTTACCAAATACAGTTGGTCAGTGCATTTTAACATCAATTTTGTACACAAAAATATTTATTCAGATATTATGGAATGCCTAAAGATAATTTATATAAAAATAATTAATAGTTTCTGGAGTGGTTAGTCTGAGGATCTTTACATCCAAAATCTACAGAATGATGCTAAATTTAAAAATTAATTAGTAAATTTGTACTAATGAAGATGTAGAAAGCTATAGGACTAGTATAATTTACATAAAATTAGAAAGACATAGCATATTTATCTTACCCTCTCAAGGAATTCACATATTCTGATTCACTGTCTTCCTGTGCATTAACTTTTACTCCCATCGCAGTTTCTGAAAATAAAAACACAAAAAGTTATGTTCCTGTTTCACTTTTTGACTCGTGAGAAAGAGAAATTAACTCATCAGCTAAGATGATATATGTTTGCATTACAAATGGATGAATCAACTGAATGTAGCAGATCTAGCAGTTTTACTTTTGTTTGTCTGTACCAACAAGAGAAACAAAGGAATAATTTTACTTTTCTACCAACCATTGCCAGCTAATGCTCTGCATATGGAACTTTCAGAATGTAATAAAATGAAATCTTTAGAAAAACTATATTGATGTTTGTATGGATGGTGTAAAGCCTATGGAGGGGAATGTAGCTGTATAAATATAAAGATGATTGCAATAAATGCAGAAGCATTTTATACTCTCATGTAATGGTTATGAATAAAAAGCCCATATTTGCTCCAGCCAACAAAGCAGTAAAGATCAAAAACTTCATCATGAAGTTAAGACCGAGTCTTAACTTCATGATGAAGTTGAGAATCTTGGCTAGATTCTTTGAATTTCAAACAGAGTCAAGTTGAAAAGATTGTTTAATTGGTCAACATTTAGCTGATATGTTCTAAAAATTAAAAATTAAGTAATCCTATCTCTTAAAGGATATATTTATTTCAAAAGTTATAATTCTGCCTTTAAGAAAGAAGTAATTATCTTGGTCATAGTGTCAGCAACCATTACTTTGAATCTTCAATAAAGTGAAAGATTATTTGTGGAAAATTGCATAAACAATCAAGAAATTGATGACCTTTGCAAAGAAGTTGTCAAGCATTTGTAGAACTTTGCCATACTTTAATGCAATTTCTCAGAACAGATTAAACATTATTGTGGACGAATATTTATTTGATTTCAAAGAATATCCAAATTATATCACAGTTAAAAAATATAAGGTTTAATGGGAATAACTCTAGTCTACACTGCAGTCTCAATTTTAGATGCTATATCTGAAAAAATTCTGTACAGCTACCTAGTGCTATGGAAATAGGTTCTTGAAAGATCTGCTTCTATTTATGGAAACCTCCTTTGTGAAAGCAAATGTTTTATTTTTGCATTTACCAAACAGGCTGAATGCAGAATAAGGTAGGAGGCTATAATTTTCTAAGATAAAATCCAATATTTAAGCATTGAGTACTTAAAATTCAAACACCTACATCTCATCAACATGTTTTACATTTATGTTTCTGAAAGACTAACTCAAGTCCTTATTATGTTTCAGGATTACTTAAAATATAAGTTTATTGTTCATTAAAATTTGAAGTTCTCTCAGAATTGAAACTGAATTATGTTTTCATGGAATACGATTCATATATTATTCATATTACTTTTCAAAAGTTATTAGATATTTAGAGTATGTTTATGGACTTGAATATTTTATTTAAAAAATGTAATTTTGATAAAACTAAAGGTATAGAGCTGGTCTACTAGTCCCTTACAACTTCATTTTATGCAATCCATTGTTTATAGACAATCTATAAAATTTGCTTAGTTTATATTCAGGATTAATAAAATACATTTTCTACAAAACAAAAGGAACCATAGCACCAGTTGATTTTGAATGTTAGAAACTCGAATGAACTATTAAAATTATCACCAATTGAATAACACTTTCTACAGAAAATATACATGAACACTTTAAACAGATATCGTACATTTTGTATACTGCAGTATTCCGTCAAGCTCGCAGAGAATATACTAAGCATGGCTCAGAAGGCAGGACACGTAAATACAGGTTCAAATCCTGTGCAGTTTCTTTCCTTTATTTCTTTCTTCCCCTTTTCTGGCTTAAAGACTGGGGGGGGGGGGGGGGGCGCAAGGACTGGGCAGTTATTTTATTTTATTTTATTTATTTATAGTTTAGTGTTTTATATCCATTCTTACCACATTGGCACCACTATAGGCCCTCTGGGCAGTTCCTAGTTATAATTTATTACTGTGGGTATGTAATTCGTTCTCATGTTACTCTTTTCTGAAGAATTACTTTTTATTTGGACCTGAAATATTTTATTAGCTACACTTGTACGAATATGAATACGAAAATGTTAGCACTAATTTGGAGTCAAACCCCGAACTATATGCAGTCTTGCCAGGTGATTGTAAACATGCTGATTCAGTCGAGCCACAGCCAAGCTAACATCAGAGGAAACAAATTAAGCCGACAAACTTTGAACGGTACATAAACACATTTTTGTTGTTGTTGTTGTTTTTCTAATATAAACTTTTGCTATGAGGCCTTGTTTAAAATAATATAAACCATTTTTTTTGTCTCGACAGACGGTTTCAAATTATCTTCTTTTACTTTTAAACAAAGATTACATAATCGGGGCATGGGCTGTCTTAATATTTGCTCGAAGCTTTCATTCCCCTTCCGTTCATGTTATCTATGCAACCCGGTGCCACACAGACATTGATATACAACAGCAAACGTCGAATGATGCTGGGAAACGTTATCCCTGATATCGCTGTGCTGCTGGCCCGTTGTATTTCTTATCACAACTATGTCCGTTAGCTCACTGCATGTACACATATCGCTCCATGTTACTGCACTGGGTCAAGACGTACCATAAAATGCGAACTTTTATTGCGTCTGAAGAATGCATGCGCCATCTGGTGATTTGAAAATGCTCAGGTAGGAAAATGTGATATTGGGAAATACGTTTCTTTTGGTGTTCCTGCAAGCTTTCGAAGTGTGTCGGTTTAATTTCTTTCTTCCTGTGTAACCTTAAAGAGTAATTCATATGCTCCCTTCACTTCGACATTTAATATCAATTTCATATCTCTGGTTCAGGATTATAACGTTTGATTAACGTTCTACCATAATGGGTCGCGTACCATGACTATTTATTCCCAGCATATATATTACAACCACATTTTTAAGACAATAATACTTTTGGAACGTATGTTCCTTTTGGCGTAAAGGTTACACAAAGCCTGTTTTCTTCTAAAGATATGTTCGATTTATATTGTTATTCTACAGATGGTAAGCAGAGCAACATCAACCTTACGACTTTGCATTACATGTCTTCAGATATTGCAGGGCTTGTAAGAGTACATATTAATGTTTTTATACCACAAAATTTGTGTTATTAACCCATTAAATTTTCAATGCCAACTCAAATTGCGCGTTTTAAGATAATGCGAAAATGAATCAAATATAGACTTAAAACATTTTTTTTTCTGTTACAAAATATCCAAGTGCAATCATTTTCTACATTATATTCTGCTTTAGAAATGCACATAACCCAGCGTATTGGGAGCTTTTTGATGTCTCGTCACAAAAAAAAAAAAAAAAAAAAAAGTAGTGTCAGCTAGCAAAGCACGAAGCTTTCCGTGCCCGCGTCATCCTTGAATAGTTCGCTTCCTAATGCTTCATTTAGGGCCGGTTGTATAAAAATTGCGAACTGGAGATTACTTTAACTGTAATTTAAAATGTTAATTCATAATTTCTATTGCATAAAAATAAACCCTTGACTACGTAATCTCGAGTTTGCACTATCGGTTCTGGTGGTGTTAGTGGCAACCATATTTGCCTCCTAAACGGGTTCAAACCCGGTCAGTATCGATGGATTTTTTCGGGCGTAAAAATCCGAAATATGGCTTTCTTCGGAATGGAAGTAAAGCCGTGGGTGCAGTGTCGTATATTTACGTTACAAAAAAGAACCTCAAGCCCGAAAGAAGAGGCCTCCGAGCAAAATTTGTCGGCCGCTTCACGCCCTGAATTGAATGGGACGCTGAATAATTATTGATTTTCTCAGGTTAAACAGTTAAACATCAACTCGATCTAAACACACATGAATCGAATTTCTCTTTTGTTTCGCCTTGTCTTCGAACATGGATAAGGAAAAGTCACAGCGAATGCCAACGGCAAATTTTAGCAAACGCGAGAAAGATATTGTTGATCTGGTGAAGTGAAAATAAATAAAAAAAGAAAGAAAGAAAGAAAAAAGGGAGAGAGAATCGATCTAAAAAGATAAAGAACTTACATGGGTTCTTAAAACTCCTGCATTATTATCTCCATGTGTAGTGTGCAGTTTATAGCACCTAAAACTCCAGGAAAGTTGCAAATGTTACAGATGCCTAGCATCACTTTCCGTACACCACCCTCTTCGATTAGCATTTGAATGAACTGACGCCTAAGAGCTGCAATTACTCTAGTAACTTATGGGTGGTTCTGCTGGTCGTTGCTTTCTCCACTTCAATACATCTCCAGTAACTATGTGGAAGTTCTCTTTCGCATGGAACCTTAAAGTTATTAATATCATGAACATCGAATTCAAAGCATGATTTCGTTAATTTGTGATTATAATCAGGGATGTAACATCTGTCCCATTTCGACATCTTTTGGTAAACGAAATCGCATTTTGAATTATTTGTCATTCAGTTCTAAGAATGAATTTTTCTCTCATAAAATACACGAGGAGCACAGTGAAATTCATCATTGAATGAAATGTAGGAATAATCAAAAATCTGTACAATATACCGCTCGTAACGTTAGCCTAGCATAACCTATAATTGAACGCAACTTTGTTATTACACAGAAATTAAAAGTGAAACATTGAAAAAAAAAACTTTACATAAATTAACATAAATGTTACCATTTTATTTATAAATGAAGTTGTTATGCTTCTGTACTCTGTAAAATGTTTTATTTAACAATTACTAAACTCTAGTTAGTGAAATTTCGCGAGTTAGATTTAATTTGAGGTTAAGACGAAAATAATCTTAGATTAACGTTTATACAACCAAATTTTCCAAGTTAAGCATAACTGATGGTTCATTTTATGCTCTAAACTCGAGTTAACTCTTTATACAACCAGCCCTCAGAGGCACAAAGAGATGAAAATCGCGGGGCGTTAACGGCCTTCTTTGAACCTCCTTATGCCAAGCACACATACAGGGCCCTGACAGTGTTTGATCATCGAACTATATAGTGAATCTCAGCAACATTTGCGCCGGTTTTACTCCTTCTCGATATTTGATTATGATGCAATGCGCAGAGAGGGATGGACATTGTTGTTCAGACATCGTGAACGATACTACCGAATGGATCTAGAGGTCAACCGCACCTCCCCCCCTCCCCAACCCGGGTAGACGCAGCCGCCCGCTGTGTTCAATATTACAGGCTTCAAAAGTCTCATTTACATTTGATCCACCCTCATGCACCAAGAGCTTGCACAGTTCTGCATATGAATTTGATGCTGACTTCCACATGTGAAAAAAGTTTGTGAAATACTGAAATTACATGGTATTAACTACAAAATTGTAATTAAATATTTAAATTATGTGTTGCAAGAAAATAAATAATGTTTCAGGATTGAATATGCATTTTAATACTATTGGATAATCAGGAATACTACATGCTAATGCTGTTGAGGAAGGCAACAATACGAATTGATGTAGTTAATAAGGGATTAGTAACATAATGCAACAGTTAAAAAAAAAAAAAACTGAGTCACCCCACACTTATAAGAAATCTTTTCTTAAATGTATAATTAAACAGCGTAAGTGGAGCTTAGCTAATTGCGTATATTACGCCATTCGTATCACAACCAAAGTCCTTGTGAAATTATATAACTAAAGTATAAATTAGCTTTGATCGGGAATATTAATGAGTACTGCTGTGTAAATGAACTTACCACATATGACATCCAAAGCGTAGTGTGTTATGTATGGAAATACATCAAATTCAGGGCCTCCAATATGACTGGATAACTTCTGTATCAATATCTCCCCATTAGAATTGAAATTATCCACAAATTTCTCCAGTATTTTAAAGTGAAATGTTGGAGTTATCATCTTTCTGTGGACTCTCCATTTGTTACCTATTAAAGGAAAACATTGCGTTACTGAATATGTTAAAATACTTATATCAAATGATATACCATTCTCATCTATCAGTAGAATCATAAATTAACCTCACTTTGATCATTTATAAGTTTATTAAATAATTTTATGTGCTAATAAGATAAGTTGTTTCTAATTCTTTATAGGCATATAGTACTCATATTAAAGCATATGTTTGTGTACTAAAGTAACACTTATATTAAAGCTTTGCAAAATTACGTATTTTAAAATATATGGTGGTATAAGGTGGTTTTATAGCTTAAACATTTTTAATAATAACGCTGCGATTTTTTTTCCAGTTTGTAGGGTGTGTAATCTTTTAATGAATCTGATGTCAGATGCCACTTATAACTTCATATACAATTTCTAAGAAATGAGTTACGAAGCATTAAATGTCATTTACAAACAGCAATGTATAGAAAAAATATTTATTTTATAACAAGAAATACAGTAGTTGAATTCTTGTTTAAACAAACAAATTTATACTCAACATATTACAGATATCATGTAGGTATACTGGGCTGCAGCAATGAATAGATGGTATTTAACGCCCGTGTTTACTACTGAGACACCACAGGCGGTGAATACTGATGATACATAAGATGAAATTATGTATTAGGTAAAGATTTTTTAAGGAAGGAACGTTCCAGGCCTAAGTTTAGGATAACTGCACGGCATTTACCATTTATGAGGAAAAACTGGAAAAAAAAAAAAAACCTCAATCAGGGAGGACGGCCCTGGCGGGATTCGAACCCCAGACCTCCCGCCCCCGAGTCCGCGTCTTAACGAGACCTCGCCACCCGTGGCGGTAGGACTGCAGCAGAAATGCCGATATAATATATTATCGATTACGGGGATGTAAGCAAACATGGCGAGATGTAAAGTTTTTATGGTCAATTTTTAGTCCTGAATCACAGTCCTACAACAATTATGTTTTTCAAATATTATAATTTATTCACAGGTTATTGAAGACAAACATGAACAAGGCGACTTATAGAATAATAATAATAATAATAATAATAATAATAATAATAATAATAATAATAATAATAATAATAATAATAATAATAATAATAATAGGGTTTATATTCAAGGCCAGCTGTCATTTGTTTCCTGAGTAAAGTGCTCGTAACACCATAATATTACAAATCAATAGCGACTTCTACTAGGAATTTCGTCTGCATGGGGTAGTACAAACTTTCAGTCTTTCAAAGTCATTTCAGTTTGTTCTGCAAGATCAAAGTCGTTGGGGATAGGTGAATATGTTCCTTAAAATTAGCGGCAGCATAAACCCGGAATGCACAATGTTACTACTGCTACGTTTGAAAATAATTCGCAAGCTTCTAGAATCATAATAACCAGAATTAACACCCATATGCGTGACGGTACGTGCACAACAGAGAGTGAGGGGGGGGGGGATTCAATAAAAACATCGCACTAACGCACTCAATCTCCTTATTTTCATTCAAACAAACCGATCCATGACCACAAGATTAAAGTCTAGAATTATTACAGGACGAATACAGTCTCTCTTATCTTCATGTGTACTGAAATAACAGTTTGACTGAAATTAATACTTCGATTTAGTCTATCCAATTTTTAAATTTTGATATTCTCTTCCAATGGTCGCAAAGAAAAAAGGCTTATAATGCGAACTTTGTACAGCGTTTATTTTCTTTGCATTCAATTGACACAAAATGAAAACCTACTTCACGAATTAACACGAAATTTCGCTAGTCTGCCATTCAGCAATAGCTTACTATAAACGGAACAACTGATTTATCGCTGTTGGTGAATGTCTGCCTCGGAGCATTGTTATTTCAAATGTAATATTGCCTGATATTGAAATAATTGCAAGTTTTCCCCTATTTAATATGTTTTGACATATATATCCGTTTCAGACACTCAGGAAGGAGATTCAATAAAAGTATCTCTGTGTTATACTTATAGACATGCTCATTTTTTTATGCCAACAGCACAATCCAAAACCTCCGTAAAACATTAGACTTACTTGATATCTTCCTCTTTACTTAAACCTGAATAAGAAATCCTAGTTCTGAATTCCTCTATCTGTACATCATTAGTATATGGATCCCAAACAACAGACATGTAAAATACCTAATAGGTTTCTTGTCGATTGTGACAAAATAATCCAAAACAAGTGTTTCAAAGAAACTCTTACAACTAGAAATCAACACTCCTGATCACATGTTGTACACAACATAACTTTTAAAGATCTTGGACTTTTTAAAACCGGATGGGAAGATCATTTACAGCATCTAACACATGTAAAACTCTTTCACTTAGCCAGTACCCAAGTTTTAGGTTCAAGAGACGTAGTAGGCGAAAGTGTCGAGTGCTTCAATACACTTAAACTGAAAGAAGCTAAAGATGAAACCAGAGATCCTCGAACTGGATTTCATGCATAAGAAAACTTTTACGAAAGAGTTATTTCCAACAGAAAGGAATTGTGTTGACCTTTACCAAGAATACACTCCGGGGAACTCGTGGAATTGACACCTTCGAGCGAATGGCGGGAAAACTCTGAAAATGACGGTAGTAGGATCTTTACCAGCTGAATTCAGGACAGTCGGTGCTGCCAGAGAGAGACAGAAACGCTTGCACGCTTCCTGGATTCCCATACTTTTGGAGAAACACTACGCAACCCTCGCCATCACAGTATTCGATCAATGATCGCAAAAGAGCTTCGATCTAATAACTTTGAGGTCTTCGAAGAAGTTCACTGTCTAGCAATTAACGAAGCTTAAGAAGAATGAATATGATTGCCATCCCACCAAATAACAATATGGACTATATAATAGATCCTTCCATTATATTTAAAAACTCCTGAGGAAGTGAATCAAGAAAAAAACCAATATATATAGCACCACGATACCATACAGTACGGAAAAATATAAACTTTAGAACATAGAAGTCATTGGCCTCATGGTGGGAGTCCGTTGTACTATTCCTTTACCCCTTTTCACCATCATAAAAGATTTAATTTACAGAAAATAAAAATATCATCATAGCTGCTCTACGTGTGTCTTTATTTGCACCACCTATACCGCCAATAAGAATTCTTAAAAATAATTTTTAATGAGCTCTACTTTTTACAATTCACATTTTATACGCATTTTTCTTTGTTACATCCATTTTTATTTTTTCCCCCTAAACATATTCACATATATTGCTATGCTATGTCCATTGTGGCAGCCCGCAATTACGAGGAACAGTTATAATTTTGTCAATAATTAATGTTTTATAGTCTTTTAAACAATTCATTCAGCTTAAAATATTTCATATTCAATGTAATGCAACAGCAATCGGTCAAAAAAAAAAATCTGGAGACTTTCTTGGGAACGCACGTGCCGAGAAGTGACGTTTCTGGTGGTGCATGCACATAAAAGCACTTGTGGATGAGGAGACAGCGCTTCTGCAGATAACTGCAAATAGAAAAGTCAAGCGCAAAATAGAAGTCCTCTACAAATACTGTCCCCCCCCCCTTCTTTCGCGCATAAAAACGCATTAAGCAATAGTTATAGGAAATTAAACATTGAAGCTGTTGGGGATACCTCCTAGACATAGCGGAACCGCTCCTGCTTAAAAACCATTTTCTGTATTCTCATTTTGATTTTCTATCCGCCATACCTTGGAGCGAAGTATTATGGAAATATTTCGTATACGTAGCAAGCAGCATGCATATAAGTTTCATTAGGAAAAAATATATGAAATGGAAAGGAGATATACAGGAAGTTAAATATTTTTTAAAATATATGCAATGTGATAGTATAGTTTTAGTTGTAGAAAATGCGATATATTCATATTCTGAACAGATTTTTCCATTAAAGTTTAAACCATTTTGATTGCAACGCATAACGTAATTTTATGGAAATGAAATTACAAAAATTGGGCATATATTATCAAAAATTCAATGTGACTGCCAAAGAAAATTGTATGTAATAAAGCATTTTGGATTTCAAATTCGAATTTACCGCACGCGAATTATTAATATCACCTACTTTCGTCTCTTGGCAAGGAAAAAGTTATAATTTGTTGTTCTGTGAGACCAGATAACACATCTTCAATGCATGGCCTTGGGTTGCATACTGTGCAACATTATGAGACAATTATAATTTACATCACGAAGCTTCTCGACAAAGCAGCGTGCACCTTCTATTGTCGTTTGTGGGAGGGGGGATGAGCTCACTACGTAGAGTTTACAATGTTGCTTTACTCCGGTGAAGAAGGTATTGAATACTGTAATACACCGTAAGGACTGTAATAAACCAAAGGACGCTTATGAAAAAATCAGCCAAAATTAACTAGGACTATGGGAATAAATACAGAACATTTTAGAAACTATAAAAACAAACTGATATATTTTCATATTTACACGAGAGATGGCAAACGTGAATACTAAATATACCTGAAAAGGCATAGTACCTGTAGTTCACCACAAATGTTACATATATTATTTTTCTACTCCTACGAGGGCAATTTCATAAATATTGCACAGTTGGCAGTACTGCGGATTAGATGAAGCAACACTGGTAACATTACCTTAGTTGCAGTTGAAGGCTTGAGAAAGAAGCACACGTATTAAATTTCTCCATAGCATTGTGTGTGTAGATAACAAGAACTAAAAATGGAGTCTGCAAGTAAGTCGGGTATTGTTACTGCTGAGGATCAATAGTCTCATATTAAGATTTAAACTTTACGATGTAAAAATTCCACAGAAATCCACAAAGCATTATGAAGTTTGTGGCAAGTTTACAGTGGGCCATAGTACTAGGCTAATCGTTTTCGTTTTGGTCGAGTTAGCATACATGACGACTTTGAGAATTCGGATAGATTTCACCAACGTCAGGTTCCGTATTTTGACAAATTATTACAGAAGAGAAAAATTGTGCAGAATGAGTAGGTTGCTTCGCAGAATTGCAAGGACATTATAAGCGTGCTGAAACATATGTTCGATGTTTGAGTCGAATTATCGCTATTGATGAAACTCGGATTAGATACTTTCCGAATATGAAACCACAATACAAAATAAATGTTCAATGAGCGCAATCAAAGGTCAAGCAAATGTCGACTTTAATCACCAAGTAATATTATGACAGATTAAACTCCCGTGTGGTTCCCCCACCCCCAGTTTCCCAAACAAATTGAAGTCGAAGGTGGACGAACACATTGCAAATGGCAGATGTTCAATAGATCGTTTGTAGTCATTTAACGTTGAAATTCAGGCAACATTTCCGCATCTACTGGATGAATTTCACATCTGTTCCATACCAGACATTAATTCATTGGTGGATGTTTATTACAGACTCTTATTTTCTACCCATAAAATCAAAGTAACTGCATGCATTTCCTACCTTGACTGTACCCTCACTATTTTTAACCTGTGGTTGTTGCACAGGCCACTGTTGCTATATGAGAATATGTTCTAAGTTTTCGGCCACGCCGATAAGGATTATCGCCTTCACAAAAGCCTTATCTGGTGTCATACCTTATCTTTTGGGTAAATAAATGCAGCTGTAACTTCCGCTCCACCCTGTTCAGTTGTTCAGACATAGTTACATAAAGAAGGCTATGTGTAGAAGATTGTGACATGTTCAAAATGGAGTTTCCAGCTGTTATTACGTTCTTCACAAAAGGACTTACTCTAAATTAAATGAAACAGCGATTGGACGATGTATATTGGGAAGTATCACCCTCATATTCTACCGTAAAAGAATGGGCCAAACTTTTTTGAATGCGTCGAGAAAGCATTGAAGATGAACGGCGTGCAGATAGGTCCTTGTAGGTGCTCACTCCTGAAAACATCGCTCTTGTGGAAGGAGACATTATGGGAGACCGGTGGCTCAAAGTTACACAAGTAGCAGCGAGGTTGGACCTTTCTAAAACAACAGTCCTTCGAATTATTCATGAACCTTTAAACATGAATAAGGTTAGTGCAAGATTGGTGCCTAAACTTCTTTCTTCAGTCCAAAAGCAGCAACAAGTCATCTGTTGACAGGCATTTTTTGAACCCTGCCGTGCCATGGCAATGAGAGAGAAGTTCTGCAAACCGTTGTTACAGGAGATGAAAATATGGTCCTCTACTATGATCCTTTGTACAAAAGAGAATCAATGGAGTGTCGTAAACCTGGCGAAGCACCGCCTCTAAAAGTCAAGGTCACTCAGTTAACCAAGATCATAGCTATAATCTTTTGGGACTGTGAAGGAATACTCTTCATTGACTTCAAGGAGAGGAACACCACAGTAAATGGGGAGTACTATGCTGGCCTACAGCACAGACTACGTGTTTCCATCAAAGAGAAAAGGCGAGGTAAACATAGTGGTGGTTGCGCCTTCAAGACGCTCACAGCTCTTGTTGCAAAGGAAGCTGTGAAGAAATGTGGCTTTAAGGAGATCGATCATTCACTACAACCCAGATCTAGTTCCCAGTGACTATTTCCTTTTCTCAAAATCAATAAGGACTTTCGGGGAAGGAATTTTAAGTGTGATGAAGAAGTGATTGATGGCTTTTATGCCCATTTTTCAGATAAGACTTCTGACTATTTGGGGGGGGGGGATTGAAACGTTCATTCAAAGATGTGAGGTATATTGCAATAAAGGATAACTATACTAAAAAGTGAAATATATTTTTGTCTTTATCACACCTAGAAAATGGTTAGGCAAGAAACTTTTGGACCTACCCTCGTACCTCGCTTGTCAGTGGAATTTTACACTAGGGGTGCAAAGTTGCAGCAAGCAAGAACCTTACTTTTTGATTTACCCTTGTATAGTGTCAGCAGTTTGATTTCTTGTGTTGTGGCTCCGTAATTTTCCCCAGATTAAGTCAATGCCCTATGATAATAGTGAATTAAATGTTCGTAAATCTCGTCATGCAGTGCAAGGGTTTAGCAGTTAGCTATGCTTAAAGTAAATGACATCTGTCGAGTCCTGCACGTTATTTACTTTTGTATAAAATATATAAACCTTTTTAATAATTTTATTCTTCGTTACATACACGTAATATGTGTATTTTAGCACAGATAATTAATTTCCCAATTAATTTAGCTCTAGTCTTAACGAACCTTTCGCAGTTCAGCGAAAAAAGCTTTACTACTTATTACTTGTTTCAGCTTACTTCGCCTTTTGCTGTATACGTCATACTTCGTCATACTCTGAACAGTCGCTAAGTAGTAAGATAGTTCTTTGAAGGAAGCGCTTGATTACATTCTGCGGGCTAAACAAGCGAACAAATATATACCGAGATATATTGACGATATATTCGTGCTTTGGAGTCATGGCTCAGAATCTCTCGAGCAGTTCCTTACTAATCTTAACTTCAAAATTCCAGTTAAGTTCACTTCTTCTGCCTCTCCCAATGCTGCTACATTCCTAGAAATTGATATTTCTTTATGCAATGTCTCTTTTCTTACGTCTGTGCACATTAAGCCTACAAATTTACAACAATATCTTCATTTTGATAGCTGTCATCCTTTTTATATCAAAAGATCTATTCCTTGTTTTCTTTCAATCCGTGGTCATCGTCTTTGTAACAACATTTCATCTCTTGACAAGTATATTAAAAACCTAGCTCAAAAGTTCCAAGACCAAAATTATCCTTCCTCTCTTAAAATTCCGTATAATCCCAGCGCACAAAACTTTCCAATGCAAACCTAAAACTTCTAATAAGAACTTAATTAACCTTTGCCTGGAATTGAAAGCATCAGACCTATTTTGAAAGAATGCCACGATACTTTGTTAATGCATCCATCTTTAAATGCCTTTTCTAAATTTGTACCCCGCCTTACTTTTAGAACACCCCCTAAACTTAAAAGTATTTTCGCCGAAACATATCTCCTCCGAATTTACCACGCCCCTTTGCTGGCTCATATCCTTGCCAACGCCCTAAATGTAAAACCTGTGCGCTAATTATGCCGCGTCATTCATTCCGCAGCTCTAATTTATCCAGAGAATTTAACATTTCTTCATTTGCTACCTGTTCTTATAAGAACATCGTATATGTGTTATCTTGTAAGCTTTGCAAAGCATTTTATATTGTTTAACTTCTACTGTTGTTTCGCTACTTATGAACAATTAAGAGACGTTCGGTCAAAATCAAGTCTCCCTTGCCGGTTGCCCAACATGTGCTATCTCACTGCAAGGATTTTGATGATGCTTTTAATTTAACACTTATTGATGCGTTACCTACACAATGCTCTGATAGTTTACTCAGAGATAGAGAAATGGCAGTTATATTTTTACATAAAGCGCGTATATCACCTGGTATAAATCTTGCGTATTATTTTTTTCCCACGCAATCTTATTGCTAGTTTCATTTGTTTCCACTCATAACGTTACCTTCGATACTCAATGTTTACTTTTATCACCTTCACTTGTCTTCTTGCCATAGAAGAACTCGAGTAGTTCGAAATATAGCGATTACAAGTGTGACTTTCTCTTAGTGTTTTATCCTTTTCTACTTTTATAATTGCTGTTAATTTTTTACATTGTTAAAAGTGTACTTTATTTATATATGTTCTATATTCAAATCCAGGTTTCAATTGGCTTAGATAACTTTGGCAACTTTTTAGATTCTGTTCGTAAGGAAATGGAATTTTATTATAACAATAATAAACAATAAAAATTATGTTTATATAAGATCACCATGTTGTTGTTCAAAAAGAAAGTATCGGTTTTCTATGCTATAAACGGCAATAGTAAGTGCATTCATAAGAATGTTTTCAATATCAATCTATTTAGATTATTTCAGTTCCTCACGAGTAGTAGATATGTTAGTTAAGAAATATTCTTTCTTTTGAGATAACTCCTAACCCAATTCATTTCTGGTGAATTGTGAGGCCAACTTTTCGGGAAATGCCTGCTAATTACGCGATTTTCGATTGCGTTGCTTTACGGTACTGTGTGTGCGTGTCAAGTACTACTCCGTTTACAGTTACTGTTTTTGTTTGTCCATTTCTCATATCTTCATAGTAAAAGTCCTATTATAAAAATGGCGTAAATCACACCGGACAGTCTGTAATCCTTGCTAAATAATTGTGTTCGGATTATTCTCCGCCCATATCCTACAATTATGAGCGTTAAAATTTCCATTTAATTCGAAACGTGCCTCATCTGTCCACGAAAATATGCCTAGCCATTTCCTGAAGCAAAACTGATGCGAATGTGTTTATCAAAACGCATTTTCATTTTATAGGGTTAGAGCTGAAGCGGTCTTCTCAGAGTTCGCTATATTGTTGAATAACCCGTCTCCAAACGCATTGGAACTTTATTAGCACATCCAACAGAATATGCAGAATTTTCCTGTACTTCTTGTAAAACTAGAACTGCAATTGCCCAGTTTTCTGCTAACTTTCTCATTCCGAACGCTTTTATCGATATCAGCAACAGTTTCCTTAAATTTGTTAACCAGCATACGAAAAGATTTTACAAAGCAGGGCCTATCATCTATGTAACATTCGAAATTGTCAATGCATTAGGATATTTTCCATTGTATTTGTAATGAGCGAACTTGGCAAGGCAAAACCATTCTAAAAATTATTGTTCAAAAACTTGTCAGTATTCTAAAACGCAATTATTTATATAGGTGTGATAAATGTAATCTATTTTAATGATGTTTTAACGCCCGTTTTTACTACTGAGGCACCACAGATGGTGAACACTGGTGATACATGAAATGAAATATTGGGAAAGGATTTTTAAGGAAGGAAACGTTCCAGGCCTAAGTTTACGTACCTCCCAGACATTTGCCAGTTATAAGGACTGAGTAAAACCTGAAAAAAACCTGAGTCAGCGAGGATGGTCCTGGCGGGATTCGAACCCTAGACTTCCCGCTCACGAGTCCGCGCCTTAACGACATCGGCAACCCGTGGTGGTTAACGTAGTCTATGTGGAACAAAACTGTTAATATGCACAGAAGATAAAATCGTTTCAAACTGGAAACTTACTTTCGAATTCCCTATATAATTATTATATACGGCATTTACTTGTTATATAGTGTTATATAGTACATTGTTTGGCGTAAACGACACGTGTACTACTTTATTTCTGTTAGGAATGAATGTACAGTGTTTAACACCCGTTTTCACTACTGAGGCACCACAGGCGATGAGCACTGATGATACATGAGATGGAATGATATATTGGAAAAGGATTTATTTCTTTTAAGGAAGGAACCGTTCCAGGCCTAAGTTTAAGGCACCTCCCTGGCATTTGGCGTTTATGAGGTTGAGGAAAACCTGGAAAAAAGCTCAGTGAGGGAGGACGATCCTGGCGGGATTCGAATCCCAGACCTCCCGTTCACGAGTCCGCACCTTAACGACCTCGGCTACCCGTGGCGGTTTTCTGTTAGGAGACTATGCCATGCCTTCGACCTCTACACCCATATCTTTTACCGCAATAATCTACATTTTCTTGTCAACTACACTGGCGGACCCACGCGCGGCTGTCAAGTTTGCTGAAAGAAAGAGGCACTAGATACTACTCGAAAGTGGAGAAGAAAATTCGGTAGTATAAATATCCCAACTCCAAGGCAAGCTCCCAAAATCCTGCAGTTCAGAGGTAGCAAATATGTCAAATAGTTACCTTCATCCTAAAGACGGCGTTTGGTGCACTTTGCAGCAGATTGAACAATCAGAACAAGATGTGTTCAATAGCTAGGGATGGTCCAACGGTAAGTCCACGATAAGAGATTCCGAAAGAATAGCAACTTGCATACATTCTACAGAATGATGACACCGGACACTTAATGGTTTCTCTCCGGACCGAATAAATAAATATATTAACAGACCCAGTCCCGAAACAATGCTAAAGATCAATAGGAATAGACAGTTTTTTCAGTACTCTGCATAAATGTCAAGAAATTTGCATTATTCTGCGAAAGGAATTGCTAAAGATGATACAAAATATCGTAAGTTATCGACAAACATGATGGACTTTAATGAATACATTAATCATATCGTTTATCGAATTGTTAGTCATACATGATCGATATATATCGATGGTTTATATGAATATATTTATATCTAAGTGCTATAAAATATTTGGTTTTTTTTCCTTCATATAAAAATGAACTCATCTTTTGTATATTAATTGTTTCTTTAATTATAAATATGTAGAGGAAAGCGTTAAAAATTTTTCTTTGCAATTTGGAATAATATTTATTGTCATAAATGCAAGTTACCAACAACAGATCTCTATTTCAAAAAGTATGTACAAACAGCTTTACATACCTGTTCCAGTAAGCAATCCTGTGCCTAACCAGGGATGTAGAAACCTGTATGTTATTGCTTTATCCAACAGTTTACTGTTATTGAAAATTTTCTGTCAACAAAGAAAAAAGAATGAATATATTAGTCCGAGATATGCCAAAAGCAACAGGTAATTGTACAATGTAAGTAAATCAACAACAGCAAAAGAATGAGCGCAGTTTGTCCTACCAGGAATATTTTTTCATTATATCACATGTATTGGACAGAAAAATACCAGCATTTCTTATGATGCAATTACTTCTATTGATATTCAATAACTATCAGCTTGCCTATGGAGATGTTTGCCTGCTTTGACGTGTGTTGCATTTTAAATACGGAAATGAGAGAATCGCAAAGGTCAACTCGTCCTGCGAAATTTGCAGATGTTCTTTTCATACTTTTGATTCTGTATGAAATAAGTGATAGAGGAAAATAACTGTTCTCATTCATATGCAACAGAATACGCATTAAAACTTGCAAACCGCCGGAAAAAGTGCAGATCAGCTAAGTAGTGACCATCCATAGTTTAAAGTATATATCTAGTTTTGCCATACAAGAAACGGAATTAAAGCGACAAATAACTAGGACTTGGGCTTCTCTGTTATAAATGAGTTATTCCAAGTCAAACCGGACACACTTTAGGGAAATTTAATGCCTCGAATTTTTGTTAAACTTTTTTAATCCATATGTGTGAAAATAACATATTTAAATATATATTTTTTATTTTCGTAAAATTTTATTTTCGTGGAATAAAGAATAGCCTTTAATTGGTGCTTCACATTTTGATACTGATATGTAAGTACGTTTTCGTGCCACTTATTAATTTTGTCTTTTCATAGCGAAACTGTACTAGATGACATTCGTTTTTACAGTCGCAAAGAAAACACGATCCACTGGCATTCTTTATAGCCCACTCAAATTTTGCTGTAATGGAAAACTGATAATATTACAGGCTTGCTTTTGTTGCCAATCGGGCCCTTTCGTGGGAAATCCCCCCAAAAGTACCGCTCAGCACTTACACTGAACTCTACATGAGACACAGATAAAATAAAAATCTTTTGACTTTTGTATTGAGAGTTTGTACCATCAAGTATATATAACTAACTGGCTATTTCGTTTTTTTGGAAAATTCATTTAACTATCGTTGGATGAAGTACAAAACATTTATATCGTGTTTAAGGTACTATGAAATTAGTACTAGTTTTATGCTATACTTAAGTTTCTATACATGAAATAAATGAAAAAGGGATGGAGAATGATCTGGTTTTTATAGTAATATACACCTGTACCGGGTCTTTAATCATGCAGGCATAATTTTCTAAAAATCACAAATTACAAGGCCTTCACTGTGCTGGAAAGTTTCTTTCTCCTCTATCAGAAATACAGCAGCTTGCTGCTGAGTAATAAATGCATGAGGGGCTAGGGGTTTCTGGCTTTACTCTTCGCAATATTTCTACCACTAATGAACAATTTTGTGTTTTCATGATGAGCGCTTACACAAATCGAATGCGTTCACAAACTACAGGAAGCACACAGTATTTTGGTTTGTTCACAAAATTGTTATATCTAATATTTATTTGTAAAAGATCGAAATATTTATTTCAAACATTTTCTCCTTTGTATTTGTGTCAGTCTTCTTTCACAGATATGAACATTTTCTTTTCTGCCATGATCATTAGTGTAGTAATAAAATTACTTTTGTACTATAGCCATGTCTAAAATATTTTCGCCTCTAACTTCCGGCGTTGAGAGAATTCCGCTCCCTGCATTTAGGTTTTTGCAACACTAATCACATAATTTCGATGCATCAAAATATTTTCGAATATCTATGACCAAAAAGTTTATTTTTTTTTTTTTCACATTGTAATTATGTTTTAGAAGTTCCACCTCAATGGCAGTTTATTTACTGCCTATGCTAGCGAAACTCAGCCCATGGGAATGCTACTACTTTAGCGGGAATCAAGTATGAGGTTATGTTCTGTTTATCGCTTATTTCCGACAGAGATACATCACAAAGATTATACTCCATAAGTAAAGGACGAAATTAGGCGCAGAGCAAGAAAACTGCGCAATTTTATCATATTAATGTGAATAGAGAACTAAATTCCTAGCCTAGGGGATCTTAGTCACAATGGCTCTGCTCCTTGAAAAACCGAATAGCCACATTATGAACTATGTTACAAGTTCTCCAAGCAAATGCCTGGTCCTTCCAGATTAAAGTGGCAAGTAAATAATAAATTCCTAGATGAGTAGTCATTTTTGGTTAACATTTCTCACATGCATTGCACTTAGGAGAAAGTTCCCAATATGAAGTTCTTTCAGCACAAAGCTTGGAAATCACAACCTTTCATAGTAATCGACGGTTTCTAAAACAAGTACCACTTGCCAGTCTAATTCCCACCAGCAACCTTATCTTAGTATAGCAATAGTAATCGACGGTTTCTAAAACAAGCAAGTACCACTTGCCAGTCTAATTCCCACCAACAACCTTATCTTACTATAGCAGTAAGTGCCATAGCGAGTGGAACGCCAGAGACCTTAAACTTCAGCCTTTCATTACATTGCACACATCCTTGAGACACGCCATTTAATTTTCAAAATTACATAATGCTTAACGATGTCAAAATAGAAAGGAATTGTATAGGAGCATGGGCAGTAGTAGTGTAGCTTAAAACCAAAATGAAAAATGTGGAAAATCAGCTAGGCAGACAACCAACCAATACACATAGTAGGAAAAGAAATTACTGGGGCCTAAAAGTGATAGGCCGATTAAAATATCCATATAACACGTTAGAGAGTAAATTAAGCAAATATTTGCTTACGCAGAAGATGTGAGGATACTGATAGAAGCGGAAAACAGAACTGAACTTGAAAAACGAAAAGCTACTGAACCATCGCTGCTTTAACACTTGACTAAACTGTTTACTTAAGCGATATAATACATTTGTATGAATCAGGGAGGAACTCAACGCCCGACTTATCAGAACATCCACTGTTCTAGCATCTTTTAAGTAAAAATACAGCGCATCCTAAATATGAAGAACAGAGTTTTAAACTCAATGCAATGTTTCAAGGTGGCCTATAATTTAAGCCAGAGTAATAGTAATAGAATATTGTGACATAGCATTGCTTAGATTGTTATAAGTTAGGTTAGGTTTCTTAGGTTAGGATTTACCTGTGCAATTTTCACCGCTGTTCAAACAATGAGGGCATTGTTTGAACAGGGCGAAAGAAAATGTGGCATTCACCTTATTTAGTTTAGTTCTTTATTTGTTACTCAGAAATTTCTGGAAATAAACTTTACTACTGAGTGGTAGTTTGTGGTCTTCCCATCTAAAGAAAGTATGGGCAGTGTTAGTAATTATTGATTAGTTAGAGACAGACTACCAAGCAAATCGGATCTGTTGCTATACTCTGATGAACCAGTTTAAGAATGCATTCATATCAAGTATGAGATTGTAATTCTATTTGATAACCTGGGATAAAGTAGCAAATTTACGAGATTGATTGAATTGCAAGTATATGGTTTAGCATAATTCCTCACCCCTTCCTTGCTAATAGTAGAATATCTATGTAATTTTTCAGGTAGTTAAACCCCGCAAAGCTACGTTCCTATTCTTATATGTGACAATATAGTTGCTTACATTTCTTAGAAAATCCTGCTCCTGCTACCTGGACTCGCTGAAGGATAACAGAATGGTTTAAGTGTGAACATGGAACACTGCTGATAGCTGGGGATTTTTTGATGCCGGACCAGAAAGATACAAATGTTTCCATATTCAGCTTTCGTTCTTTTTCCGCAGAATCTCTGCAGAAACGCACAGAAATAATGCAAGCTATTGGATTTTGCCATTAAGATTATGGATCCATTAAATTCCATTTAATTCCTCGGCGATGAATATACATCTTCAATGAATGCATCTATCGCTGGTCATTTAAGCACTTTTTCGATAGAGCAGCAGGTTTTAAAAATGTAAGCATATGAGCGAGAAAATAAAAGGTTATTTGCTTTACAGGGAGTACTGGTAAAAAAAATGAGAAGATAGCATTAGCAGTATTACAGACTAGTCACTCAACATGGCGTACAGCAGCATGGGCTGAGATAATGTCGGTGTTGCAATGGAGAACTACACACAAAACACCCTTATGGGTCTGGCCAGGATCGTTAGATTATTTCGGGGCGTAAAAATCCTAAGTTTAGATTCCTTCGGAAGGGAAGTAAAGCCGTGGGTCCCGTGTCGTACATTTACGTCACGATAAAGAACCTCAAACCTGAAAGAGAGACCTCAGAGCAAAATTTGTCGGCCGTTTCACGCCCTGAATTGAATGGGACGCTGATGACCTGAGACGTTAAAGAGCGTCCGTAAATAAAACAAACCAAACAAACCCTTGTGGTTGAAAACTCTGCATCTGCATGTGAGTTTGCAACAGTTATTGACATTAACTGCATACATTCAACCATGACGTGTTGCAGGTCGGGAAGACAATTCATTGTCTGCAGGAAGATCGAAGGCCTTCACAATGATAAGTTAATCTACTGTGTGGCATTTTTCTCAGCATTTTCCTTCATCAGAGCTCTCTTTACAAAACATCCTTTTTGTTAGAACGAAGCAGGTGATCATAAATGCCTCGCCGCTGATCATTTCCATTGTTTTTTATGCATCTCATTATTTGAATACTACGCTCTTCTGCTCACATAAACTGCACAATAGTATTCCGATGTTTGTCAACAAACCTTCAGATTCAAGAAATAGTCATGAGAACTCTGAACTGATAATAGCCCCTATGGTTCCAGGCATGTGTCGTATGCCCTGTGCTTATCTGGTTCTCTTTGAGTAAATGCGACTATTATTCTGGGATAGAGGAAGTATCAGATAACACGAACAGTATGTTAAGCTAGTACTTACCTCTAGCTCATCCGCACCGGATATTAGTACAAAGAGGTCTGTAGCTATCCATATACGAGCCACAGGTCCGTACTGCTCGTTCATTCGATTCATTCCCGTGAACATGGCTGAAATGTAAAGATATACCATAGTTTTATGTAATTATTTTAAAAAGGAAATTTTCTTCTTCTATAAGGTCATGCCTGATGGAGGAAAATGTTGAGGCTCATCTAAAAGTTGCAATAATTTGCAACCTCTTCAGCTTTATGCTGATTGGGACTGAGGGTAACACAAAAGAAATTGCTCAACTTTCAGTCTAAAGCATCGATTTGTCATCAAAGTACATCCGCTGTAATATTAAGTAATCTTATTTAATTTTTTCTATTCTTTTGATTTTCGTTTATAGGTTAAAATGTTTAAAATTATGTTTTATAATTATTACAATATTATTAATAAACATAATTGTTATATCCTGTATATAGGTATGTCGAAACTTTGGAGAATCATTTCTCACATATAGAAGATAAAAAAATATAATATGAACATGGATCCGGAATTGCCTTGTTAGAACCCTTTTTCTACACCTGTATCACATAGCAAAATATTCAAAAACAGAACTGTGGGCAACAGAAAATCATATGAAATGTTCAAAATGTCGTCCGCTATAATGGGCTCCCTGATGCGCTGAGGTATCCCTGGAGTTATCTCATAGTTTGGCAGCCTTGCAGAATATGAGCACGAAGACTATACACCTTCAGCTAATCCATATACCATATGATCTGGCAACTCCGCATTTGAACATCTCGTTTTATTTTACTGTGCCTGGAACGCGGTTCGTAAATACGCAAAACTGACAATACGTTCTAAGTGAGCAATGAAGCGAGATAACAAACGGACTATATGGTGCAAAACTACTGCAATTAACCATTAACTAAGAGTAGTTACAACACCCAACCACATTTAATCAGAGATGAAAGTCAATGTTTACCCACTTACACTTCTGTTGTGGAGTTAGTGCCATGGCACAGCTTGCATATCGCACTGTTGTAGACAAAGGGCTGTAACAGGGTAATAAAGCATTTCCGGACCCATGTTCATTTAACACATTTGCCTCCACTATATGCAAGGAACATTTCTCCCAAGTTTTGACACACATTTTTGTTGCACCTATATAACGTATACAATGAGAACATTTGATTTCCATTTTTATCTTAAAAAGTGAAAGTATAATTTGGAAAATATAAAGCATAGTTGTCCAAAAAAAGTATAATGTTGGTTACTCTACTGATTACTTTAGCTGTAATTTTATTTTAATTTATTTTATAACTGTTGTTCAATCTAACAACTTAACAGTCAAACTAACCCACAAGGTGATAAAAAACCGGTTATGGCTGCTTTATGTAGAAATATTAAGTAAAACATCTACATGTTTCTTGAAAGACAAAGTATATACTGCGGAACTTTCTAGCTAATTTCTTCCTGAAGCCTATTCTAACAAGTACTTCCATTCCGAATGATAATAATAATAATAATAATAATAATAATAATTATTATTATTATTATTATTATTATTATTATTATTATTATTATTATTATTATTATTATTAACCACAGCTTTGACGGGAATACCAACTCAAGCCTTTGCCTTAAGTATTTATTCAATTACTTTCCCAATACTCGTATATAGCAGACATTCCAGTCAACCATCTAGTAGTCCAGCACTCAACGGCGCCTCCGAGAGAACAAACTCCAGCTCTCAGATATGCTTAATGAGCAAATCCTTCTATTCAATGATAAGTCCAGCAAAAATAAAGGTGTATTATTTTCCATATAATTTCCTTTCTATTTGTTTATTCCATTTTGCCTTTCTTCACCTCTGAAAAGTATGCATTTTCGGCGAACAAACAAACCTCTTCATTTGATGCGAATTTCTTTCCTACTAGCCATTTCTTAAGTTGAACAGAAAGTAGTCCGAGAGTATGGGAGATCAATGATTTCCTATCGAAGTGCAATAATTTTGAGGTCGCAATCGCAGACTTGTGCGATGGTTATGTTATTGTTATGGAACAGGGCATTTCTCTTTCTCAAATGAACATAATATTCACTAGTTATGGCTTTGTCCTTTTCCAAAATGTAAATTAAAATTACACCGTAACAATTTTAAAACACAGTCATCAAGTCATCCTTTTTTATAAGATGTTCACAAAAAGGGGATCGTTTTTGCCTTCTTTGGAGAGCTTTCTCCGGTTGCCACACGCTGTTTAGATTGCTGATTTGTAGTGAAGCATCCACATTTCTCGATTGTCACATAAGTTTCCTACATGCACACAGATTCCGTTTAAAGAACTCCAAATTTTGCACGGAAGTGACAACTCGTTCTGTTTTCTGGCCATTCGTTAGCAAAAGCTGCACCCATTTCGCCGATAGCTTTTTCATTTCCAAATGAAAAATATTATACACCCGATATTTAGAAATGTCCAGAGCTTCAGTAGTGTCCCGTACCTACAGTCTCCGATCACTCACCACCATGTTGTAGATTTGTTTGTTTGTTTGTTTTTTTTTTCAATTATTTCAAGTCGTTATCTCGACAGGACGTTCGGAACGTCCGCATTGCTTGTACTAGTTTGACCATATCTAAACTTACCAAGCCATTTATACGCCGTTCTAAGCGTAAGTACAGAATCGTTTAGCTTCTGATTAGTTTCCGTGAGCGTTGATTCTCTGAAAAAGTAATGTTTTATGAATACACGAAATTCTTCTTTCTCCATTTTGAACGCTTGTTTACAAATTTACGCAGGAAAATATCCCTCAAACAAAGACTAAGTTCGTAACTACTTATAACCAATTGCATCATCTCTCAACATTCACCATGTTGACAAGGTAACGTTGAAAACAATCCAGTAACCTATGCAACTTCATCGACTTCAACTCTGCTGCAGTCGTTTAGATCTTCTTCCCAGGTATCCTCACTGGTAACAACACGAGGATTAAATTTCATAAAAAATGCTTGAGGTAGGAGTGGACATCTTATAAGAAACACACAAAACGCTCAGACAGACTTAAATACAATTTTAGAAATTAAAAGAGAGTAACATCTCGTGGATTTTTATTGCTTTTATGGCAGTTTATCGAAAGATTTTTCAAAGACCTCGAAATAAGTAACCCGTACTGTCAGTTACTTCTGAATACCCCATACCATTCCAAGAGCAAAGGAGAATTTAATTTCTGGTGAAAAAAAAAAAAAGTTTTACACGCTTTAAAGCTTTGAGGCGCTTTCAGTTATTTCTATTACATACCGCCTAGAACCTGCCAGATATCGATGCCAAGTAGTTTTGGAAATAATGCTGTTAAACTCAAAGTTATTCCATTGTTTTTGTTTAAGACATCACTGTTGTTAGAGGATGGAATAATGCCATTACGATGCTGTAGCCACGTAGTACACATGAAAAATTCCCGGACTTTTTTGTTGTAAGGCAAATACTTCATTTTCCGAATTTTGAACACAATTTCCTTCGAAATAGTCTCCTTGGCCAGCAATGCATCGGTCCCAGCGTTTCCACCACTTTTGGAATGCGGCCTCAAAATCATTGTTTTTGAGCGGATGTAGAACCTTCTGTGATTTATGCTGTTCTCAACGGTTTGAAACGGCTACCTTTGAGATGGGTCTTTATCTTCTGGAAGAAAGGAAGGAAGAAGTTAGCAGGAGTTGATTGTTCTTCTAAGATCCTCATGAACAATTTTCGGAACTATTTTTTTTTTAACTTCCAGGGACATTCTTCATCTTTGAAACACCCTTACATTCGAAATATTGCATCATCGCTGTAAGCATGCCGAAGTATATTTGTCTCTATAGCCAATTTCCCATATTTAATACAAATCTCACGTTAGTTGTTTTAACTTGCCGTCCGTGACGAATACAACTCTCTAGCGCTGCGCACGCAACCCTATACTGCCATGATGGCGCGCTAAAGAACCAGTCTGGGAACTTTCTGATACCTCATTCATACAAGTACACACATTATATCATTAGCTTAAGGGAAGTTCAAATGGCTCAAGGAGATATCCTATGCTCCATCCACAAGTTTATATGATTTCCAAAATAAATGTGCCTACACGTTTAACAAAAGATAAAAAAGCCATAAACTCCAGAACTTTTCAGGAATGTCCTCTGAACTCTGTAATATGCTTTATCCATAGCCATGGTGTAGTTAACTGAAGATTAGAAATAATATTAATTGTATAACCTATTTTTATTTGTATTTCATATATTTTCTAGACTACAAACGGTACTTTGCTATATTTTTAATGTGCCGCTTTTGTAGCACATATAAAAATAAAGCTGGACTAACAAATACTTTACAAATATAAAAATACACATACACAAATATTTACAATTATTTTAATATTCCCTTTAAATTAAATACGTGAAAGAAAGAAATGCTATAATACAATTCTACATTATATTGTATTTAATATAACATGAATGTGAAATTTCGTATTCAAAGTATTCATGTCGAATACGTCAATGAGACAACGGTCGAGTTAAAAAGCGGTTCCGTATTGCAGGAATAAAGAAGAGGCCCGTATTAACTTGAGCCGGTTTACAATAAAACCCAGTTAAGGGAGCACCTTTCCAAAATTGTTCTTACCTTTGGTATTGGTACCGAATTCGAGAGCATTTCCCAGAATTGGTAAGGGCTTGGGTCCAGGAATTTTCTCTGCTAAATCTCTCATTCTTCGATTTGAGTTACGACGTATGAACATAATAAGCACAAGCAGCCCCAAAAACAGGGCAAGAGCAATGGTCAACATCCTGCAACAAGTAAGAAAAGCCACGTGTGTTTAGTAAAACGCTGATAGTTCAAACGTTAGCATCCTTCAAAAGTAATAAACATATTTCAAATGTACAAATTGCAACAGTAAAGCTTCAAATGCAGATACTTTTTTCTCAAGGCACTGCTATCGAGTGCTTTACTCGCTCTCGGCCCCTGTTTTTCTCTTATACATTTCAAACTAATGGACGTAATCAGTGAACTGTACCGCAGTGTTTGAGAAACATGGTTATGGATATACATGAGTGACTGCACTATTCTCTATTCCGTGAGTCGCGTATGCCGTTAAGGGCAATTGTATGTTCGCTGTCCTCGGCAATAATATGGCACATCTGATGTGCTGCTGTTAAGAGATCGTGAACAATCGCCATGCCTTTGTGTTACGTGCAACGCAGTATGTACAGTAAAATATGAATCTGTGCATGCGTGTTGTCCGCATGTACTGGAAAACTGAGTCGATAAAGGAGTGTCAAAGACAAAATGTCGTGCAGTTTAGGATTCGGAAACCAATGGAAAATAATTCAATATCTGCCAAGAAACAGGAAACCACTCGAACATTATAGGATGTTCAGAATATAGAAGAATGTCCGAAACTAACAAACGTAAGTAGGTAGAACTCTGTCCTGGTGGTGCAGTGGTAGCCATAGATCCAAGATCTCGGTCTCAATCCCTGCCAGGGTCGATGGACCTTTTCGGGCGCAAAAACCGTAGTATGCCTTCTTTTGGAAGGGAAGTAAAGCCGCGGGTCCGTGTTGTAGATTTACCACACGTAAAAGAACCTGAAGCCTCAAAGAAGAGGCCTCTGAGCAAAATTGATCAGCCTTTTCAGGCCCAGAATTGAACGGGACGCTGATGACTTGAGATGTTAAAGAGCGTCCGTAAATAAACCAAATCTACAATAAACAGTAGACAGAAAGAGATTGCAAACCTCTTACAAAAGCTGTTAGTCGTAACTTGCATAAAATAGATCATTGTTTGGAGAACTGATTAAGATAAACATGTCAATTTCGTCAATTTTGAGAGATGGGTAGTCATTGTTGACTCGAAACCTTCATTAACAGCAAGCCCACAACGTACAAGCACAAAATAAAAGACAACACAAAACTACATTTCAACTAACTTTCTTGAGTCAATAATTTATTCGCGTTTATTGATATATGACGGACAATAGCAATAGCATATAATATATATGAAGAAAGCAGTCAAACTAGATAAATATATCGCGGAAATGAAAGCTTGATACCTTATAATATCTATAAATGGATTTTTTATTTGTTTATTTACGGAGCTCTTTAACATCTCAGGTCATCAGCGTCCCATTCTATAAAGGGCGTGAAACGGCCGACAAATTTTGGTCAGAGGCCTCTTCTTTCAGGCTTGAGGTTCTTTTTTGAGCCGTAAATGTACGACAAGGGACCCGCGGCTTTACTTCCCTTCCGAAGGAAGCCATACTTAGGGTTTTACGCCCGAAAAAATCCATCCATCCTGGCCGGCTCTATAAATGGAGAGAGAGAGAGATAGAAAGATTACGTAACGGTATTAAAAGTCCAATTAACTTGAGGTGACTGAAGTTAATCCAGGTTTACTGAAGTCAAATAATTGATAGTAACAAGGAATTTCCGAAAAGAATCTAGACTACCTAGTCCTGCATTCTAAGTAAGTTTGCTTTCCAATATTTGATGTTTTGATGACCAAGTAATATTATTAGTCTTTTTACTGCAATTTTAATCATTAACAAGAAGAGAAAATGTCTAATCTAACCTTCAAACACGTAAAGGGTATATTGTACAATATGGTTTAATTATATTCTATAACTTATGATTAGGGCCGGATGTTTACGACATGTCATATTTTTCCTACTTTTATTTTCATTGCAAACTCAAAAAAAGCATTTCACCTAATCTAATTAAAAAGTATGTGCTGTTATGTCATATTTTGGATTTTTTTTAAAAAAAGTCCGTCTTTTTCATAATTTGGTAATATTTAATAATGTTTTTAATTCCTTTTGATCCTTTAGCCTTTATTATTAATTGTCTTTAGAGTTTGTCATCTATTTAAACAAGGTAATGCCTTAATTTATATTATTATTTAATAAGGTCATAATTGGATTTTATATAATTTTTTTTTTTTTTTTAAAGTTATTCTACTTGTTGAGGTAGGTATTCGCTAACACACTTAATACATATTCGCATACATGTGTTTGTTAACTCTCTAGCGACCGCAATTTTTTTTGCTTTTTCTCAACGAAACTCGGCATATAATCAGCAATTAACAAACAATTCATAGAGTTCAAAATTGGACCATTAGGACTGGGGGTTACCTAAAGCGATGCATATGCAGATTGTCTCAAAAGTGCGGTATCATTTTCTTAATTTATTACACAAAAATAAATATGATATAAATTTTGTATATATGTCACATTAAAGAGGAACTCAAATGGTTTTGTTTTTAATGTTTGATTTCACAATGACTCGATATGGGAACCACGTGAAACTTACGATAGTCAAACTCTTGGCATACTCTTTGCAGCATATCCTCAGATACAGTGGTGGCAACTTCTTCAATCTTGCGCTTGAGTTCTAGATTTTATATATATCCCCATAGGAATAAGTCACAGGGAATTAGATCTGGGAGGGTAGTTTTCGAAACTGTTATTCCTTGCTAGTCAGATCCAGCGTTTAGGTAGCTCGTTCTTCAGAAAGTCACGAACGTCGTTATGGTAATGGGGTTGGGCCCCGTCCTGCTGGAACAGAAAATTGTTGCGATCTTCCTGCATTTGTGGGAACAACCATTGCTGCATCATATCCAGTTAGTGTTTTCGGTGAAGAATGGTCTGTAAAGTTTCCGCGATGACTTTGCGAAGGAAACGTTCACTTTAGGTGAACCACGCTCCTGTTCCACTAATTCATGAAAATTCTACGTACTCCACACTTGACAGTTATGTCTGTTGACATTGCCATATGTATGGAATGTCGCTTCGTCGCTAAAGAGAAGTCCTTTTTTTCTATTTATTGTTGCACTCCGATACAAAACATGCTGTTGTTTGTCATTTCGTTTCAAATGCAGCAAAAACTGCAATTCATAAAGTTCTAATACAATTTCTTATGCAGTGTCGTACGCGGCACTTGCCCCCCCCCCCCACACACACACAGCGCTTTATGCCAGAAATAACCATCTTTACAAAATGCCAACTGCGGCGAATGCGGGGACTATGAGCATTGGCGATAAAATCCAAACAAACCCTTTTGAGTTTCTCTTTAATATGACACATATACTAAAGCTGTATCGTTTGCAGTTTTTATGCAATAAATTAAGAAAGTGTTACCAGACATTAGGGATATCGTACATGTCTTAACGCTCTAGGGGCCGCAATTTTTAATATCAAAAAAAAATATACGACTACAATGACCAATTTAAAACCAGCAAAATTGTTCCATAGGGAGTGGGAGTTAACCTAAGCAAAAATTTAAAAATCGCTCATTTGGCCGCAATTTATTTTTCTCAACGAAATCATTGAAATGAAATAAAAAAAATAAATAAAATACTTTCCGAAAATCAGCGGAATCTAGCGGTTCCAATATTTGTTTTTTTGACAAGAAACTATGTATATACCATTTAAATAAAATAAGCAAAATATTTCTGAAAATCAGGAAAGTCTGATCATTAGAGCAAGGGTATATTTGAAAACTGAAATTTAAAAATTGGAGGTAAAAGCGAAAATTTAAAAATCACTTAGCGGCTATAATTTTTTTCTCTCAACGAAACTGTACATGCCTTTGAAATAAAATAAGAAAAATAGTCTTTGAAAGTCAGTAAAATACACTATTAGCAGTGGGGGTTTACCTGAAACCAAAAATTTAAAAATCGCTAGCGGTACCGATATTTATTTTTTTCACAAAAAAAAAAACTCTGTATATACCGTTTAATTAAAATAAGAAATATAGTTTCTGAAAATTGTGGAAATCGGACCATTAGTAGTATGGGTATAATTAAAAACCTAAATTTAAAAATCGCTCTAGCGCTTTTCTCTCAATTATTTCAAAATAAAATTAACTCTGTATATAGACTGTATTTATAACGATGCATGTATTTTATGTTTAACAAAAGCATTGTCGTGAAGATAGCAACTGTGAAATATTAATGTAATATGTGTATTAGAATTATATTTGTATGTTAGAGTGTTCTGTAATAGCCTTCAGAAAAGTTTGAGTTATTTATTTTTATTACAACAAAATTTAAATTAAATTTCAAAGGCACTGAAAATAGACAGAACCTTCGATTGCATGTTGTATATTATTAATTGTGTATTTGCCTAGTACATTGCAATTGTTTTTGAATAGTAACATGATCCCATTCCTTAATTGCATTTTTTATATGTTTTCTTGTTCAATGTTTGTAATTGTACTTTAAAATAATTTCACTAACTAGCAAGGAAATGGAGAATGAAAAGAGTTAGTAGATTATGTAAGATTTTTTAAGAATGACAAGATACTTGTTAACGAAGAATAAATACGGTTTAAGTACAGAGAAAATTTCTATCATCGATAAGCATCCTTTTTTGAAGTGCTCTAAAGCTGTCTTACATTATTTTTCTGTGAAATCATAAAACTATTTCACTGATTCAACTCTTAACACTGAAAATATGGAAATGTTGGTATATTTTATTAACTTTGCAATCAATTGGTAACAAATCCGCACCCATCTCAACAGGACATGTGCACGACATTCAAAACAATTTTTTTCCCCAGCTTATTTAAATTGTTCTTTCCCTTTCTCGTCTTCTCTCTTTGTGTTACAGTCTTTCTTTTACCCACTACTCGTAATTAAGTCTTTCATCATGGTAGTCACCACCGCCACGGGTGCCCGATGTCGTTAAGGCGCGGACTTGTGAGCGGGAGGTCTAGGGTTCGAATCCCGTCAGGACCGTCCTCCCTGACAGGTTTTTTTTTCTTCCAGGTTTTCTCAGTCCTCATAAATGGCAAATGCCGGGGAGGTACCCTAAACTTAGGCCTGGAACGTTTCCTTCCTTAAAAAAAAAAATCCTTTCCCAATATATCATTTCATCTCGTGTATCATCAGTGTCACCGCCTGTGGTGTCTCAGTAGTAAAAACGGGCGTTAAACACTACTAAAAATGGTAGTCACCAGCAATGGAATTTAAAGTTAGCAGATGAAAGTTTGCTAATAGCTAAAGCATGTAGGCATATGAAACACGTTGAAGAGAAATTCATGCGAGCGAAGGTTTGTTAGATGGAGGACAGCAAATAGTCATTCATTTAGGAGATGACATCAGTGACTCAACAGCGAACTTTTCAAGTGAAAATGAAGAGCAGGGTAATGAGCAAGGAAGAAGTGGAGGAGAAACAAACTTCAAGGTAAGATTTGTGCGTGCCCTCCTTCCAAGCGTTTCCCCACCACTCTTAATTGCCCCTCTTCTACTGCGCATAGAGCTGCCACCTCGAGTTAATCGGACTTTACTCGAAATGTATCTACCTGACAAATGGCATTCCTACGAAAATTCAGGAAAACGTAAAACAAACTATTGCTGCATTCATTTACACCGTTAATTCCAATTACCATCCTAGTCTTTTGTACCTGGAAACTATCTATAAGCTCTTGTTCCAATAATGCCGTATCATACTAAGATAACCCCAATCTTAACTTCTCTATTTACACAGATACACATGTATTCAGATGTGCTACCTTTGTGCAAAAATACGAGTAAGCTTCGATAATGTATGTTGTTTCTTCAGTACAAAACGCAACACATTTCCGAGAGATATAATACTTATGCACTCAATACTGTTTGCTGGTGCAGCCTTAAGGTAACCAGGAAGTTTAAATCTAGCAAGTAATGCAACTGTACATTTTACACTGTATCTCAGAAAGTTTTAAAGCTGTCAATATGAACTTTTTGGGACACATTAAGAAAACTTAACTAAAGATGTTCTGTAAATAAACCAAAACAAAATGTTGTTAAAAATTGAAAACACTGACATAATGCATGGAAACTAGAATAATATATTTATGCTAGTTGCTTGAAAAGAAATTGATTCTCAAGCTTTGAAAAAAAAAAAAAAAAAAAAAAAAAAAAAGTATTGGTGTTGATTTTTATTAACTAGTGATATTTTAATACTTCTAGTTACCACACTTCACATATGCATACATTATGTGTCTAAATTTCAACAAGATTAGTCCAGCCAATCCTGAGAAAATGCACATTTATGTCAAAAATTTAAGTTATCGGAAAATAAGATTTATTTTCCTTTAAAGTTTTTTTGTCCTCATTAGAGAACTAAAATTTACAGAGCATCTTTAGTTAAGTATTCTTAATGTCTCATAAAATGTTCATATTGATTGCTTTATACGTTTCCGAGATGCAGTGCAAAATGTATATGCTACACAATATGTTAGATTTGCACTTCCTAGTTACCTTTAGATTATATATGATGGGGCAGAACGGGTGGGATTAAATTACAGATACAATTTTTAGCGAACCAAATTTTGTTTTATTAAAAATGTTTACTATTCTATAAGTATATGTAGTCTCTCTTCCTTGTTATTTGTATCCTTTACTTATTTACTTCTGTTGTAAACAAAATGTGGCTAAATCTGCCAGCTGTTTTTGTTCCGATTAGAATTGTAGAAATTGTTGAATAAAATATTTGAAACTTTCCTTTCACTAATGTGCATTAGGATTGCGGAAAAAATATCAAAATATACAAACAAAGCGATCACGGACACTTCTTTGTGGTGCTAACTCCAAAGTTTAAATGTGCCCATGGATGGCTAAGGTGCCTGAGAACAAATAACTTTTCTTACAAAGAATTCACATATTGTGTTAAATACAGAGCATTATTTCAATGGACCACATGCCCTACTACGTAAACGTCCAAAATGAGCCACAAATGCAGTTACCTGATGCGCCATACACCGGTCAGCCAGCTGTTCATGAAAAGAGAGACTCTTATCACTTCCAAACAACAATGCAGTCTATACAATTGGAAGTTAAAGTACAATAATCGTTCAAATAACTTATCTATCGCAGTTCCTCCACTTCCATGGAAACCTGTACAGTATCAAGCTCCCTATTTGCTCGTGTGTTCTTTTCGCTGAAAACTTATTTACAAAAATGTACGAGGGCTATTTCATATAGAATCACAACTTTTATAAGCATAATAACTTGTTCCTAAATTTAACTTCATAATGCTTTGTTAGCTTATTGCGTAATATACATGTGCTGTTAGTTTCACGGCGGCCACTTCAAATTACCGCCTGTGAGAGGTGTGCAAGTTCCGACATGTTCAGTTCTGCCTACAGCTAAATGGAGATAACACGTGAGGTACAATGTGATGCTCTGAAATTGTGCTTTCGTTTCAACAACAATATAAAGAAAACACACAACATTTCCTTTTGCCCATGACCTTTGTCCCACTATTTGTTGTATTTTCCATTTTTCTCATTATACTTCCGCATTCTCTCTGTAGTCGGTCCTGGTGGTGTAGTGGTTACCATACTTGCCTCCTATACCAAGATCGCGGGTTCGAACCCGGCCAGGACCGATGGATTTTTTCGGGGCGTAAAAATCCTATGTATGACTTCCTTCTGAAGGGAAGTAAAGCCGTGGGTCCCGTGTCGTACATTTACGGCACGATAAAGAACCTCAAGCCTAAGAGGCCTCTGAGCAAAATTTGTCGGCCGTTTCACGCCCCGAGTTGAATGGGACGCTCATGACCTGAGCTGTTAAAGAGCGTCCATAAATAAATCAATCAAAAAAAAAAAATTCCTTCTGCAAGCACTTTTAACTTTAACACAGTAAACTAACAAATAGAAGTCAGGCTAATAAGTCTGCCAAATTGCTCAATTCCTGCAGTTATTAACTACTTTCATGCCGTAATAATAGGGCAAACTATGTGCTAACATATTTCTTTATTTAAAAAAAAACTGCTTTTACATTCAATTTCATGTATGATAACTTTTCTTAATCTTAATATTGTTAAGAGTAACCAATGTTGGTCTGCGCGTGGAGAAACTGCAGTGTGTAAATCCCTATATGCTGTAATAGGGAAACATTTTACACAATCTTATGTACAATATTCACACTGCAATCTATTGAATGAATCAAGGACTATAAGACACTACCGAAACCTCCTGATTTTGTCATAATTCAGCAGGCAATGATATTCCATGTTCTATGGTCAGGTATACGCAGCCTAGCTCTACGACAGTTTTGAGGATATATTTTTGATTATTTTTCAAATGAGCCAGTGCAAGAGAAATAACCAGCAGCCAAATACACATTTTCGTTGCTCTATTACTTAGAAAAAGCAACAAGTAGGCGCATCCGGCAACACTGTTTCTTGCGTCTTTACATTTTCTCTCTGGTGTTGTTAAAAAGACACTTTTTTTATATACTTTAGAAACAAAAGTAAACTGTGCTTTTATATGCACCATTTCATCTCTAATTGACCTGGGGCATTTTTCAATATATTCATTGAAATGTTTTAAAGTAATGCTTTTTCACTACTTTTCAACGGTTTACCTCAGTTTGACAACCGCGATCAGTAGAAGTATTTTCGTTTGCTGTGATACTTGACTACCAGCAATGAGTTATATAGTGGGAGTAATGAAACACCAAAGCAACTTATGCCTCCTTCACAAAAATAGCTGTTTGTTTTTTTCATTTTTTCCCCAGAAATTTAACCCCAAAATTTCCCACATATAACAAAATGCTTCAGGTAAAATAAATTAAGAAAAAACGCACAAATAGCGAAGCATTATTATTATTAAAACAAGAAAAACCAGAGTTGATTTGAGAGTAAACAGTAAAGAGGCTAGTCAGCCAATCATAGCAACGTCGTCACGTTCTTTTGTTAACAGTCACTTTTAAAGTATATGGACAGAGTACAGCATGCGCTGCCAACAGAAGAAATGTAACTATTAGTGACTTTTTTTAGAATTAATATTGCTCATGATTATATCAGAGACCTTGAGAAACTCTTAATTGCAAGGAGAGAAAGATCAATTCTTTATATTTTATAAATGATTATGCTTCCGGCGCTAATAGATTTTCAGCGTTTTCTTAAGAAACATTTCTCAGCAAGTTACCTAATTATTCTAGAAGAACCATTATTAACAAAGACCCCAGTGATTATACGAACAATATTAGGAAGTGCCAAAGATGAAATTGCTTTGAAAAATGTAACCGAACTTTTTAATGAATTAAAATTTGTGCTTATCTGCCTTTTACCGAGCTTAATCTCTCTCCAAGTATATCTTTCCCAACTTCGTTGAGTATTTATATTTTGTTTTATCTCAACTAAGTCGAGTATTTCTTTTATTGTGGATATCAGCTGTGAAAATTAATATCCGCGGGTGCTAAGTCAGGAGAGTATGGATCGTGGGGAAGAACACACTTGTTTTACGAGCAAAAACCGCTTAATGGCAATGGTGAAGGCGCTGCTACAGTATGCAATGATAGTCGAGGTCTTTTCCTTCTCAGTTTTTCCCGCAGACTTCTGAGAACATTATGACAATACCAGGGATTCATAGTTTGACTCTACGGTAGAAATTTGTGATTAATAACTGTGAAAATGTGGAAGAAAACCGTAAATAGCACTTTGAAGTCCTGATGAAGATTTTCCAACCCATTATGATGGTTGGACCTTTTCTCGACATGTAATCCTGTTTCATTGCTAGGGCTTATTCTGTTGATAAATGGTGTAAAAGTTTCTGACAGATCGCGACGCGATTGTCATTCTTTTCTTGTGTCAACTGTGGCAGGACAAACTTTGCTGCAACAGTATACATACAACGGTTTTATATCAAGATTTAATGACACGATTCTACACTCTTCGGCAATTTCTCGAACAGATGGGAGTCGATTTTCATGGATCTTCCTAATTCTGCTCGAATGAGCGTTGTAAGTTAAAGTCAATGGTCGTTCCGGAAGCGGGACTCGGGTCATTAACTAGGACTCCGGACACTTTTAAACTGCACATACCACTTGATTTGTTTTATTTACGGACGCTCTTTAAGATCTCAGGTCATCAGCGTCCTACTCAAATCAGGGCTCAGAGGCCTCTTTGTTCAGGCTCGAGGTTCCTTTATGTGCCGTAAATCTACAACGTGGGACCCAAGGCTTTATTCCCCTTGCAAAGGAAGCCACACTTAGACTTTTTACGCCCGAAAAAAATTCACGGAGCCAAACCGGGATTGAACCTGCGATATTGGGTCTAGAAGACAAGTAAGGTTGGTTACTAGGCCACCAGCAACGAAAGCAACGAGTGTGGCTTAAATCATTTCATGATTCTCGGTAAAGGATTTATGAAGTTTTTTAAGGTCCATCATCTCAATAACCACAGAACACTCTAAACACTTATCCACTGAAATAAGATTACACGGGAGGCATTTCGTCAAGATGAGAACTAAACAGTGCTACTAACTGCTTTTAGCTAAACACTCAGAATTTTGAAAGTTCCGATTTTTTTAACATTTTAAGAAATCGTTTACAAGTATGAAATACATAAGCTCGGAACAAGTTGCTAATATGATTTTATGTATTTATAATATAAATGATGTTACCAACCTGAAGGTATAAGCTACAGAATAAAATATAGTGAGAATAATCGACGCGGGAAATGGCGGAGATATAAATTATACACGGTGAAAAGTGTTGCTCCGGTGTATAGTTTCACATGTTCATTTGTGTAACAGTCGTGGGAAGAAAGATACCAGTTTAAATACTCTCCCGATAAGAATACATTTTATCTGTGCATGATAATGAAATGATAAACTAACAAAATATGTTTTTCCGTGTTACTAGGCCTCACATTGTGCATAAACCTGTCGTGAAAATGTCCAATGTTACAATAGACAGAAGAGCAACAGATAAGATTTAATACGCCATCATTTGAGCAACACAGAATATATATATTATGTATTATGAGGTAATATTGCATTACTATTAAAATAAGTGCTGACGTGCCATTAAAATTGTGTATATCCATCAAGTGCTGTGATTAAACACCTGCAAATAAAGAGAATGCCTGCTTATGAAATTCATCAAGATATGTCAGCAATTTTGGGTCGTATAGTGCAGCAAACAGATGGTGCGTTTTAATGCGATAGAACATCCAGCTCTAAAAGTGGGCAAAACGATGGTCCTTGGAAAACCGCTCAACAAAAGAAAGTATCAATAAAGGGCACGATTTAGTATTGCAAGATCGAGTGGCTAACAGGGATAACTTAACCTTACAGTTGCACCAGTCACGTCCACTTTCATGAACAGTAGCGGAGGGCAGTGGAGAAAACAGAGACCAATTCCAAGCAAAGTGATAGTGCCACTTTAATACTGGCGGATATTAACAGTCGTTACGCGAAACAAACGTACGCCAAAAATTAACTTTCTAGGAAGCATGTCAGCAGTCATTCACATTCAGTATACAGTGAAATCAAATGGGGAAACAGGAATTGAATGGTGTTTAAGCCCGTTTTTATTTCAGAGGCATCACAGGCGGTGGACACTGATGATATACGAGATGAAATGATATATTGAGAAAAGATTATTGTAAGAAAAGATACGTTCCAGGCCTAAGTTTAGGTACCTCCCCGGCATTTGCAATTTATGAGGAATGAGAAAACCCTGAAAAAAAAAAACCTCAGCCAAGAAGGACGGTACTGGCGGAATTCGAACCCCAGACCTCCCGCTCACGAGTCCGCACCTTAACGACCTCGGCGATCCGTGGCGGTGGGGAAACGGGAATGTGGGAATGTTAACACGCAAAGGAAATGATAGTTACACGAGATGCGTTTCTAGCACTGTATGTTTTGCCATGAGTTCCGAACTTTTTAATTATACCTGGCACTAATGATTTATTCTCCACTGATTTTATTACTTCATTGCATTTCTTGCAATTTTAAACGTCTGACATCTTTACTTTTAGAAACAAAATTACCTGAGCAATGCCTTACAATATTGTCAGAAGCAGTGCGAGAACCACACTTTTTTTACAAACATTGACCCCTTGTCTCCCCAGTTTCCTTCTTTCAGTTTTTAAGAGTAAAGGATGAGAAATGTAGTTTCTCCGAGTTTACTTTTATTCATTTAAAGATTCTAAATTCCCAAATAAACGAATTTCCATTGTTTTTTCATGACTGTATAAGCTGCACGTCATTGTTTTGCTTTCTAACTGATCCCTCACTGGTAATCTCGATGATGGTGTTTGGTAACATTCAACTTTTTGGGGTGTACTACAGAGATACATTTCTTGCACTCATATTCCCTCCCACATTCCAGGCATATGAACTGTTTTGATAACTCATTAACAAAAAAAAAAAAAAAAAAAAAAAAAAATGCAGCACATTGCTTATTCACATAACTTCTACACTAACACTTTAACTCATACTCCATGCTACAAGAAAGACGGATTTTTAGAAGAGGTGCAATAACGTTCACCAGTCCAACCTTAGGAGGCGTCCGGTTTTCTCCGCTGTCGTTCATGAAAGGAGGTGTGACTGGCGAACCAGACTCTTACTCTCTTTTACAATAAGTTCAGGGATGTAGTACAGGAAACTGATATACTACACCACTTGTATAGAACATTTTGACTAAAGAATTACAATTAAAAAAAAAATGAACTGTAGATAACCATCTCGAATGTTGAACCTTAATCATCAAAAAGGGTCACATTTTCGGGCCGATAAAGAGAGTCATCTTAACAAATTTGTAACTGAATGAGGAATGAGTTATGGGTCTAGACCTACGAGTCTAAAGCCAAGATATTTTTTTTTTTTTTTTTTTTGCAAAGAGGATTATTTGGTTTATTTTTTGTTTATTTGTTTTATTTATGGACGCTCTTTAACAGCTCAGGTCATCAGCGTCCCATTCAATTCAGGGCGTGAAACGGCTGACAAATTTTGCTCAGAGACCTCAAATGCAAAGAGGAGCCACAATAAAAGGCAGCATTATTAAATTTCTTTCCAAATTCAAAGATGAAGTCACAGAAGAAACGTTGAATTCAAAGGGTGAACCGGTAGAGGGAGTAAATCACCACGGAAATTAAATAGTCTCACCCGAAAATTTAAAATAAATTTATAAAAATATTTTATTTATAATTAAAAATCAAAATAATGAATTAATTTAAATCGTCGTGCATTTGTTAACTGTAACCTGCAGCGAGTACTAAATTTACCTTTGAAACTCAACAATGGGAATATGTAACAAACTTACATTGTTTTAACAAATTTCAACTGCTTGCAGTTGTTTCAAGTTTTAATGGTCAGTCAGTTTGCTGTGGAAGGGTTACGTGTCTGTACCGTCTTATCCACAGAAGCGTTGCCGAAACACTACAAACATTAAGGAAATATGATACTTTTTTTTTTCTAATAAAAGACAAGAATATTGCAGAAGATTCGTTTATTGAAAGAAACGCTAATGATGGTGAATTGCTTAGTGATTCTTTGGTTACTGTTCCTCAGTCTTAAAATAAAAAAGTGTACTGTTTTTCACTCATCCTTAAGTCGCCATCCTGAACAAAATGTAAAAAGTTTGAACGCAAGATTAAGTACCAGCTAAAATGGGAGACTGGTTGCATTTTGACCGCGATCGGGTTGGGGCTTTTTGAAAATAATGTGAAATGTATTAAAAAAAAAAAAAAAAAACCTATCGAGACTCAAAAAAAAAAAAAAAAAAGTGGATTGTATATTTCTGTGCCTTTCACTAAGTTTGGAAAAAACTATCGGAAGAACGGGGAAACCAGAAAAGCACATCAAGCCAGAAAAAGCACGCAAAAGACGTTGCACTTGAATACTGTATATTATGGGGATTAAATGCTCCAGTTCATGCGCAGATTAATTCAACAAAATGAAACTGAAAAAGCATTGAATCGTCAAGTTGTCTTCTTTAATTCGAACTGTGTATTTTCTTAATAAGGAAGAGATTCCCCACACAACGAAAACCAGAACCTCCAATCCGTAAGTTAGTTCTAAAAAGTGACAATCTTGAAAAGTGCGTTACATTGCAGAGTGAAAGATCCACATGTTAGCAAATATACTGCTTCAGAATTATTAAATTGTATCGGTAAGATTCTGGAAAATCAAGATGAGAATTCTGTATGATTAAAGGCATTTCCTTAATGGCAGAAAAATCTACAAATGTTTGTAACGAAATGAACTGTTTTTGCTAGTTCGTAAGTTGCACAGTTTCCACCTTTTGAAATGAAGGAAAGGAAGTGAACATTACTTCAACTGAATCTATATTCAGAGCAATTGATAGTTTAAAAAAAATCTTACGATAAATTAGTTACATGCTCTTTCAATGGTGCTGCTAATTTTAGTGGTTCTGCCACTAGGGCCCGCGCTCGGTTATGAGAGAAAAGGGATAACAGTTGCCATACATTCACTGCAGAACACACATTTTGTCAATTGTTGTCATCAACCATAGGAATAAACACCCTAAACGCACATTACACATTGTTAAGCAAACTGTTTCACGGTTTTCCTGAAGGAGAAAATATATTACATGAAATTCAATGTACTTTAGAACAACCTGTTTTAAAAATACCCGAAGCTGATGGGACCTGCTGGTTAAGTATCTATCGCACAGTTCGTCTATATTTCTGTGCTACAAGCCCATTATGATGGTATGTGAACATATAAACAAGCATGGTGTGCATTTAGCAAGTTTAGCAAAGGGAACCTTATTACAAATTAGTTACAATTTCATTGTAGTCTAGTCTTTTTATGCATAATATTAAACATTTTAGCGAGCTCATTCCTTGTGATTTTTGTAAAGTTTATTCATTTACTTCACTAAAGAGTGCACTATGTATGCCAGTCATAAAGCCTTTTATGACGTGCGAAAGCTAACTACAGCGCGGCCACCTGATAGTGTGCTCTTTATCTTACCCGGACTGTAAACAGAGTTTTATATTTAACACTTCAAGCAAAGAAAAAAGTGTGTTAGCATTGCAAAACTAAATTCACGCAAACAGAAAATGACGAGCACTAATCGCCTTAGACTTTTACAGTTACAACAGTTGCTCAAAATGCCCACCATTGGCGTCGATATACTTCCGAGTACGTTGAGCAATGTTTGCGAAAGTGTTTAGGCGATTGCAGCACTTGCCGTTTCAATTTCTTCCCGAAGTGCTGCCAGTGTAGCTGGTTTTCTACGGTATACAACATCCTTTCCCATGGGTAGAAGTCCAACGGAGTTAGATCTCACGTGCACATTGCTTTGTAGATTTCTACGGCGAGTGCCCAAAAGGTTTCAAAATACAATAGTCGAGGACGCGGGGCTTGTTGCCGTGCGAGGTCTTCCAGATCTGCCCTTATGAACATCGCATACTGTACCACGAGTCTCATATTTGTCTCGAATGTGTGCAATTGTTACTCGCGTTGACGGTTCTGTTTTGGGTTCTGTCTTGTGCACACGTCTCCATTGCCTTTGAACTTCAACATTCCCGGTTTTTCAATACCACTTCAAAATTGCTTTCCGCTGTTCAAACGATAATCTTGGTTCCATCAAGTTGTAGCAACGCTAGCATTATGTAATATGAGTCACATCTGTTTACAGAATGTGATATGATAATCGTGGCTTCATTTGTTCATTGTTCACTGTTGATTTACCTGTCATAGCTACGCTATCATAATGTATATGAGTCACATCTGTTTACAGAACATCATACTGCACATTACTGTTGTTTTTCGGTTCAACTTTGAAATATACTAAATAGATATCCACTGTGAAAGCGTGTATACATTTTTTGGCTCCCTCGGTATATACCTTTGAAAGCATGTAAACGTATAACGTTATAATATAGTATAGCAAACTGTGTTAAGGACTTACCTGAAGACTGTTATTTTCACAAAATCGGTTCGAGCGACAAGCGAATGCAGTAATCAAGTCGTAAGGTTCCACCTACCTAGTTCGCTTTAACGTGTTGCTTGAATTTCGGATGTGTCAACACGATCATCCATCATACTTAATGTACTAATGAAAGGAAATATTTCCTGAAAGTTTATAAATATATGAAATGTATAACGATAAAATACTTCAAACAAAGAATTAATTTCTATCGCAAAGAGCGGTTCTGTACACACACACACGGGTGTGTGTGTGTGTGTGTGTGTGTGTGTGTGTGTGTGTGTGACGTAACTTATGCGCTGTCCTCCGTAACTTTCTGACTGCAATATGTTTTTTACTACAAAACTGAGCTTTCCAGCTGTTTCAACTTTTTATCACTTCGTTTTCTTATTGGAATTCGTAATCAATTCATAAACACACACACCAACGTTATTCTAACATCGGATAAATCCTACAAACCGGTGGACGGAGTGGTTTGCTGCAGCCTCACGGCCTATGCTCGCCTCCTATTCGTAAATATAAATTGATGAGGGATTTTGTGCTACTAAGTAGGCGGGTAAATGATGTAAATCTCCTTAGACTCCAGCAGAAATATAAAATCGTAAATATGTTAGCCAGTAAATCGTTGTAATTGTGAGAAATATATAACTCCAGTAAATCAGGGAAAAAAGGGGAGGAAAAAAAAAAAAAAGGATTCGGCCACGGGTATTTGAATCAGCTACCTGTACTATAGCACGACACACTAACCATCTGAACTAACATGCCTTGTACTAAAGCAGGGGTTCTCAACCATTGCAATAACGTACATTCAACGCAGAATATTACATGTACCAGTAAGCAAATTTTATGAATGAAATGCGAGATTTTGAGGTGCAAGAGTAAAAATAAGAATTTCTTTACATTTATAACAACACTTCTGATTTATTTTGTTATTTCTTGTATGTAGTATTGAGAATTAGATATTTATTGGAGAAAAAACTGTTCAACCTGTTCCTATTCAATGAATTGTTCTCTGAAATGTCTTAAAATTATTTTTTTAAGGTTAAAATACAGCGAATGAATATATAAGCAAACTTCGACAAGCATATATTTCTGATCCTGGTACACCAGTACTCTGACTTAACTTATCAAATTAACTAATTTCGGACCCTTCCATTTTTTTTCAGTGCGAAGGTTTGCTTGTTTAGCTAAACACAATTTGGTGTTTGTTCGGTTTCAACTGACTTAATTTTAGTCTTAAACTAGGATCAAAATTCAATTTATATATGTACTTATTTTTTATATACATTAGAGAAGAAAAGCCACATCCACAAAGGTAAGTAGTCATAAATTGCCTTGTCCCTGTATTAATTTTAACCATGTCTATTGCTGCTGGTATTATTAATGACTCTACGATCGAGTGAGATTTTCTCTCCTTAGCTACTCTTAAACTGATGCCTCCAGAACCTTCATGTTAGATCCTGCAATTTGTTTTTTCTTTGATCACAAATCTGATAGTTTTCTCTGAAAATATTCCAGCCGTTTGTGTTTCAAATCACCATGCTTGATGGGAAAGTGACGTTTCAAAAGGGATGGTGTCATAGAATGATTTCAAAGTGTTTCATGACGACTGCGGTATTGGGATGGTTTCCTCTCCAATATATGTGAAACCATATGATAAATGGCTTATATTTTAGAGCAGAGTCCTTTAATTAACCCCTTATCCATATTCTGATTTACCCTGAGTTTGGCACAAGCCACATATAAATCTGACAACTTAAATAAAATATATTTTTCAACATGAATAATGTAACTCCACCTTTCTTAACTGAAAATGCGTCTCGGAGCTAAACAAATTAAAACATATCCCATTGTTGTATGGTAAAATATATTAGAGTTGAGCCATGTAATTGTCATAGGATTAAAATTGAACTTCCATATAATTTTTGTACATAAAATTTTTTATGATAATGTAAAATTTTTGTTTCTGTTTAGTTTTAGTAAAACAGTCAAATATTTGTTAATAACGCAAAGTTAATTTGTCATTTACTAAACTTTACGTATCACCCTATAATTACTCACGTACCGTAGGTTAAGAACCCCCTGTACTAGAGTAACGATATCTGTGGAAGTCGCTGGCGGACGAGTTCGGCACGAGAAGAGGTTCTTCCTGTATGGTTAAGTTACCTGGTACTATTGACATTAAGTTAAGAGAAACACGTATAGTTGTCGCTATCATGGCGGATGGTGGAGCATTAGAAATTAATAGTTCTTGAAATTTGGAAAAAAAAAAATAGAAAATTACCATAAATGAAAAAGGAAACGGGCTTAAGTGTGTAGAAATATAGAATCAGAATATATTATTTGTGAGAGGTGTGAAATATAGGGCAATAACGTGCTCAAAAAGAAAGATGTTATAATTATATGATTTTGTAATAATGCGCATAATTTTTTCTATTTGGAAGAATAAGCCGGTTTTACGTGCAGAAAAATTGGACGAAAACTCCAGAAGAAGATAAAATGTCCTTTACACATTGAATGAAAAATTCCTTTTGGCAGCAAATTAGGATATAGATCGAAGCGTTTTATTATTTATTGCGAATTTACATGAAAAACATTTTTATTGCCAAAGAAGAACGAATGGAAACAATAGGAAGATGACAAGAAATTAATAGTGGAATTAATGATAATTTCAACTTATGAAATTCCCGTCGTTCCACGTTTACTACGTGTAATGTTGCCAACTTTTGCTGTTGCTACTGCTAGGAGGCAAATATCGTTGCCGTCAATAAACAGCCGCTAAGAGAATGCTAGTTATAAAAATACTTAGATTATATTAATAAACTAGCATTCTAGAGAAAGCTTCTTAAGCCACGTCAATACAATTTTAGATCTAAGATCTTCCTTTCCTGCGCCTTCATCTATGAAATACACGCATTTTTATATATACTGGTTAAATATATGTAATAGCTGAAAGAAGTAGTGTTGCTTTAATTAGATTATCATTCTCCTGTTTGGAGATAGTTTTTGGACTAAGCAAACAAATTTCGGTACATGCCTGACTTGGAACTATATGTGAAATTCGGATAAAATATGAATACGACTTTGAGATAGTTACTTACTTACATTTAAGGTTTCAAAGAGCTCATCTAAAGAGGTGGAATCGCAATCAGGAGAGATGATTAGTTCCTAGATGTACCCTACAAAATTGTAATTTACCGACTCAATAACTACAGGTTTAACATCATGAACTTATCGCACTGCACTAACACAAAAAATTCCAGAGAAACAAGTGACTTATTGGCTTAGTGCAAGTGCAACAACAACAGTGCAAGTGTAACTGCAACAACAGAGAATTGGTTTAACTTAGACATGCCAAGCACCTACACTGGCGATATGTTCAATAATGTGACAGTCTGAAAGTTTGTGCAAAGAGAGCAAGGGACATCAAGAGGTGATTGGATGATTCCAAGGTAAACCGTGGTTGTCATGGCTACAGCTCTTAACCATGTATCTAGCGAACTGTCAATAATGGAACGTTGACGTTAATTCGACTATAGGAATACTCTGAAAATTTCACGCATGGCCCACAGAGATAAACATAATTATAAGCACAAAGTAATGAACAAAGAGCAGCGATTGATCATATTAAGAAATTTCCTATTTATATAAAGTATTGCAGAAAGAAATTCCAGAAAAAAAGTATATCAAAGCAAGTTAAATTGATAGCAAATGAAGAAAGAACTAATGTAGACGAGAATAGCATAAATTATGACGCATATACCCATATATTGTGATGCTGGAAGTGTTTGAATACATAGAGCTTTATTATCTGGTTCCTGAGCACACGTTTTTGCTCTGCGGCCGTGATTTTGATGAACCCAAAAGAAAATCAGGAAAACATCTTAGGAGTATTTACACCGATCTAGGGGAAAATTCAACATTGAAAAAAATCTTCCCACGATTTAAGATTGAGAACCGAAGATTTAAAATATGTTCACAAAGCAGCATCTCTTATTCTAAGGAACCTCTCCCTCCTAACAAAACAAAACAAAAAAAAAAAAAAAAATGCCACTGCAGTTCTTAAGATAGAAGCTACCAGATCAGGTATTTACAGTACAAGTAAAATTATTCTGAAATCGGTCTGGGAAGAAATGCAAGTGTTCCAGACTCATGAAGACCTAGTAGAGTTAAATTTTTGGCAATACCATTCCAAGAAACCTGAGAAGAGCATTCCCTCTATCAAATCTAGAGTATTCTAATGGAAGAAAAATTAAAGCAGCAAAACATTAGAATGATAACCCTTCTCCCTATATATCGCAATGAAAATTGAATTCCTGATTACAGTCAGTATTTTTAAAGGATTCTCCAGTAGAGTTAGGAAGTGAAAATTCAATAAGACCAAGTTCACTGAGAAACAGATGTAGTACTTGAACAAAAATTAAGAATATCAGTGTCCAAGCTTAACACAATTGTAAAAAAACAACTAAGCGAATTCCTTAGCACGTAGAGTGACTTTAAAAAAATATAAAATCCAAATTTCGGATTTATTAATTAATGCAATAAGTTATGCCATTAATGTGTGTTTAATTAGCATAAACTCTAAAGCTAACAAATAAAAGAAAAGCTAAACTATAATACATTACTTAATTCGTTTTTTCCCTTCAAAATAATTATAAAATAAATTTCTATAGTGAAATTACTCGAATTATTTAAAAGTAAGAGGAACAATGATTAGAATTCTTGCAATGTAAAGGATTATAAAAGGGAAACCACATTTTTAGAATTATTATTTTTATTTTTGACATTAAACCACAAAAAATAATGGTATAATATTAATTAAATGAAATACATGACCATCGACAGAGAAAACAATACTGTGTGGGCATTTTTAAACATTTTTAAATGTAACCATGTTTATGAACTGAGCCCTTGGTATCATAAGTCAAATCACTAAAATAGCAATAACAGAAAGAAACCGTGTGTATTTAAATAGTTTATGATGTCAATAAAACAAAAGCATCTTCCCATTTAAAAACAATTACAATGCACTAAGCAAATATACCCAACAATAAACAATCGAAAGTTCCATCGATTTTCAGTGGCTTTGAAATTTAATTTAAATTTTGTTGTAACACAAGCATGTAATGCAAACGTTTTCTGAATGTAATAACCGAGTCCAGATACAAATATAATTCTCTCACACATATTACGTTAATATTTCACAGTTGCTATCTATCCGATGATGCTTTTGTTAAATATAAAACATATGCATCGTTATAAATACGGTTTATATGCCGGGTTAATTTGTCCCTTTATTTGGAAACAATTGAGAAAAAATTAAACGTTAGAGCGGTTTTTAAATTTCGGTTTCCAAGTATGGCCCCAGTCCTAATGGTCCGATTTCCGTAATTTTCAGAAATTAAGTTTCTAATTTTATTTAAATGGCATATACAGATTTTTGTTGTGAAAAAATAAACATTGGTGCCGCTAGAGCGATTTTTAAATTTTGGGTTTCAGATAAACCCTCCTAATGGCTGGATTTCCCCGATTTTCAGAATTGCATGGTACACAGAGAATTTCGTTGCGAAAAAACAAATATTGGTGCCGCTAGAGTGATTTTTATATTTTGAGTTTCAAGTAAATCCCCACTCCTGATGATCCGATTTCACAATTTTCAAAAACTATTTCTTATTTTATTTTAATGGCATATAAGTGTTTCTTTTTAAAAAATTAAAACTTGTGCCTAGAGCTATTTTTAATTTTTACTTTAACCCTACCCTTTAATTTTCGATTTTGGTATACTCCCATTCCTAATAGGCTGATTCAAAACCATTTTTTATTAATTTGTTTTATATGCCATTAAAATAAATATACCTGATATGTTACATAAATTACACAATAGAATATTTATATTTTGCCAGTAATACAGAAAATACGATGAAAGAGACGAGTAGAAGTGTAGGAACCCATTGATCAGAGACTTACATGAGATTCCCTAGATAGCGTTAGTTACTCTGTTTCCATAGGTGACGTGTAACTGTTAGTTATAGAACATGGACGTAAGGTTTTACAGCTACCGCCCTACCATGTTATCTAAATCGTATAGAGCCATTTTGGTCTGAACTTAAATGAAAAGCAAGATCTGGGAGCGTTCTTGAAAGAAAATAGTGAGGTTCATGATTTTATAGAGAATGCAACATAAAACAATAAGAGGATCATTCAAAAAGTTTCGCAAGTGTCGCCGTAAAGTCCAAGCTAAGGATTGAATTCGAAAACTTTTCCTCACAATCCTTCCAAGTGCTCTCCATCTCTTTCCACATACATTGAGGACTGAGATATTGTCAACTGAATTTATAGCTTGAGCAAGGTCCTGCACTCGTTTAAAAGTTTTCTAGCAATGCAAGATTTCACTCCAGGAAACAACCAGAAGTCGCACGGTGCAACATCAGGGCTGTAGAGTGGATGGGCAAGCAATTGGACTTCAGTAACTTTCAGTTTTCTGAAATTTGCATCTGTTCTATGTGGAGATGCATTGTAATGCAAAAGCAACAGCCTTGAAATCTTGAAGGGGGTGCTTGAGAGTCCAAGAAATGTCTAACAGCTGCCAATTCTTCATGATGGGGAATGTTAGTATAAAGTGACGATACACAGATAGTGGCCAGAAGTATATTAGAATGTGCCGAAGGGTCAAATTTTTTTAGCAAACTCAAAAAATTGAAGGGATCTTTGATACAGAATGGCCTAGACGTAACCAACAATCTACTAGAGCGGAAATACGACCAGTGGGGGAATGGCTACTATCGGGCGGCCTGGACAGCTCTTATTATGAATTTTAGGGTGGAAGTACGAGGGACAGAGGAGCGATAGAGTGATATCTAGGGGACTAAGTCCTTATTATGAACTATTCTTCTGGCCCTACAGTCAAATTTAATCAAGATATAGTTTTTTTTATTTCTTCTTCTGGTACTGCTGAAGGACTTAGTCCTTAAGACATCACTCTACCTACTCCCCATGTCCCTCGTACTTCCACCATCTATTTTCTCCTTAGACATTCTTTGATAATAAACATTATCTACAAATTATAAGCACAGTGATGGGCACCAGAATGGCACCGTCTTATGCCAATCTTTTTATGGCTCGCTTAGAGGAGGAATTTCTTAAGTCAGAACCTTTGGCACCATTATTATGGCAGAGATATGTTGATATATTCTTGCTTTGGACTCATGGCTCAGAATCTCTCGAGCAATTCCTTACTAATCTTAACTACAAATTTTCAGTTAAGTTCACTTCTTCTGTCTCTCCCAATGCTGCTATGTTCCTAGATATTGATATTTCTTTATGCAATGTCTCTTTTCTTAGGTCTGTGCACATTAAGCCTACAAATTTACAACAGTATCTTCATTTTGATAGCTGTCATCCTTTTTATATCAAAAGATCTATTCCTTGTTCTCTTTCAATCCGTGGTCATCGTCTTTGTAACAACTTTTCATCTCTTGACAAGTATATTAAAAACCTAGCTCAAAAGTTCCAAGACCAAAATTATCCTTCCTCTCTTTTAAAACCCCGTATAATCCCAGCACACAAAACTTTCCAATGCAAACCTAAAACTTCTAATAAGAACTTCATTAATCTTGTTACTAGCTACTTGCCTGGAATTTAAAGCATCAGACCTATTTTGAAAGAATGTCACGATACTTTATTAATGCATCCATCTTAAGTTATTTTTCTAAATTTGTACCCCGCCTTACTTTTAGAACACCACCTAAACTTAAAAGTATATTTCGCTGAAACCTAACTCCTCCGAATTTACCATGTCCCTTTACTGGCTCATATCCTTCCCGACGTCCTAAATGTAAAACCTGTGCACTAATTATGCCGTGCAATTCATTCCACAGCCCTAATTTATCCAGGGAATTTAACATTTCTTCATTCGCTACCTGTTCTTCCAAGAACGTCGTATATATGTTATCTTGTAAGCTTTGCAAAACATTTTATATTGGTTTAACTTCTACTGTTGTTTCGCTACGAATGAACAATCATAGACGTTCTGTTAAACAGTCTCCCTTGCCGGTTGCCCAACATGCCTTATCTCACTGTAAGGATTTTGATGATGCTTTTAATCTTACACTTATTGATGCGTTACCTACACAATGCTCTGATAGTTTACTCAGAGAGAGAGAGAGAGAGAGAGAGAGAAATGGCAGCTATATTTTTACATAAAGCGCGTATACCACCTGGTTTAAATCTCGCATATTATTTTTTTCTCCACACACTCTTGTTGCTTGTTTCATCTGTTTCCAGGCATAACGTTACCTTCGGTATTCAATGTTTACTTTTATCACCTTCACTTGTCTTCTTGCCATAGAAAAACTCGGGTAGTTCGAAATAAGCGATTACAACTCGGTGACTTTTTCCTTAATGTTTTATCCTTTTTTCAACTTAGTTACATTGTTAATAGTGTTACATTATTGTTCTTTTATATTATATATTTGTGTATAATACTCACTCGTACTGTGAGGAAACTTTGTAAGGACAGTTAATGGAGGCGATCAGGACTTGGTTTTGCATGACAATACGCATCCTCATACTGCCAACAAGACAAATGAGACTCTGCGAAATTTTAGGTTGGAAGTCCTTGAGGCATTGTGGGAAATTTTATCAAATATTGTGCAACAAAGTTTCTTCACAGTAAGGAAAAGTTTTACGGTTTATCATTGAAGCTGAAATTGCGGTGAAGAGTATGTCTTTTTGATCTCAGAAGACTTATCATTATTTTCCCAGCTTTTTAAATATATTTTTTATTTATTTATTATTCGCAGGAGACGCAGGATGTTTCCATCGTCTCGGGCTGGTAATGGTAAACCTAAATTTCATTCATCACCTGTGACAATTCGCAATAGTATGTCGCGTCTTTAGTCGTGTAGCGATTGAGATGTAATGCCAAACCCCATTCTTTTCATTTTGTGTTGTGAGGTCAGCCTCCGCGGCTCTTGCTGTCCACAGTGAAACCCTAACAGGTCATGTATTATGAGGTAGGGCATTCCGTGTGTTGGAATTAAGTCTTCAACTCAATGCAAATTCGCCTCAGTGGAATTTCCGTTGGCAGAATGACGATGTTCGCTTGCAATGAGTGTCCGTCCTTCAGAGAACTTCTGCACCCAAATGTAAACAGCTTAACATGATGGGATACATTTCTTATGAATATTCTTTGATTCTACATCTTTTGTCCACAAAAATCGCGCAACGGAACGCTGCTCGAGGTTTGTATACTCAAGAGGTGCCGCCATTTGCAACTACTGTTTCGTTGTAGTAAATATAGATTGTCTCATGTATAATTTCACCATTTACCACTGGACTAATTGTATCATCTAGTGGCAATACCTCAGGTGTCCCACTCAGACATGTGGTATCCATAACAATTTTTAACTTACCCCCCTTAGCTCGTGAACCTATTTGTACCCCTCACCTGTTGTCTACAGTCAAATACCCAAATAACTTAGTTTCGCTCTATTTTTGTTTTAGTGCTTATAAATCTCTATGCCTACTTGTGCTTAATGACAAATGGAAATGTCATAACCTTGGGTTTTTTATGAAAATATTTTCGTTACATTATAGATTCGATGCCCAGGGCTGGTTTTTTGTTTTGTTTATTTACGGACGCTATTTAACATCTCAGGTCATCAGAGCGCAGACTTGAGGTTCTTTATCGTGCCGTAAATGTACGACACCGGGACCCACGAATTTACTTTCCTTCCGAAGGACGCCCGGAAAAATCCATCGGTCCTGGCCGGGATCGAACCCGCGATCTTGGGTTTCGGAGGCAAATATGGTTACTACTACACCACCAAGACAGGCGCCGGGGCTGAGAGAGAATCAGAGAAAATCCCCACTTTTTTCAAGGTCATTTTCAAGGTCAGGCCAGGCCCGATTATAACCCGCAGAATTTTAATAATCATTTATTATTTTTTTTAAAAAAAATTAACCAACATAAACTTCGGTTCCAAGACTCCGTCAAACTCCGTTTCAACTTTATTCAGAAAAAATGGCGAGCCTAAGGCGCGAACTAATGACAAGCAGATGTCCCAGCCGTCTGAACAGCTGAGACGAGATGACTGACAGGTCTAACTTCAGCGTGACATGTTCTCCTCAACAGACAAGAAATGTTACCGTGTGAATAGAGTTTATCAAACAAGTTTGAAGAACAGGATTATTTACTTTATCTAGAAATCTACATACGTTAACTTGTAGATTTTCCTGGTCAAATATTTTACGATTAAGTTTCATAGTATCCTAACATGTTGGCCCAACAAGTCGTATGATAAACTCGCTTTAACGTTCACACTTGTGTTTGGTAGACAAACATTGCAAATGCAATGCAACTGCGGTTGCGTACATGTGTGTTAAACGCTGTTGAAGGACATGTGGCTTCCATGCGAACTTGATCTCTGGTTCAACAGTGCGCCAAGGCCATTACTGTTTACTGTCTGCCACAATGGGAGCGACTATCCTTGCTGGGTTCCGTCAGCGCTGCCATCCACATGGTCTGATGTTCTGCAGCAATGGCGTACATATTAATAAGTCTGACTAACCTTGTGGAGAAAATACAGCACCTCTATATTTATCCAACATATGGAAGCGACCTATTTACACAGAATAATGCTCTTTTTTTAAAGGAAATTAATGCTAAATGTGTGGCATTAAAATAGCTGTTTAAATATGAATTTTCTTTGAAATAAATTCTTTTGGCTTTATCTGATTCAATACTCTGCTATTCAGTGACTCAAGATCTTTTGCCGCCTGCATAGATCTTGTCCATCCTTGAGGACAGCTCTGCGTATTACAGTACAAAAGAGATTTTACTGCGTAAGGTTAAAGACTTATCAAAATACTATCAGCATTGCAACCCTATTGGCTAATAAAGGAACCTTCCCTATTAATTGTGCTCTAACTTATTAAGAACGCATATGCATCTTAATGTTCCGTCATTTAAAAACAAGTTCTTCGTTTATAATTTTCCTAGTTTACGAAATGTAATGACTTGAAATTCGATGTTATTTGTGCAAGCACTCTGGTCGCGTAATAGTCCAAATTGCACGTCTCGCATTAATGAACTAATCAGTTTCTTTTTGTCTTAACTGTAACTTGAGACTGATTGAAGCAGGGGTTCTCAAACTGTGGGCCGCGAGGCCCTCCCACTGGGTCCACGAATTATTAGATTAACTACGTTAGCAGTATTTGTTCTTGAATGTATCAAACGAGGAATACGAGAAAACGAATCCTTATTTACAACGTACATTTATTAAGGTAAAGTAAAATAGAATCAAACTGAAGGCGACTATGGGGACAGTTTTCAAATAGGTAAGCCGAAAACTTGAATCAGGCAGAGCACTCATTGAAAAAATATGCATTTATTAGTTTATATCTTTAAATTTTGTAAATCAACGATTAACAACTTTAAAAAAAATATGTGAGATGGACAAATACAGTTCTTGAAAGCGATGCCGCCATTGTTAGTGCAATTAAGAAATGTCCATTCCGTACTTTCATAAGCATCAAGATTAAAAATAAAATCCTCTAAACAGAAATATTTTGAACTGTTGACTTATAATTGCTAAACTTCTCCACCAAAGAGAAACTAAGCAGTAGGGCACTTGCTCCTATCCGTTAGGAATTCCCGAGTTGCAAAAAATTCTGACGCAGCAGGGATATCAATAATTAGACGAAAATATACACGCTTTAGTATATACGTTTTGATAAAACTGTTATGCAGCTCACAACATTGTGTATTGAGACAGCTTTTGCGTTTGGATCTTAGCAATGATGCCTTATTTGAATTCAACTAAATACATGTGTAGAAATGTTTGAAGATGTGCTGCTTTCTAGCATTAGAATCATGTTTTCCATAGAGAAAGAACATACTGTAAAAGCACGGGAATTACGAATTTGCTTTACATCCTTGAGTCCAAGTCTATACTATCGCCCCAAATGGAGCATATATAGGCATTGGATTCCTTGGCAAGCAAGAGCAAGGACAACAAACTAATGCAGCACTGCCGACAAATGTGAAACCTTCGATTAACCATACTTTTAAACAAATTCGGTTAAGTATGGAGGTCAGTTTAAGTATTGAACAGGAATGGTATATCATTTATTGAAGATCTTGTACTCTTAATGCACTATATTATTATTATTATTATTATTATTATTATTATTATTATTATTATTATTATTATTATTATTATTATTATTATTACATTAATTTTCAGGCCAGTAAATTTTTACTTCAAATACAAACAAATTTGCCATTTAAATAGCTTCCGTTAATTTTCGCATATTTTGAAAGTGCTAAATTTTAAAGTTCCTTCAGGCCTGCAAAAGCTGCACAGAAACAGCCTTTTAGAAGATATTAAAGTTAAAACAACCTGTATATATGTATGATGTAAAATAATATTTTATTACCTTTTAATGGGATGAACAATTAAAGTATTGTTAATGTTTTTAATATATTCTAATGTTCTACTATAATATGCTTTAGTAGTTTTTTCTCTTTCTCTTTTCCTTTTGCATTTAATTTTATAAAAAATGAGGATTAGCGGACAAGCAGTCTTCGTACTTTTTTCTACGTAAAAGAGCCTGAAAGAAGGGGCCTCTGAGCAAAATTGTCGGCCGTTTCACGCCCTGAATTGAATGGGATGCTGATGGCCTGAGTTGTTAAAGAGGGTCCATAAATTAAAAAAAAAAAAAAAAAAAAAAAAAAAAAAAAAAAAAAAACAACCAAAAAAAATCTGCAGTTTCCCCTGAGTAATGGAAAAAAATTTCTTCAGAAATGTTCATTTAATGTGTGTGGATTTGTCTTGTACACCTTTTCCTTTAATGGCCCCAAGAGATAAAAATCGCAGGGCTTTAAATCGGGGGACCATATGGGCTGTTAGTACAGTTACAGAGTACTTTTGGGAAGTCACTAACCGACGTTTCCTCGCAGTTAATTCACGAAAAAAGCGTTGCAAAATAAACTGTACACATCTATCAATATTGTTTCTTAAAAAAATAGAGCCTATTATTTTCTCGTCGCAAATGGCGCACCACACTCCTATCTTTTGATTATACAAGGGTTCCTCGTGGAGAAGATGAGGCTTCTCTGAACTCCAATATAGATTGTATTGCCAATTAATATACCAAATTAGGTGCTACCAAGATTCGTCCGTAAAGAAAATTAAATTAGGGTCAATTTCTCAGTTATGCATACTATTAAAAAACATTAAAAAATGTACTCCTGCAAGCAAGAGCATCCGGTTAAGTTCTTGTCGGTCCTGGTGGTGTAGTGGTAACCATACTTGCCTTCTAAACCCAAGATCGCGGGTTCAAACCCGGCCAGGATCGATGATTTTTTCGGGCGTAAAAATCCTAAGTATGGCTTCCTTCGGAAGGGAAGTAAAGCCGTGGTCCCGTGTCGTACATTTACGGCACGAAAAAGAACCTCAAGCCTGAAAGAAGGGGCCTCTGAGCAAAATTTGTAGGCCGTTTCACGCCCTGAATTGAATGGGACGCTGATGACCTGAGATGTTAAACAGAGTTCGTAAATAAATCAATCGGTTAAGTTTTTGCATTACAGTATTTTACAGAGTTTTAACTCAGTAGCTTTGTAGCCGTTCGAACAGAGGAACAGAAAATTCCCATTTGCTGAGAAAGACGTCGAAGTGAATAGGGGAAGATTTCAGAATATGCCAAATGTTACCTAACGTTTCTTTTGTGAGTGTGGTGGCTGTGTACTCTTTTTATCAAGAATACTTTCCGTTTCACGAAATTTATTTACTAATCTGTGAACCGTCTTTCGACTTGACGTTTAATATCAGGGAATCTGTCTTGAAATAATATCCGTACGTCACAAGCAGACTCCTTACGCAACTAGTCATATTAACGTAATTAATACTCCCTACTTATTACCTCGCCCAACACACTGTCACACAGGTCAGTACAGCCCCAGAGTTGAACTCTGCTGACCTTCCCTCCGGCATTCAAGCGTGGAAACGAGACGAGAATTGCATAACTATAACTGCGGCCAACTGCACTTGGAGCGGCCTCTCAAGGGAAAAAAATCTAAGTTATTACTATGCACGAGATGTTTCAATTTAAAATATTACATATATAACATTTTGTTCACAACCTTCCTTAAATTTGTTCATTTTATAAGCCTAAAACATACCCGATTTTACTAGTTGTACTTTTCTTAACTTGTAAATTAATTTCGTTCCATGTTTTATTCATTGTAGTTTCATACATTTTGCATCGTTGTGTGTCTCCTGCAAAACAATAGTTGTGTATTCGGAGCCTGGTGATTAATTGGCCAGAAAAACGCTTTTATAAATACCGGGTCTTCGTTTTATTTTTCCAGCCCGCGGTCTCGACCCGCAGCTGGGTCACAGCTGCACACAGCGAAAAATCGAGGAAACGTATCACCGCTGATAGGTCTGCTTGGCGCGTGTCTAGGCTAACAGTGAGGAGTTAACTGCGTTGATTTAATTTTTTTGCTTGCCATGGTTCAAAGATTTAATACAGAACAACGCCTTTACATTTGCGGTTACTTTTAAAGATGGTTCGTCCATCTGCTTAAATTCAAAACAAGAAGATTGTGTTGAACAGGAAAACAAGACGCAGGCGTTATGTGTTAAGAGGAAAAGTTGGATAATATCGCATCTGGATTAAAACAATCACTACGAAAATTAGTTGCAAAGTTAGCACAACAAATGGGATCAACCGTACATGAGCATATTCTTGACAAATTACTAAACTTTCGTCCCTAAAAGTGCACTACTTAAAGTTCACGGACTTGAGGAGTTATTTCATCTTTGGCGAAAAAATTAAGCACGTTTTCAGTACTTTCGCGATCGCGCGGTGGCCTGAGTGTGGGGACCTGAGCTCTGCACTACCGGCTGTCGGCCGGTTTTCATTCGGGGAAAAACAAAATGAAGTCCCGATGCATAAACGAACAAAAATGTTTCACTTGTGGCTTGCCACATTAACGTTATTTAATACCCAGCTTGAGAACAATAAAACCACATTAAGGACCTTTGGCACCTGTTATTTATCTCGTGCTGTAAATTTTCCCACAAGAATAACTCAAAAGCTTCTAAAAGGCACTAGATTACACATAAGTAAATTTAGATAACTTAATTTCTTTAAAAGTATATCCTAATGATGACCAAATAATAAATATTAAGGATACAATCAAAGCGTAAAAAAAAAAAAATAAATAAATAAAAAAAATGTAAGCAATATACCAGATTCAGCACCATAAATAAAGAAAAGCTTAAGATTACCAAAACATTACACCATGAATTAAGGAATGAAGTATACTCGTTTACTGATATAGCTATGAAATTTAATACTTTTCTAAGTCTTTTAAAATTCTTTTCGAATCCCAATGAGAATACAAAACAGCTATCATTAAAATAATCACAAATGGACGACTATCAAAACTTGGTGTAGACAGGAAAGAAAACTGTGCAATGAAGATTCAGCATTACTTAAATTAAAATTGTATTACAATTGATATTATAACGTCATAAAAGGAGCAATAAGCCTTCATTATCAAAAACTCAATGAGAGCTCTGACAATAATACACGAACCACTTGTCATATTATAAGAGAAGTAGACAAAAAACCACATCAAAATAAATTACAGAAACAACAGAAGGTCAAAAAATAACTCTGAGAAAATTGCCAACACATTAACAACTTCTTAAATATTACCAACAATTTAGATATAAACCTGTAAGTTAATACGATTCTTTACATTATTAAATGCATCCATTTGGAATAATATTCCAGGTTTTAAAATTAACAGGACAATATTGCTAGAAAAAATTAAAATTATCAACTTATTCAAAACCACAAATTCAGCAATATATGATGGAATTGCCAGTAGAATTTTAATGGTATGTTCTTAGTCGATAATACGAATAGTTGTACCATGTAATGAATCCCAAAGTTTGGCCTGGTTTCGGAAAGACTGAAGCATTCCATTGTTTAAAAAAAAAGGCAGGGGGGGGGACATGCACGAGGTTTGTATTACAGACGCATGAGGTTTGTATTACAGACCCCCATCATTTTTAACAAAAAATTCAAAAATATTTGAAAAAGTATTGTACTTTAATTATTTTGAAGACAATAATATACAACAGACAGAACAAAATGCATGCAGGGATATCACAACTAGATTAAAAAAAAGTCATTCTATGGTATAGGCAACAAAGAATGAATTCTTTCGAAAAAAAAAAAAGTGCAGTTATCTTTATGGGTAATTCTTTTTAGTTAAGTTTAATTAAGTCTTGCTTGAAATGTTGCTCAACTTCGTTGGATTGATTTTCGCTAGCTTCATTTAACTTTTAAATACTGTAGATATATCTGATATCGCGTATCAGGCACCGAAGCACGCACGCGCAAGACTGTACACTGTTAGGAATTTTCTGGGACCTAGTTAAAGCATTTGATTGTGTTAACCATGAATTTTAACGGAAAAGCTAAGCTTTTGTGGAATAAAAAATAAAACTCATCTTACCTTGACTATAGAAAACGAGTAAAATTAAAATTTTCAGACAATAATATGGGTAATATTCCAAATTTGAGAATTATTGAGCATGAAGCTCTACAGCTATCAATTCTTGGCTCAATGCTTTTTAGTTTATATAAATAATCTCTAGTTGTCATTAAAACAATAGTACCACTGTTCTGTTTGTTGATCATACAATGTAATAGTTTCTAGCTATTACTTTAATACCCTTGTGGAAAAAATAAATTATGTGCCTATCACAATGTGTAACCGGTTCAAAGTTAACAAATTATCATTAAATATAGTTAAAACCAATCAGCTGATACCACAATGCAGCTACTAATAATCACGTACTAGACAAGCATGACGACACCAAAATTCTAGGTTTTTAATTTGACGTACATATATAGAAAACTAAATTCAGCAATCTTATCACTTCGCTCATATTAGCTCTGAAGCTCTCAAAACGGCTTCTCTCTCTTTGATTATAGAATATGGTTTAATATATTATGGTTCAGAGGAAAATCATTTGAAAGTAAACGTGTTTCTATATAACAATAACGCTGATGACCTGAGATATTAAAGAGCGTCCATAAACAAATAAATATAGCCATACGAATAATGTGGTACAAATAGTAACTATTGTAAATGTTATTTAAAAAAATTTTTCAGAGGGTGCCAAAAATGTATACACGCTTCAAGCAAAGAAAAAACTGTGTTAACATAAAACTGAATTCACACAAACAGAAAATGATAAGCGCTATCGTCTTAGACTTTTACGGTTTCCTCAGTTGCTCAAATGGCCACCATCGATGTCGATACACTTCCGAGTACGTTGAACTACTGATTGAGCAACGTTTGCGAAAGTGTCCTCGGCAAATGCAGCACATGCCGTTTCAATTTCTTCCCGAAGTGCTGTCAGTGTAACTGGTTTTCTACGAGTACAACATCCTTAAGAGTTCCCCATAGGTAGAAGTCCAAAGGAGTTAGATCCGGAGAACGCGGTGGAAATCTCTTCGTCCTATTGCCTTTGAACTTCAAAAACATTTTCCAATACCACTTCAAATTTGTTTTCCGCTGTTCAAACGGAATCTTGACTCCATGTTATTGTAGCAACGCTAGCACTACGTAATGTGGGTCACATCTGTTTACAGAATCTCGTACACCACCACGGGTGGCCGAGGTCGTTAAGGCGCGGACTCGTAAGGAGCAGCAGGTGTGGGATTCGAGTCCGCCAGGACAGTCCTCCCTGACCGAGGTTTTTTCCAGGTTTTCCTCAGTCCTCATAAATGGAAAATGCTGGAGAGGTACCCTAACGTAAGCCTGAAACGTTTTTTTTCCTTAAAAATATATCATTTCTCTATATATCATTTCATCTCATGTATCATCAGTGAACATCGCCTGTTGTGCCTCAGTAGTAAAAACGGGCGTTAAACGTCATTAAAAAAAAAGAAAGAAAAAGAACAAAAAAGGACATCTTAACTATAATCTTCGCTTCATTTGTTCATTGTTGGTTTACCTGTCACGTAGCAATGCTATCATAATGTATGTGAGTCACATCTGTTTGCAGAACATCATACTGCACATTGCGGTTGTTTTTCGGTCTAACTTTGAAATATATTAAATAGATATCTACTGTGAAAGTAGGTATACATTTTGGCACCCTCGATATATATATAAAAGTCATGGTATAAGGTATCTAAAAGACTTTATTGTTTACTACACCTAACATCATTACATCTATCCAAGGTAATGTTATGAAACATTGAAGAACTCCACTAGTTCGAAATATAGCAATTTCAAGTGTGACTAAGTGTTTTATCCTTATCTACCTTTAATATTACTGTTAATTTGTTACATTGTTAATAGTGTTGCTTTATTTTTATTTTCATTTATATTATATATATTATATTAAAACTAAAGACTAGTTCATTAAAATTATGCAAATACATACCATGAACACTAGACAAAATTGTAATGTATAGGCACATTGAAAATTGAACTTGTCAAAAAAGAATTTATTATGATTGTATTACAATATGTAATTCTCTTTCAAATATTCTCAAATTATCATAGATAACTAGTTCTAAGAATATATCTATACAACTAGACCTATTATTTCAGTTGACGACTCACAAATGAATCATGTTAAAAAAAAGTTCAGCCATAAGAAATATTTAATATGAGAATGTATAATCTTTATTTACATTGCAGCTTAAATTATTTTGTTATATGTGTGAGATTAGGCATTAATATTTACATACAATGAAATTATTTGAGTTTGATCGAGAACAGCGCGGATGCATACTGAGAGGAGCCAATCGTCAGTGATATGATGCATGTACAGATACCGGTTTGTAATTAGTTTGAAGCATAGTCAGCTGTGTGTTATTCGGTGCTTTCATTGTGTATATATGTATGCTAATTGTTTATCGTTAGTTATGCCACTACATAAATAAAGCCTTGAACGATACATATTTGAAAACTGATTCTTGCAGAGAAGTGATGAGGCGATTCTCGAGGAAATATGTTTCAGGTACAGAAACTGTTCAACTTGTTAAAAAGTTACGAGAAACAGGATCTCTCAGCTGCCGTGTCGTTATAGAAGAGAAAATATGTGAAAATTAGGAATTTCCTACACAGGTGCCGGCATTGTTGTTGAAGGATATCATTTTCAACATCTTAGTTACAGGTTAGTGCTTAATATTATCAGTTTTAGATAAAGTATCACTTAATGCTTTCAGTAAAAATATAAATAGTAACTTTACACGTGGCGACCATATCCATTAGCCCGTAATTCAAATACTTTTAATCATTTTTAAATGTGCATATATCAGTAACGTAACAAATTTTGTACGTCTTTGCTTGTCCTATGTTCTGAATTACATACACTGTACAAGAATAGCATACAATGCAAAAACAAGCTACAAATCGGATGTTAACTTCCACTTTTCTTTTTCCTATCACATATATCTTTTCTCGTCGATATCCGCTAGAAAGGGTGATAAGACAAAGGGATATCCTTCCTCTAGCCCCGTTGTTAGTTAACCATTAATTACATCATAAACATAAGCAGTGCTTCCCTTTTCGACTCGTGACCATAATAGCACCCCTCCTCCCCAAAACTAAGATTTAATTATACTAACTCTAATGCGTTATTATGGCCTAACCACGCTAGATGTTCTGTTTAGTTGTGACTCCAACTTGAACCTTTACTCAAAAGTGCAGGGATTTCCTGGTAGCAAATTTGATCCTTTGAAATAGCACGTCCCAGTGTTCCCATGTTTCCAGTAAGTGTTCACTCTTGTTGTGAAAGTATCAATTCCTTCTTTTCAACATTCTTATACGTTGTTCACTTTCGAAGAGCAGGTAACCCTTTTAATTGATAGTGGGCTTGCCGTCATAAAAGCAAATACAGCATGTTAGCTATTAGTATATTCTTGTTCTTCTGTAATATTCCAACTAATTTATACTGAATGTTAACATTTTTAATGGTTACAAAATTAGTTTTAATAGTGGATGGAAGGACCCATAGTTTCCGTTTTGTTGAATACAAAGGCAAATCCATATGTTTACTGTATTTTTTTAAGTAATGTTTAACGCTCGTTTTTACTACTGAGGCACCACAGACGGTGGACACTGGTGATACACGAGATGAAATTATACATTGAGAAAGGATTTTTTTAAGGAAGGAAAAGTTCCAGGCCTAAGTTTAGGGTATCTCCCCGGCATTTTCCATTTATGAGGACTGAGGAAAACCTGGAAAAAACCTGTCAGGAAGGACGGTCCTGGCGGGATTCGAACCCCAGACCTCCCTCTCACCAGTCCGCGCCTTAACGACCTCGGCCACCTGTGGCGGTTGCTTACTGTATGATGTTTGTATGTGCTCCTAAACAAAGTAATGAAAAGATGTTTTTCACTAAAAAGAACTTTTAATAGCGAACTACTAAAACATTTAACTAGAAAATACAAATTAGAGTAACTTCAACCCAAATTTTTGTTGCAACAAACATTTACAAAGCCCGTTGAACCAACAAAGTGGCGAAGGCTGCAACGGTTAAGGCTTGCATTCGGGAGGTCCCGTGTTCTATAATTACCGTTGTGCCTGCCATCTTTTTTTGCCACTTAGGTAAATATTGTGATGGATATTTACATTCCTAGAACTTTCAGTTCTCTCATTTCATTTCGTTGGTTCTGTTACAGACGAAAGTGCAAGGACGTGGTGTGATGGTGTTACCCTTTGGAAAGGTTTCTGCCCCGGTGTATGGAATGGAAGCACATGCGCGTACAACGGTAGATCCTAAGCCCGGGGTCTCTCACAGCATCCCTTCCTCCTGGAAGTGCTCTAATTAGAGGCACATGCACGAACGGCCAGCCGTAGGCAAGACTCAAGTACCGAAATATCCTTCTCCGCACCAGATTATCTATCTATCCATGCATTCAAAGCGACGGCAGCTGCTTACAAAACTTTTTCTGCGATAGGTTAGTTAAAGAAGCAAATATCAATAGTGAAACCCCGTTCGATTGTCATAACAATAAAATTACGCTTGTCTCCCTTAAATCAGCTCAAACTGTGGTCCGTGGATTCCCCCTGCTAGAGTACTCTTGAACGTATAGATACAAAGAACGAGTTACGTGAAAGCTAAAGAAGGTTTAAATTTACGATATATTTGAGATAAAGTTGGAATCAAATTGCGACTATTTGCCCCGGAGGGAGCTTTCAAATAAGCAGAAAATGTGGACGATGAAGAATATTTAAGTACCGCCCTTTCCCCTGGCAACAGTAAGCATTTTTAGCAACGAACTGCGATTTTCCCAGACTATCAAAGAGCACAAAAGTATTTATGCCTTTCGTTAAAACTCGGCCCTGGTGATACTTGCCTCGTACACCCGGCCAGAGTCGATGGATTTGTTTTGGGCATAAACATCCTTAGGCATGGCTTCCTTCGGAAGGGAAATAAAGCCATTCGTCTCGTGTCGTAAATGTACGACACACAAAAGAAACTCAAACTTGAAAGAAGAGGCCTCTGAGCAAAATTTATAGACAGTTTCACACCCGAGTTAAATGGGATGCTGAATACTAAAGGTGTTAAAGAGCATTTTTATATAATAATAATAATAATAATAATAATAATAATAATAATAATAATAAATAATTTTGTAACAGTTGTGTGTGCTAAAAGCACTCTGTTCAATCACTTATCTAAAAAAATAAGTATAAAATATTTTCGAGAACATAGAATCGGAACTCAAATTGTAAATTTATCCTTATTTAGCCCGATATACCAGGCTTGTAAGTGAAATGCATCCTTCCCTCATTGAGGAATTAAAATTAACGAGTAATGTGTCGTCGTATATTGCTTGTTAATGTTATTTTATATAATCTTAATATAAAGGAATTATTAGCTGATAAATAACAAACGCTTAAAATATAATTATATATACTCAATTATCAACCAAAAATATGTTGAAACTGCCTCTCTTCATTTTCTGGCATCAGTTATGAAATTAACCATTATCCTCTGCAGTTCCCTCTGAGAAATGCAAGAAATTTCTTCACTAATGCTATTTTTCACTTCATCTTAATGTGTGGACTGTATACTTTTTCCTTTAATGCTCCCCATAGATAAAAATCGTAGGGTGTTAAATCGGGGGACCGAGGGGGAACATGTTAGTGATAACTTTCTCGTCGAGTATTAAATGAATTGCATGCAAGAAGACATGGGCTGTATGTGGCGTTGCCAAGTTCTGATGGAAAGTCGCGAATCTCCGTTCCTTCACAGTTAATTCATAGGAAACTGGTTGCAAAATATTCTGCACATATCTATCACTATTAATTGTTTCTTAAAATAAATAGCACCTATTATTCTCTCGCCTCTATTTGTTGATTTAATTTATCTATGAACGCTCTTTAACAGCTCAGGTAATTAGCGTCCCATTCAACAAGTGTGAAACGGCCGGCAAATTTTACTCAGAGGCCTCTTCTTTTAAGCTTGAGCTTCTTTTTCGTGCCGTAAATGTACGATACGGGACCCATGACTTTACTTCCCTTCCGAGGGAAGCCATACTTAAGATTTTTACGCCCGGAAAAATTCATCGATCCTGGCCGGGTTTGAACCCGGGATCTTGGGTTTACAATGCAATTATGGTTACCATTATACCACCAGGACCGACTCGCCACTAATGGCGCATTCTACTTTTTATGATATCAGGGATTCCTCGGGAAGCAGTTAGGTTTTTGTGAACTTCAATATTGGTTGTTTTTTGAATTAATAAAGAAAATTAGATAAAAATTACATTAGAGCAAACTTCATCATGCACACTATTTAAAATCTAGATGCAGGGTCACCTGGTTTAAGTTCTTGAACTACAGTAACTTTAAGGGTTTAACTTTAGTAGCTTTGTAGTCGTTCAAATAGAGGAATAAGACATTCCAATTTCCTGAAATAGACGTTGAAGTGAATAGGGCAACATTCCAGAACATGTCCAATGTTACCTATCTTCTGTGAGTACTGCATGTGGCTGTGTATGCTTTTTATCGAGAATACTCCCCGTTTCACGAACTTCATATACCAATCTTCGACGTGGAAGTTAAATACATGTATCTCTTGAAAAATCCCTGTACATCACGAGGCGATTCTAAAGGCAAGTACGAATCGTATATAAACTATCTTTGGGTAATAGAACATCTGAATTCAGCCATATTAACGTAATAATACACTGTATTACGCACCTTATAAATAATCATTTTCGTACGTTCCTCGAGTTAAAACACGCACTAACCTACAGACATTTTCTAACTATATATACTTTGTCTTTCTTTTGAGAAAAAAAAAAAAAATAATTGCAAGGAAAGAACATAAGTCAAAATTAGTTCATGGAGATGAAATGAGCCAGCTAGAGGCTGAAAAAAAAATGTTTTTATGAACATGTTAATTCTTATTTACAATTGTGACAAGAGTTTTGAAGGAGTTGAACATTTTTTCTGAAGTTTCTCTCAGCAAATCAACCAGATTCTTCTTGGCCAGAAGTTGAGAAATCAGAAAAATGCACAAATTCCTTTACATAAATAAACTTTTGGATGAATTGGTAATTATTAATGAGCCACTAAACAAATTCAGCATGTAAATCCTTGCATAGAAATATTTCAAGAACTGAGGATCATTCAATCTAAATGCTGCAAATTAAACCTTGTAATTAAGTGAATTCCTTTATATCTGATTTATAATAAACATTCGCGTATTTGTTTATTTCTCAAGCTGTTGTGTTCTGCATTAATTTAATTTCTTCTGTTTCTGACTACGCGGAGAAAATTCCGTATTTTTGCTTCCAGAATTATAGTAACAGTAATCAAAATATCGAACTAATTAGCTGGTTTCTGAAAGTTCACCTTACGGATGCGGTACAATATTCAGCATACTATGAATTTCTCAAACTTCCAAAAACATTTCAAAACCGTTGCTTTCGTAATTGGTAAAATCATTGCTTCGAGGAATGAATTGCGAACACAGTTGCGTACATTTTATGCCGATATTAGACATTTAGGATGAAGGATTGGTTGTAACACTAATAATGGATGCATTTAGTGTCAAATGGGGTCCGGTAATCTGAATCCAGCAGCTGCACATTAGTAGCACTAAAAACTGCGGACTTAACTGAAAGAGTGCAAAAGCTTCAAGCTTATTCCACCCTTATCACTTCACTTTCATGTTTAAAATATTTTTTCATTATGAAACGTGTAACAACTTTCATAATAAAGAGAAAATATGTAAGTTTTGAAAATCGGCTTATATACTTTTACTGTGCCTTTGGCTATATAATTTGTATTTTTATTTCTGAAAGAGATTCCTTTACGAAATTCACGTTCAGATTGTTATTTCTCAAAATGAAATTATCCCATTCCGGCCGATAAGCTGATTAACAAAATATCTTCGAATATCGCTATAGAACCTAGCAAAAGAGCTCAAAACGCAAACATTGTGACATGTTATATACCAAATATTAGGTTATTTATAGCAACGAAACTGCAGACTTTCTCGCCAATGAAGATTCAGCAACTAAAACTGAATTTAACATTATATGTGCTTCCCACTACATGCTTTCAAAAGCAAATCCCAGACAATGTTTGAAAGATGGCAAGACGATGTACTGAAATATCCCCTCCCCGGTTTATTAACCTCCAGCGCCAAACGTGTATTCCTTTAGCGATTTGTTTTCGAAAAAAATTATACAAAAGATGTCTTGGTGATATAGGTGCTGTACTGTATACACACTCTAGAACTATTTGTTTCTATATAAATATTGGTTGCACATTTCCTTTGGAAATATAACCAATAAAACCTTTTCATCTGCATCAATCTCCCGCCTCTTTTTAAAATTCTTTTTCAGGCTTCTGTATGTATGATATTTATAAAAGTATTTAAACTTCGATTTTAATTGCTTTCTAAAATCCTTATTGCGTATACAAAAATTAATAAACGCAAGAGTTAAGAAATGAGCAAATTAAATATTCGTGCAATAATTGATAAATTAAATAAACAGATTAGATTATTTAAAATTAATTAAACAAGAATGCCTAAATTGACGTCAGGACCATGGAATAAGGCTGGAGCAGATCTAGCGTTAGGGCTTAACCAAGTGACGAAGAAAAAATATTCTAATTGCACCTATTAGGTATATTTTCGAAATAAGCAATTCCCTAAAATACAGATAATTGTGATTTAGAATTATTTGCACACATATATAGCAGCTGTCATTAGTTAGTTGATTGCTAACATCCACCACAGGTGTATTTTAACTATTTCATTAGTTTTAACTATTGACTTTACATCGACATTCGTATGTGCTTATTGAAATAGTAGGCAAGGCAGCACAAGTGACAATTTGACTACTTTAGAATAAGCACTGACCCCATGCTTTTAGACCTAGGTTCCCATTGCTCTGCTGAATATCATAAACCTACAATTTCACATCTATGCATAAGTAATTTGATTAAACAGACTATGCAATTCAATATACTACGGTTTACATATATAGTGTCAGGCATGACTCACTAACCTGTACGTTGCTTTATGGTGTGCCGTTACAGACTGCAGAACTTAGGCAAGCGACTGTTTAATTTCTGCTACTAGTTCTCTCTGTCCTCGCACACAGCGCTGTTCTTCGTGTTGCAATGCGAAGTTCAAGGATACATGTTCCAGTGTTTACGCTGGCCATCATTTCGGCCGGAGATGTCACCATTAGTGTGAATTTAAACAAATCTCAATTTGCAATTTTTAGAAGCATTCATTGATAAACTTTTCTTCAGTAACTGAGAATGGGGACAGGGTCATGCAAAAGGTCAGCTGCTTTACTCTGGAGGGGGGTTGCGGGGGGGGGGGGGGCGAGTATATGCTTCACATTTTGATAATACTAATATTATAGCATGCAATAACTTACATTTACGTCAAACTATTTTACATCATATCTGTGGATTACATTTTTTTCGTGGGTTCCTCGTCCCCAACAGTTGATACACAAGCTTGAAGGGTACCCTGGCCCATTTTACGATCGTATTTCTTAATTTTGTTTTTTTTTTTATTTATGGACGCTCTTTAACATCGAAGGTCATCAGCGTCTTAATTTTGTCATCACCCTATTCATGGTGCTGAATGATTTTTCTGCACCGGTAGTGAAAACAGGGGTGCATAGTACACATTTAGCGAGTATCCTTAGAGCCTCATTATCGACTTTAAGATAAAGGAAGCATTCAGAAGACGAATGTTCTTATTTATTACGAATAATATTTTAAATAAGGGAGGTCTGCAATAACAGCGTCAACACTTTTAAGTCCTTAACATGAAGCACAGTTCTTTACAATAATTTTCACTAAACTCTTACAACGTTTTAAAACTTTCAAAATGTGCACTTACTTCTATCGCTTTCATAGCTTTGTCACTGAACCTTTGCTCCATTTCATTAATCATACATAATATAATTTCCTTATATTTTTTTCATAATTATTTATTTTTATTTATATATTTATTTATTTATTTATTTTGTCTTCCGTGAAGAGTACACTTTTAACTCCTGCTGCTTCCATTTCTAGGTTTTTACTTTTATTTCATTTTTCATTTAAAATTTCATTTTTAAAATTTTAGAGTGGTTATTATTTTTGTAGAATTTCACATAAGTTTGAAACGGCTTACTTTTTCGTCCAAAAGCACTAAACCTACAATGAAAGTTGTGGCCCATCATTTGTAACAAGATCCCCCCTACCAAACTTGCTAAATCCGCAATATCCTTGTGTATATGTTCACATATCATTATAATAAACTTGTAGCATAGAAATATAGTATGAACTGTACAATTGGTACTCTATCTGCGGATGTCAACAGCTTCAAATACTTTTAAAACAGGCTGTTCTAAGACACACTTAATTTCATGCAATATATTTTATCGTTTAGAAGAAGCGTGGGGAAAAAAAAAGTATAAATGTCCTTAAATTTATGTGATGTGCGTTGTATCATAGGATGTTCATTTCTACAGTTGGTGAGAACAATCGACAAAAACATGTTCGTTGAATATTGTTGAATAGTACTTAATGCCCGTTTTAACTACTGAGGCACCACAGGCGGTTGCTCTGCAGTGACTGTAAGGCAACTCTTGCCCCTTTTTTTCTGATAATTGAGCGCGGACTCCAGTGGCAGTACCAGTTAAATTAGCAGCACTATCGAAAAAGATGTCACTAATTTATAATAAGATAGTTTTCGTTTTTTTTTTTTTTAGTTCACTGCCAATTGCTGTGAATATAGATTTAGCTGTAGTACTCTTCAATTCAACCAGACATAAATACCTTCCTTTCCTTCACCTCAAAAGAGGGAGACGGCGCAACTTATCGAACTAGCAAAGACAGTTAGTTCCTTTTGGTTACAAACATTTCTAGACTCGTCTGCCATTAAGGAAAAGTATTTATCATAAAGAATCGTTTCGTCATAACTGTTTAGAACATCACCAATACAATTTAATAATTCTGAAGAAGTATATTTGCTATTTATGTGTACCTCTCACTCTGAAATTTAACCCAATTTTCAAGGTTAATGTCACTTTTCAATACTATCTTACGAATTAGAGATTCAATTTTCGTTGTGTGGGGGATCTCTTCCTTACTCTTCGGTTTCATTTTTTTTGTTTGTTTGTTTAATTATCTGCGCACGAACTGGAGCGTTTAATCCCTGTAATCCACAGTTTTCAAGTGCAACAGCTTTTGTGCTTTTTTTCTGACTTGGTATACTTTTCTAGTTTTTAGCTTTTCCAAATTTAGTGGAAGGTACAGAAATTATCACTCCGCCTATTTTTTGTAGAGCTTCAATATACCCTTTTAAATGCATTTAACATAATTTGCAAAAAGCACCAAACTCCATTCGCGGTCGCAGTACAACCCATTGTACTTATACTTACATTTTAGCTAGTACTTTAATCTGGCGTTCAACACTTTTTACATTTGGTCAGAATGACGGCTTAAAGATGGGTCAGAAGCAGTACATTTTTCGTTTGAAGACTCAGACAGAGTAATCGAAGAGTCACAATAGAACATCTCCTGCAACACGCTGTCTTTTATTAAAAAATAAAGAAAATGTTTTAGTATTTCGGTAACTCTTCTTTCGGTAAGATCATACAAGAGCATAATGCGCAGTAAACTATTGATTGACTAACCGTTAAAATAGCTGCAACTGCAAGATGTTGAAATTCGTTACAACAATGGAAGCCTATTACATTACATCACCTACCGCTCTACACGTGCCCATTGCTTAGTTTCAAATGAAATTTTATTAAACATTACAAGTTAGCAATTATATAAAAAAGTTTATTTAAATTCATGCTTTATTTTGACTTTTAATTATAAATATTATATACATTTAGAAATAGATTTGGTGGAATTTCCCTCACCCCCGTACCAACTCCTGAATTCATCACTGCAAATGGTTAAAAAATGTCCACCTAGAAAAGATGTGGAAAAAATAAATATTAGTAACACTTTTTAAGATTAGCCTTTCGTTAACAGTCATTGCCATCAAATTCCAAGGACACTTTCAACGTATAATGTGAAGTACGAGTCCATCAGTTTCCGGGCTCGCCGATAAGGATTATCGCCTTCACAAAAGTCTTATCTGTTAAGTAAATAATTGCAGCTGTAGCTTCCGCTCCATTGTGTTCAGTTGTTCAGTTATAGTTGCATAAAGAAAGCTATGTGTAGAAGAGTGTGCCATGTTCAAAATGGAGTATCGACCTATTATTAAGTTCTTCACAAAAGAAAGAACCATTCTATTGGATTGGACGGTTTTTTTTTTTTTGATTGATTTGTTTATGGACGCTCTTTAACATCTCAGGTCATCAGCGTCCCATTCAACCCAGGGCGTGAAACGGCCGACAAATTTTGCTCAGAGGCCTCTCTTTCAGGCTTGAGGTTCTTTTTCGTGCCGTAAATGTATATTGGGAAGCACCCCCCTCATATTCTACCGTAAAAGAATGGGCCAAACTTTTTCGAATTGGTCGAGAAAACATTGAAGACGAAGAGCGTGTTGGTTGGCCATTGGAGGTGCTCACTCGTGAAAATACCGCTCTTGTGTAAAGAACCACAAACCTTCCGTTTACGAGTTCATGCTTTAATGACCTTGACCAACCGTGTCGGTCATACAAATGTATAAAGTTCCAAATTTTTAATGATTTGCAAAAAATAAACAAATAAATGAACAAAAAAAAAAAATAAAGGGGGAACACAGAATTTAAAAAATAATGAAAATACTCGGCTACTTACAATGAGTGCTAATTTACTTCACTTTCTTGAGAATTTTCAAATTCAAGTTTTTTTCCCCCTCCCGCTGTACTGGAAAATGAATTTTTTAATGCCTGCACATTTTAATTACTATTCGTTCAGTGAAATAAGTGCAATGACAATTTTCCAACTGTAACAGGACACATTTTTATAAATGTGTCCTGTTGCAGTTGGATATATGTAATTTTTTTAAATATAATTTTGTTAAGCAAAGCCATAAATGAACTTTAAGTCCTCAAGTTTCTTACACGATAATAAGATAGCTTAATAATGGGTGATTTCTCATTTGCGGGTCCGCTACATGTGCAGTTGGTCGTAGTAGACCGAATTCTGGAGTTCTGGTCTCTTTTCCACGCTTGAAAGCCGGCCGGCGTAACTAGGGGAGGCCAGCAGGAGTTTAACTCTAGGAACATATGGAAGTATTTTTATATATTGTGTGTCAGTGTATTAAGTATTAATTAGGCGGCGTAATAAAGAGAATTAATTTCGTTATTATGACTCAATTAAATTATTATATTCCCCAAAGAGTATTAACTTATAATTCTATGTGCGTACAGAATCAGCTCATGATGTAAGGAAATTGTTTCAAGAGAGATTCCCTGATTTCAACTTCCAAACGGAAGTGAGATACACAATATGGTGAATAAATTTCGTGAAATGGGAAATATTCTTAATAAAGACGCACAGAGTACACAGCCATATAGTACTCACAGAAGAAACGTTAGATAACATTAAACATGCTCTGGAATGTTCTCTTAATTACTTCGACGTCTTTCTGAGCAAACGGAAAATTTATATTTCTTTGTTCGAACGGTTACAAAACTATTGAAGTTAAAGCTCTAATATCACTGCAGTGCAAGATATTAAACCGGGTGACCCTGCATCCAGGAACAGATTTTGTGAATGGATTTTGAATAGTGTGCATGACGGAGAAATTAACCCTAATCTAAATTTCTTACGGGCGATCCTTAGTTTCACCTAAGTAGGTATGATAATTCACAAAACAATCGATACTGCAGTTCAGAAAAAACTCCCTGCTTCACAAGGAACCCCTGCATGATCAAAAGATGGGAATGTGATTGCCCATTAGTCGCGAGAGAATAATAAGCTATATTTTTTTAAATAAACATTTAATAGTGATAGGTATGTGCAGAATACTTTGCAACTCTTTTCCGTGAATTAACTGCGAGAAGACGTAGGCATGCAACTTTCCAACATTATTTTGCAACGACACATACAGACCATGGTCTCCTTGCATGCAATTCATAAAATATCGACGTCAGTGTCATTAGTCATCACTAACTAAATATGGCCCCCTCAGTCCTCCTATTTAGCGCCTTGCTATTTTTATCTCTGGGAGGCATTAAAGGAAAAAGTAAAAGATAAATCCGTACACATTAGAAAGACTGAAAAATAAAATTCGTGATAAAATGTCTTCCATTTTTTCAGAGGGTAATGATTAATTTCATAAGCCGATGCCAAAAATGTATGGAAAATAAAGGGAGTTCCAGCATCATCCTGCTTGATAATGATGATTGAATGTACATTTTAAGTGTTTTAAGTGTCAGTAATAATAACTTGCGTCGATGGACCCTTACGCATGGAGCGGTCACCCGAAGGAAAAATTACTCATTATATTTAAAAACAAATTAATGACTCATTGTCATGTTTCAGTAGTTTTCAACCAAAACTAATGATATATTAAAAATTAATCACTTTGACTAATTTTTTCAGTTAAACACTATTTACCACATTAAACAAAAGCATTATATACAATGTTATTTAGCTTAAGCATTAGTACATTTTACATAATTTATAATATTCTTTTATTTTCATAGTAAAAATCAAGTAGGAAATTTCCCCTTCTTTCTCAGAAAAACGCATTAATTCTCATGGGATATATTTTTACTACATTCTACCATGTTTTCAAGCCTGAAAGAAGATGTGAGCAAAATTTACCGGCCTTTTCATTCTCGGAATTGAATGGGATACTAGTGACTTGAGATGTTAAAGAGCACCCGTAAATAAACCAAATCAACAATCTACTGTGTTCCGTGATAAATTTGTACACATATATTTTAGGGTGGGCTTAGTTTTTCTCATGTTCGAACTTTTGCTTATGACAATCATATGCAAATTGTTTATTGATTGCCTTGACACATGCACTCTTAACAGTAAATGAGCAAAAGCTCTGCTCGAATGTTCATGTAATCAAACCTTATACCCTAGATATTACTCACGAAAAGAAATTCAATACCATTTTGCTCCATTAATATTACACGGTTTCGTGCGAGGATCGGAGTTGACGACAACTGATATGGGAAGCTGTCTATTATGTAAGTTTACCGAAGTCAATTGATCACAAGCATACACGCCTAAAAAGTGTGAGCGCGTATAGAGGCACTTAGAAAACGGCATATTTGCAATGTACTCACGATAACAAAATGGTTCTATTAGCATCAATTTTATAGTGCGACGAATCTCTGCCAGCACCAACAGATTAATAGGTTCCGGAGTTTGTTCTTTAAAACCTATATTTATAGATAGTTTGCCGTGACGTTGTTCCGAAATGTAAGACTCGTTGGCACTCATATCGTCTGTTAGTTCAAAGATCATAATGATATAGCCGTGAGAATGTTGATGTTTGAAATGGAATATCCTTGTCCCTAAAGTGGCCATTTTGAAGAGTTCAAAAACATTGGAGGATATGACCGTCATCAAAATCGGCCTATAGGGGCTGGGAGGGAAAAGGCTGTCCGTTCAAATACATTTGAAAGTAATTTATTTTAAAATATTGTAAAGTGTACAGATTTTTGTTAATGTTGCCGTTGTATGCCGGTCGGCGATTGTTTACTATCACCCTTCTTTGACCTATGGAAACGTCGTTTGAATGTCATGGTACTAACTCCCTTTGAAATATTAGAGCATGAAATCCGACATCTTTGAGTTGATACTTGGTATTACTCTATGCTAACACTGCCTGATGCGCAAGCTTGATGATTGGCGTAGGTCTCAGAGCTTTCAAAAACAGTTTAGCAAACTGAATTTTCGTGTAGCCTTTAAAGTGCTTTATCTCCGAAAAGAGATGAAAATTGAGCGAAGAAGGGGAAAATTTAATGGTGACGCTCACGTTATTCAAGAGCAGATTTTTCCTAATTAAAGGGTGCATTAGAAATACGAGGGTCGTTCCGAAACGAATGCCTCCGACTTTTATTCATGGAAACTACAGCAGATACATAAATCACAACAGCACAGCTAAATAGAGCAATATTTCAGCTACAGACTGTCATTTTTCCACATAGTCACCATCATTTGTTATGCACTTTTGCCAACGGTGAACCAGAGCCTGCATGCCGCGCTTGTAAAAATCTGAACCAGCTGAGGGTAACCACTTCCTTACAGCTTTGACTACAGCATCCGAGTCTTAAAAATGTTCGCCACGTAGTCCATCTTTCAGAGACCCAAAGAGATGGAAGTCTGAAGGCGCTAAATCGGGACTGTACGGCGGGTGTGATAAGACAGTTCAGCCAAATTTTGCAATGGGGCCTAGCGTTATCATGTTGCAGGTGAAAGTTGTCTTCTCATCTGGCCTTATCTTGGAAATTCGGGCTTTCAGCTTAGTTAGTGTCGTCTTATAGCGTACTGAATTGACAGTTGCTCCAGGCTCCAAAACATCCAAAAGAACCACACCCTGGCTATCCCAGAAGACTGTGCACACCACTTTGCCTGCAGATGGCTGTGTTTGAATTTCTTCTTTGACGGAGAATTCACATGTCGCCATTCCATGAACTATCTTTTGGATTCCAGCTCGTAGTGGTGACACCATGTCTCATCTCCAGTGACGTCGCTATTCAGAAAATTGTCATCTTCAGCTTCATCCAGCAGGTCTCGACAAATTTCCATTTGATGATTTTTTTGTTCTTCTGTAAGCATCCGCGGGACCCATCTCGCACAGACTTTGCGATAACCAAGATGTTCCAAATTATTTCCAAGGGATTTCAGCCGACATTCAGGTTTGCACACAATTCTTTGGTCATTATTCGCCGATCAGCACGGGAGTTTATTAAGACGCTCTTCATTGTGGGGGTGACAGCTTGTCATGCACACCCTTTTCACCACTGCCGTACCCATCGCCTCACATTGCTCACGTCTAGTGTATCGTCTCTAAACACCTTTAGCAAGCGTCGATGGATTTCAATCGGAGAAATTTCTTCATCAGTGAGGAATTCAATCACACATCTCTGTTTTATACGCGCGTCCATATCAAATTCCATTTTGGAACACTCCTCTGCTGGCGCCAACTACCGCTGAACAACGAAACCACCTGCAAATGAAAGAGGAAGGCTCAAGCATTAGCACTACACCAACGACATCTAGCTCGGACATAAAAAAAAAAAAAACAAACAAAAAAACAAAAAAAAAACAAAAAAAAAAAAACAAAGGGAGGCAGTTTCGGAACGATCCTCGTATTTCCCATCTTTGCTTCTTTTGGTATAGCCATCACGTTACTTAATTACTTGATTGGGCGAATACGAGTCCATAATTCCTGCGGCGTCCTTTTTCCAGAACGAGAACTCTAGTCTGGTGTTCATTGCATCGAATAATTGAGCAGCATTTCAACGTACTTTCTATAGGGGTAGCCTGGTTGAGGCATGGGAACGATGAGAGATACTTCTTTCTAGCTATTGAAACGAGTTTACAATATTGTTGATAAGGTAACCTGATCGTCTTCTTTCAAGGCGTTTCCCTCGGCATCGATTATTTGATTGAATAGCTCTAGTACTACGCAAGTCATGTCAAGGTTACAACCTCCGTTGCCAGAGTAATAAAAGCTGGGGACATTATTCATTAGAGTATTTTGGAGATTTAGAGAAATGTAATGGTACTCCTCCACGTTTGTTTGAATGGATACGTCTTTAAAGATTTCTAGTTCAGAACTCATGTGCAGCACCGATTAGTCGTAATATTTGTTAACATGTCTTGCATCCTTCGTCTTCGACGTTTAGTCTTGGACTGTTTGCTCTGCTTTCATTTCGGACACTGCAATAGTCTTTTGTTTCTACAGCATATCATAGTCTATCTTTATGTCCGCTTTCGTCTTCATATTAAGCCCCCACATCCTTCAGCCTAGTCTTTAACAACTCCTTTGGGAAAATTCCCGAACCAGCCACACCGGCAAGCACATTGGCGCCCATTTTCAACATTCCTTTAACGACAGTTTTTTTACCACTCTTGAAAAACGGCATCAAGGTTCTGAAAAGCCCACCAAGAGCAGAGAACACTACCTTTTTGATAACGTTTGTCCCTGTACAAAAGAAAATCTCGATAGTCTAATGCTCCTCCAACAGGTGACAGTATGCACTTCCATTATGTTTGTTTTGGACGAAACGTTAGAACTATAGTAGAGGAAAGGCTGTCTATAAATGACAAGAAGTCACCATAACTTTTCCTTAAATCTAGGTTTACAATTTTAAAATCCTGTTGCATCAAAGGTACCCATTTAAGAGAAATAAGGACTTTCTAACCGTCATGCAGGTGTTGTCGCATTTTTCATACTCTACAGAGACGCTTTCAATTGCTTGCACAAACGTGTAGCTCACCATTTGTGTCGCTATTAGATTGCAATAAATGAACATCTCGTAAGGGAAGCCCATGTACCGATCTACTAGATGTTTACCAATTTCCTGATCCACAACGTTGGTATAGGGTTCGAACCCCATCATCTTGGCCAGAGATAGCGACAAAACCAAAATGTGTACGAGATGCTTATTTTCATTTGTCGTCGTTTCGTAGAAGTGATGGAGGATGTGGCGTGCTTAGGTACGCATGTCGGCTGTTTAGGAGGATTTCTAGAGTCAGGTTTGAACTTTAGCGTTTCCTTCACAATTTCTGTTTCCGTCACATTTCTCTGTTTTCTAAAGGGCGGAACAAATGGGTGTCGGGAATATGGGAGGACTGTGTGTCTTTGGCGTTAATACTAGCAGTCTTTTTGCTCTCATTATAGGGAAAACAGTTTTTGACTTGTAGATGCCTTTGTTTTAATAATATCGAATCAATAGTTGAAGCCAGAACCCACGAATTACACTTGTTTGGATGACCTATCCACTTAACCAAAAGTTGCTTATTGCGACCACGACCTCTACTGTTGAGTATTTTGTCTTTTGAAAGATTTCGGAACAGCAACCTTTTTAACTCCTCGAAGTAAAAGGTGTCTATGGCTTCGCCGTCTACCGTCTAAGTCCTTTAATTTATACACAATCGGACTCCCTACATCACCTTGTCAATTTGAAAAATTTCATCTGTTCAGTTTTTTGTACCCCTTAGCAAACTTCATTTTCTCTTTAGATATACGCACATGATCTCCGACATTAAATTTAAATTTACGCCCTTTTACCACGCGGTCATTCTGATTATAAACGTTTTAGCACACCTGTAAAATGTTGACGTCATTGACATCCTTTGGAGTCATCTTTATGGATCTGTTAAAGTGCAGGAAGAACTTCTACGTATCTATAGGTGTTTTTATTCGTGAAAAATTTCCACATTTTCGTCTTTAAGATCCTTTTGAAACGTTCTACAACGCTGGCTTTGACATTATTTTTGTAATGTAGTGCTTTATATCAAGTTTGGATAAAAATGTTTTAAAGGGTTTGTTAGTGAACTTAGTTCCTTTATCGGTTTGCAGCACTTGAGAACGCGATGAGAAAATATAGTTTTAAACGCTTGTATAATTTACGTACCTACTTTTGATTTTAATGATATTGCCCAAGCATATTTCGAAAAAACGTCAATAACCTTGAAGATGTAACTCGCTAAATTAAATTCCCTCGTTTATTATCCTATTCCCAAATTATATATTAGCCATTGACTATCTTAAAATATTTATTATATCGCTAAGTTCTCCTCATACTTTGATTATTATTCGATGCCCATTGGCTAAATTATTTTCCCCCTTCTGATCTACATTATCTTCCCACACTTGAGTTTTCCAAGAACGGCCTGTCATAAATTTCGGCACTTTCCTTACATGCTCGATTTCTTAAGTAATATCTTTTTTCCCTTTTAGTTATAGCTAAAGTCTAGGTTTCTATGAAAACGTCTGTCTCTGTCCGCGGTAATTTTCTTTTGACGGCAAGTACAGTTATATATATTTATAGCCTTTTACAATGTTATTACCCCTGACGCCAAACAGGTGTCGGCTGGACTGTCCGTGAGGGTTATAAAAAGGGTAAAGCTTAACCGAAAGACCTTTTTCTCAGATACGCTAATGACTTCCGAAAGGACAGCATGCACCATTCCTTTACAAAGCATAACAAGTCACATAGGCATTGTCAATCATTGGTAATATAGAAAGATAACTTGAATATTGCTTACTAGTAACAAGACATATCTATACATACATTAATACATATAATATTGGGGTCCTCATTTTAATTGTAATATTAGTGCCCTTGATTACCTGAAATAAGATGCAATTATTATTATAGTAGTTGTCAGAAGTAATTATACTTAAAAAAGAAATTTTGGGACAACATTTCCTGCTTCAATCTGTTGACAGAATCTATCAATTTGCATTTTATCTCTATTGTTTTTAAATGCGACAATGTAATTTGCGTTTAGGGATATAATTAAAAAAAAATTCCCTTGTGGAAACACATTTTGTAGTATGTAAATAATTCCAAAACGTTTGTGAAGCGAATCTCTAATGAAAAAAATACAACACTTTTGGCCATCTGCTTCGGACATTAAATCGCCTAAAACCACCAAGTACCCCTCGATAACAGCCTCCAAACATGGTATGCATGCGTGAGTCACGAAATACGGACTTGGTTTTGGAGAATATTCCGGAATATGACACCACAACACTTTTCTTAAGGATTTGTCACACATTTGACCTGCATTGCTAATTAAGCTTTTCACAAATGTTGATTTTCCACAACGCAGAGGACCTGCAATTAACATAGTGCTCGGGAAATGAAATTTTTTAGTGATGATATGGAGACATTGCGACGTAGTCACCCCTAAAACGATTGTTGAAGTGTCGCCTAGATGCATCTTCTTTTATATCCATACGGGTACGAAATTTGTTGATCCCATCCTACAGGGTTTTATCGAAGGCTGAATAACTATTGTACCCAAGAATTTTCTAGAAATCTGGGTGCCATTGAGTGCCACCGACATTGCATTGTCCCTCAACACGGTGTACCTGATGACGTCAGAATTCACGATTTTCATATTGTCAGAATTGAGGTGATGCCTTTAATTTTGCAGACAGAGTGCGTCTTCTCCCTACAATTAACTTCTAGGGTATAGCTTTTTGGGCCGGTAGATGCATTTTTTTTTTTTTTTTTTTTTTTGGCAGGAGTATCGCAGTCATTGGGCCAACCGGAGGCTTCGGTTTTAATTTTCAGGTTAACATAGTCCTGAAAAAGACTCTTTTCACCAGTGGTGGGATCATAGCTTGTCATGTCATACTCCCATATTTCATATGTGAGAATCGCCCTACAACTTTTTTTAATAGTGTTTAATGCCCGTTTTTACTGCTGAGGCACCACAGGCGGTGGACAATAATTAAATCCGGCATTGAGATATCGGTCCATGTGCGTTGGTTTTATATAAACTTTGAAATCAAAAACACAAACTACTTTTTATAGCACTAAAATTTTAGGAAACGCAAACCTATCGTTGTTTTCTATACTCGTTTTGAATTGTATATTATCATGCATTCCTTTTAACTCTTCTAAACAGCTTTGATGTTTTTTTTTTCCCTCTGTGGCCAAATCAACAGTGTCATTTCACAAAGTGAAACAATGCTATAATTTGTGGTCTGTAGTATGCAACAACTTTTTCTCGAAACTTTTCATGAAAGAACTAAGAAAGGTTTCAATTGTAGATAGTTCCTTTTCACTAAAAATAAAGTATGATTAACCAACATCATTTCTCAAATCAAAGTGTGACTGTAGTAACCAGAATGTCTTTGAGAGGGACGTTGGTAAATAAGCTGCAACGTCGTATTTTTTAATAATCTCAAGAATTATCAGCAAACGTTTAATTTTTCTTGTGGCAGAGGTGGCTTCTCTAGAAGATTGTTGGCTTGCACTACCGCCAACATTTTCAACGTTTTAATTTCCTATAATATGCGTGAAAAATGTCGTAGGAGACTTTTATCTTGCGCCTATGATTAATTTACATTATTAGTTGTAGGAGACTTGATTTGCAGTCGTAGTTCAAACTAACGTTTCTTGGAGTATTTTTAACGGGGGAGGTGAGAGAACGCTGTAGGAGCAGCCTCTTGGCAATTTTTATTATTCAAAATTCGTACACATTTAAAGAGAAAGCATTAACGCGGCTTTACAATTCTTTTGCTAGACAAAATCTTGAATATACGTGTACTACTTGGAATCCTAAGACCATAAAGTATGTTAACTTAATATGAAAAGTACAATGTAAATTTCTAAAATATGTACTTTTAAAACAATTGGGTACTATCCTATGCTTATAAATTACGGAATCCTCTTATGAATATTTAAATTTAATGAGATATTATGGGATTAATATTACTGTATGAAATATTTCACTCTACTATCGATGTTATCAATATTATTGCAGATATGTTCTTTTGTGCACCAAATACAATAAGTAGATTTGAGAAGCCTTTTTTTTTCACCTCCAGAGTAAATATAGAAATCCATAAAAACTCACCACTATACCGGGGTGCCAAAAAATGTATACACACTTTCACAGTAGATATCTATTTAATATATTTCAAAGTTGGAAAACAACAGTAATGTGTAGTATGATGTTCTGTAAACAGATGTGACTCACATACATTATGTTGCTAAGTGACAGGCAAATCAACAATGAACAAATGAAGCCAAGATTATCGTATGATGTTCCGTAAAGAGATGTGACTCACATTAACTTATGCTAGTGTTGCTACAACAAAATGGAGCCAAGATTGAACAGCGGAAAAATTTGAAGTCGTATTGGAAAACCGAGAATTTTGTTGAAGTTTAAAGGCAATGGAGACGTGTACACAAATAGAACGCCAACGCGAGTAACAACTGCACGCATTCAAGACAAATTTGAGACTCATGGTACCGTATACGATGTTCACAAGGGCAGATCTGGGAGACCTCGCTCAGCAACAAGCCCTGCGTTCTCAGCTATGGTTTTGGAACGTTTTGAGCACTCACCGCAGAAATCTACAAAGCAACGTGCACGTGAGACTGGGATTAGCAGAACCAGCGTAGGTCGTATTATTAAAACAGCAAAGTTGAAAGTTTTCTTCCCAATAATTTTGCATGCATTATATGTAGATAACCCTGATCGGAGAATGTAGTACTCTGAGTGGTTTCGGAACATGATGCAAGAGGATGAGGCCTTCGTAGGGAAAGTTGTTTGGTCCGATTAGGCACAGTTTAAGTTGGAACAGAACTGTTAATCAGCATAACTGTATCTACTGGTGTGCAAACAATCCACATGTTATTTTGAAAAAGGCTGTTAATTTACCTGGAATTAATGTTAGATATGGGTTGTCATCTAGGGGTTTGATTGGATCATCCTTTTTTGAAGGAATAGCAACTGGCCCAGTGTACCTGGAGACGCATATCCGTCTTACCCGCCATTCATACACTCTATGGAAATGAGGAATTTTAATTCCAACAGGATAGTGCACTACCACATTACCACCAGATGCGTACCTTGATGACAATTTTCCAAGGTATTGATTAGGACGAGTTTCCACCGCGTTCTCCGGATCTGCTTTGGACTTCTACCTATGGGGAACTCTTAAGGATGTTGTATACCCTAGAAAGCCAGCTACACCTGTGCTTCAGGAAGAAATTGAAACGGCATATGCTGCAATCGCTCAGGACACTTTCGCAAACGTTGCTCAATCAGTAGTTCAAAGTACTCAGAAGCGTATCCACACCGATGGTGGCCGTTTTGAGCAGCTGTTGTAACTATAAAAGTCTAAGATGATTAGTGCTCATCATTTTCTATTTGTGTGAATTCAGTTTTGTTATGTGAACAGTTTTTTTCTTTGCTTGCAGCGTGTATACATTTTTGGCACCCTTTGTATATCTACATAATAAACTTCATTATTTTAATGTAGATATTTTTAATATGTCTGAAACTCAGTTTAGAAGTACTATAATCAATAATTATTTTTGCAGATTAACATAAGAATTGAATTTAGGAATAATTGCATAATTAATTGGCATGCCACCTTTTACATTTTATGTTCCTTTTGTTTTCTTTTTGGGTCTTTTTACTTTTGTGTATAAGCTGGTTTTATAAAATAGTGTATGATACTGTATTTCGTAATGAATATTGTAATTGGGCTTAAGCTTGTTATGTTCAAAATTAGTAAATAAGGGAAATATGTACGAGAGTCACTCTAAAAGTTTTGAGAATGGATGGCAATGAATGGCGAGTAGTCACTGCACGTTTTCCTAGCTTTTGATTGAAGTTTTTATAGCAATATGTGCGAGTCTGTGCTCAAATGTGTGGTACCAGCCTTCTTTGTAGGTGTACGCAGGTATTGCTGCGCCAGACCTAGAATGGATCTCAATCGAGAGCATTTCCGCGCTATTTAAAGTAGGTGTAGGGGAAAGAAACTGTCCTTAAAGAGTGCACTGTGCATTTGGGGCTTTATGCTCAGCCCTGAACATTGAATCAGCAACAGTGAACCAATCTTCGAAGAAAAACTTCACGTCTGGAAGCACTGCAGTCGTTAAATCCCCCATCATCCCACAGAAGAGAAGAGAGAGGGGGGAACAGAGGGCGTATATTTTGGTGCTATAATATGTTTGAAAATATCGAAGGAAAAAAAAAAAACCCACCATAACACGTAAGCTTCAATCATCGGCATGGTCTGATTCTCCATCAAAAATGAAGTGCAAAGTGTTGGCAAGAAGATGATCTGTTGTTTCTTCTCAGCTTGTGGCTACATTGTGACAGTTCCACTTGAGGAACAAAAAACTGTCACTGCCAGATGGTACACCCAAAATGCCTACCCCAAGTCTTCGATGTACTAAGAACGAATCGTCCTAATGTTGGACAGGCGTGGAATCCTTGCACAAACAGCGCCTGTGCCCATACTGAACTGTAAACTACAATTTCTGACTGACCCTTCTTCCAAGCTGACCATATCTCTCCCCATGCGACTCCCCCACCCCAGCCCCATTCACCAAAATAAATGAGAGAATTCGTGTTAAACGCAATCACCTGAAGCCCCAGTGGTTGCATATGAACAATTTATGTGCACCCTATACAAAAAAGCATTTACAAATGGTTTGAACGGGAGGCGTTGTATAGAATGTAATGGAAATTACTTTGAAAAAATGCAGTGATAATACATTTTTAAAAATGTTACTGTTTTCATTCCGACCCTCGTGTGTGCTGGATGTGCACCGCATGGAACGGTATCTCTCGTCACATGCGTTCCCATTAAAGTTTGCCTCGAGTTTTATAAGTTGCTCGTTGCCAAGTTGAATAGAATACTTTAAAAGACTATTAGATAATTATAATGAAACAGTATATTCATGGAACTACATTGTCATATATATTAAATAAGGGAAAGCTTGCAATTATTTCAATATCAAACAAGTAATAAAGCTCTCATGAAGATGCTCTCCAGCAGCAATAATCGGTAGGTTCTTTATTGTATGATATAATTATTTCAAAAAATTAATACATAATTTAAACATATTTTGATTTTTTAAAAAAAATTCCAATTACTCTTGTAAAATTACCACATTGAGTAATTATATGGGAACATAACTTATTGAAATTCATAATTTTTCAGTTTACTATGAAACAAAAATGAAACTATTCTACTATTAGTGGGTCCGAGATCTTCGACTTGTTCAGAAGGCCCTCGCTATACTTCTACCAAAACATAAGTAGATTTGGTAAGACCCTCCCCTATTCTTCGGAATCCAGAAGAAGAAAGTCTCATAAAATACAAAAACCTGAAAACTGTATTATATAGGACATAATATAATGCAGCGTGTTTTACATAAGAGTGAGCCGGTCGGCCCGCCAAGCAGAGTGGTGGTCTGACTTGCAACTCCGCGCACATTGCGACCTTGATTTACTTTTGTTCGTTCCTCAATCTTATCGAAGCTTGTGACAAGTTCGGAAGTGATTTGGGTGTCTAAGTGTTTTGTCTAAATGTTTTGGATATTGAAATAATAATGCGAGCTAATTACGCATTACAGCAACGGATTTTTATGTACGATTCATATGTGATTACATCATCTTGCAAGGAAGTAGGAGGCAATTTTTAATAGAATTCCCAGATATGCGTCCTCCAAGCAGAGAAGCCGTGCAGAAACTAGTAAATAAATTTAGGGAAACGGATTTGATTCTCAATAAAAAATGAAGTGTTAAGCGTCTCGTGCTTACTTAGTAGAAATTTTAGAACGATTGAACATTCAGAAAGTTACAGGAATGACATATTTACCCCATTCTTGGTAATAACTGACCGATATTGCACATCGTTATGAATATTTCCGCCAAGATTCTGCAATTGCGCATATAGGTGTGCAGTCATTACATTTCATTGAGATATTTTTTAAGATAAAGTTATTGTAAGGGGGTAATGGCCTGCATGGTCCTGGGACCTCACATCATGTGATTTTTATTTAGAGGGAAACTTGGAAAATACATTTTGTATGTCAAACCCAAACAAATTAGAAAAAACTGAAAGACCAATATCAGGAAATAAATTATGAGTAACTATTTTGGAAGCTGAACTATAATGCGCGTGAAAGAAAAGATGCAGGGTTGTGTGGATGCAAGAAATTTCCTATAATCTCCTGTGCTGAGGCACCTGCTTATTTTCATTGTAATTGTCAGAGCCTCAACTATTAAAAAGCTAATAGTTTCAGGAGCCTAGATCTTTTCTGCTTGGGAGTAAGAGCTCTGGCTGCAGCGCGACTGGCCAACCCTAGTGTGCGAGAGACCCTGAATATTCTTTCTAAATCAAGGGTATGTGCTGCACAATGACCATGGTGTCTTATTTATCTGTTCAACAGTTGCATAAACATTTAAAATTATATTGTTTGAAAACCTTTCTTGCATTTATTTACTTATTGTTTTATTTATTAATCTGAATAAAGAATGAATGGAATTTTGTTATTTACAAAGGTAGAAAAATACATTTGGGCTTGGTTAACAAACACGTGCACTTGTTGACAATGCATCTCAGCTTTCATTGAACAGGGATTAAGTAAATATCTCCTAAGTTAGCAACACATCACCCAGCCTATATGAGGAGGAGCAGCAGCTTGGGAAATTTGAATATAACCGCACTGAAAATGCTGACCATGGCATAAGAGCCTGGAATTTATTAATATTTTTGAGAATGTTCTAACACTTATCTCTATGTATGCTCAACAGTTGTTGAATTTTAAGATGCAGAAAAGTAATTTATTGGCATTTGTGTGATTATTTTAATTTGTTACTCAATAATGCATTTTTAAATGTATTTTTTCTAATTATAAGAGTTTTTATTTTGCTCTACAATTGGAAATTGATTTTGCTAGAGGAAATTACTGTGTAACAACCTCACCACATGACAAGGGTAATCATTCTGTATATTTGGAACTTACAGTGCACATTTTTTTGTTTCTTTTGTTATTTATTTGTAGTAAATAGTAAGTAATATTGTACTCAACATTATAGTAGATGCTCCAAGTGCCTGTTCTCTCTTTGAGACATACCTGAATCCTTTTGAAAAGATTGAGACACTCATCATAATCATTCTCCTGAACATTATAAACTATCTCCCAGATAACCTAAACTTATTCATTTTTTACACTAAACTCCATTCACTTACAGAAAAGTAGACGCATTTCTGGAGAATCTCTCCCATCTTCAGCTCAATGAACTGCTGTTACTCGAAATGATGGCAGGACAACCGGATGTTCCTGTGGTGGCCTCTTTTGGTTGAAATAGGAAGTTACCGAGTTCATCCATAGGAGGAAACTCGAAATTCATTAGGTTTTTTCTACTTTTTAATGTGAAAATTTTTTCCCAAGTGGATAACTCCAATGGGTTTAAACAGGTGGATAAATCAGCATTAGCAGCTCACCTTTGGACCAAAAACCATGAAATAAAACCAGGAATTAAACTACTGAAACATCTTCACAACCCATTGGAGTTATTCACTTGGGAAAAAATTTTCATATTAAAAAACAGAGAAAACCTAATGAATTTTGAGTTTCCTCCTATGGATGAACTCAGCAACTTCCTACTTCAACCAACAGAGGCCACCACAGGAACATCTGGTTTACCTGCCATAGTTTCGAGTAACGGTGGTTCAGTGAGCAACTGAAGATGGGAGAGATTCTGCCGAAATGCGTCTTACTTTTGTGTAAGTGAATGGAGTTTAGTGTAAAAAATGAATACCTCAGATTAGGTTATATTGCCACTCCACTGTCAACAACTTCATAAGTACAATGTTTATATCTCCCAGATATTTTGTTTCAGAGTCTCCATTGGTTTTATTTCAAGTACAGCAGAAATTTTATATGGATGAAGATGCAGCAGTTCAGTGGCTTTATATGCATTGCCAACAGATACACCAACTTGCTGGACTAATCATGTTGAAGACTTTCTAAAAGAAGTTTGTAATTGATAGCCTAATGCATGAAGCTTCTGTATTGAAGCTCATGCTTTGGGTACAAATTATTATTAATGAAAAATCCTTCGGTTTGGGCTTTGTTCATCAATCTGAAAACAGTATTTTCTGATGGAGATGTTACTCTTGGAAATTCATCATGAAATTTTCTCCTATAATATTTGTATGATTTCTTTTGCATACAACCATCATAAATAAATATTCTTTATTTTAGCAAGTATCTCACTCCTGGCACACCCCATAATACACAAATATATTGCAGAAAGTCTTAACATGCACTTTCTATAGAAATGCAACTGAAACAGCAGCCATGATAATGACAAGAATCACAGTTTCACTTAAGGTCAACAGTTTCCACTAGTGTACACAAACTCTAATTACTTAGCAGAGTGATCATACAATACTTCTGAATACAGTTCTTACCAGCTTTTTTATTTTACAAATCAGATAAAATGATGCCTTGTTGCTATGACAAAATGCAGTATCAAACAAACTTAGATTTCTCCTGTATTTCATAAAAGGAATGTTAAAAGGGGGTTTCTGGGGAAGGAGGGACTACAGGTGAATTCTGGGGTCACACAGTTCATAATCACTTTTGCTTTGTTCAACAAGTTTAGAATAATCACATAACATTTTTAATACAAATATGATGCTATATAAAGTAAAATGACATATGTGAAGAATTAAATATTAAAATTATGTGCTTTCATCTTGCATCAGCCAAGTCCATTTGGCGGAAATAGTTGGCAACTAAGCATATTAAAAGGTTCAATGGTGCCATGAATGGATGTTCAAGTGAGTCCTGTAAATATAAACGAAAAATGTTGCATAAGCAATCATAATGAACAATCTTACAGCATAAGAAAAATTCATTTATAATCTAAAAATAGATACCTCTAAAATATTTAGATATTTTATTCTGCTTCAGCCTTTATTACAATATGTAGAGCAATAAGACAGTGAAACTCTGATACACCGTTTTTGAAGGGGATGGAAAACAAAAGTGATGAATACCATAAAAGTGCTTCTTTGCTGGTTTGCATAATCCCTAACATATTAAATGTTTAATTTCCATTGACTATAGCTCAATAAATTTTTATAAGTAAAAAAATAAATAAATATAAAATCTCTGTACGAGTCTTCCATCTTGCACCTGATATTTGTATTTGTGGTTATTATCAGTAGGGAACTTGATTTGCAGATGCAGATCAAATTAATGAATGTAAGCATGCTGAGTGTTTTGATCAGAGGCAGGTGAGAGGAAGTGGTAGGAGCCTCTTGCCCATAAAAGTCATATGTGTTGTGTATCACCTCTTGCCACGTCACCTGTCACATGTTTTTCTAGGAAAGTTGGCCTCAAGTTAGGAAGGAGTATATGTAAGGAAAAATACTGCACCTAAATTATCTGGAAAAAAATTACCATCTACCTTTTATGACTTTCTGAAAGAAGATCTTAAAATTCATTTATGGATTGTAAATTCATTTATTTGCAAGAGCAAGTATATAAGTTTTGTTCTATACTTCCATCTATTCATGTATAACTCATCAAGCTAGCTGAGCTGCATCATAGATAGCTGAGGTTATTAAAGCATGGACTCATGAGTGGGAGGTTCGGGGGTTTGATTCCTATAAGGACTGTCCTCCCTTACTGATGTTTTTTTCCAGGTTTTCCTTAGTCCTCATAAATGGCAAATGGCGTAGAGGTACTTAGGCCTGAAATGCTTCCTTCCTTAAAAAAATCCTTTACCAATCTATCATTTCATCTCATGTGTCATCAGTGTCCACTGCCTGTGGTGCCTAAAACTAACAGTACTTACCAAAGTTGTCCTGATTCTGGAACATTCTCTTGCTAAAGTTCTCAATAAGCTGCATGTTTCTGGAAGTAAGGGCAACTCCAAGCATGCTAACAAAGCATACAGCCAACGACCTTGCTGTACAGAAAAACATGATTTGGATTCCAGCCATTCCACATGATACTCAAGTACTTGCTCTATCAATGGCTGCAAGACAAGAATAAAAATGTGTGAAAAGATGTATATCATGGAGGCTTGTTATTCAGTCAGGACTGCCAGCTGATCATATTTTTCAAACAAAAAAATGGGACATTTTAATATTTGTCCGAATGAAAAATGGGCAAAACAGAATGCTTAAACTTGCTTTTTCATAAATACTTAGATTTGGGAACTAATAATAAATAAATAATTACTGCATAACTTACATGATGTAGGAGTGAATTCACTCCAGTCAAACAATGCTTTAGAATTATTAGTGCAACATTCATTGATATTTTGCTGATGAATGGATCTTCTTTAGTACATTCTATTTATCACAGAGCATTTTGTAAAAGTTTATACGAGTGTGATTAAAGTTCACTTTATTAAGCCTTCTCATCACTTGACCACAAACAATCATGTAAGAACACTTGTTCAGTGGGGGAGTTAGTTCCAGGTAAACAAGAAATTCCAATATTTTACGAAAATTGGAATAAGGCGCACTGTTCACATTAACATGTGAAAGAATTCCTATTTAACAATCACTTGATGATATTCTTTCCAGTTTCCTTTTTTCTAATATTTTTGGTGTTATGTATTGTTTAATACACACATACTCAACATACAGACCAATATCATCATAAATGAAGGAGTCACTTCAAGAATGAAATTTTTAGTTTGTATATCCTTCCATTGAGGTATCCATCCCTTAAGTTTTACAGTTTTACCCATCTATAATCCTGCAAACTCTCCTGCGATTTTTTTTCTTTTAAGTTAGTATTTCCCAAACACTTACTCAAAAATATAGCAATGGTTTCTAAGTTTATCCAGGCAAAGATTTAAGATCCAATATTTTAACTTGAATCCCCTCATTAGGGTTGAAGTACCTAATAAGCAATGGAAATATTTTTATGTTTATGGTTCCAAGCATCGTCATTATTGAAATAAAAGTAGTTTTATGTAAATCAGATTCTAGTTCAGAAATGGCGGATGGGATTAAAACATTTTGCCTCTGTTTTACTATGGCTGTATGTAAATTTTGGATAAAATGTACATTGGATAAGTTTAGAGGCACAGTGCATGGATCTGAAAGATTGGTTGTGCTGGACAGTATGATAAGCGAAAACTCCTTCAACAGCTGCTAGTTTCACACCTTTTTCACCAACACTTCCACTTTTAAAAAATTAGTCAATACAGTGCTAGGAGATGCACTTGTGTTCACCATTCTTTTATGTTTTTCACTGATTATATGTTGTGATATATCCAATCATTCCCTAAGGCTTATAATGAAAGGAGATGCATACTTATTGCATCAAATAGTTGATTCACAATTTGGTTTTTTAATGTATGGATATTCCTTCTGTAGGTTACTACTTAAAACACACATCCTTTTCAGCAGTGACATTATTTTCAACCATTTAAGCACTCGCAGTTTACAATAAATACATTGTGTTTTAGTATTTCACAAATACAGAAGACAATACTGTCTTCTACCAGAGTCACAACTGTAATGAATTTCTTTTGACTGAAGCATATGCATTTGCAGTTTTCAATATTGTTGACAGCATTCATATAAAATAGAGTGATTATGATTAGTTAGTTGCCTTCATTTTACAACAGAGAATGCATAGTAGTGCAGTTCTAGTGTCGGTTACATCAATCATTTATTGTACTTCCTCAAGTGAAGCCCCCACATTGTTGCAGATGTATACCAATAATATAAACAGCACTTTAATTTGTAAATAATCTTTAATTTTTTCATAAAACTGATATTAGTACTTTGGGAGAACTATTGTTAACAGTATTTTATGCTGGTAAGTCATTGCCACAAAAAGGAACATTTTGCCATCCTATTTTCCTTTAAAATAAAGAGGGACATAGACTAAAAAAAGGGACTGCTCTGGCTAATATGAAATGCCTGGTCACTTTAGGCTGACAGACTTTTAAATTTTAAAGCAGGTTCATACCTGTTCCAACATGAAAGCTTACTTTTCCCCCATTTTAAGTTAATGCAGTTAATTTGAAAACCTATAAGCATACTCCAGACACAATGAATTTCCTCAACTTTCTCATAAACCTATATATGTCAGTTATCTTGCCAGAACTAGATATTTTCTGTGGTAAAAATAGTATAGTTTACAGCATTGTCAAACAGTTGATTTTGATAATAATAATGATCATGCCATCTCATGCTCTTAAGTAAAGTTTTTCCATGGCTTGCAGTTTATGATTACATTTTTACAGTAATGTTATACTTGGTATTCTACAAAACAGCACAGCACATAACATTTCAGGTCATCAGTGTCCCTTGAATTTAGGGCATGAAATGGCCCACAAATTTGCTCATAATTTGAGGTTCTTTTTTGTGCCATAAACCTACAACACAGAACCCACAGCTTTACTTCCCTTCCAAAGCAGGATACCAGAAACTGGTGTCCCTAAGTATTGTTTTACCAACATTTAAGTATCACTTCTCTCAATGACAATTTTTATTTTGGATGATTCTGCTATGATAGGCATATATATGCCAAAGTAATTATTAGCATTCTCCAGGAAAGAATCAAAATCTGTTTTTGGAAATGGTTTACATTTTTTTCTTTCTGGAAGTACTTAAATAATATGCTGTTAACTTTGCTCTGGAGTTTCATCTTTATATGTGTAAGTATTATATTCCTCATTATTTTTCTTTCATTGAATCCAACAGTTTTTTACTGCTCTCTCTAGTCTTTCTGGGGGTGTAAAAGGATGCTCATGTTCACGCAAATACACACTTTCACATTCATTAAACTAGCAAACCTTTCTCATTGTCTCCATAGCCTATTTAAAAATACTTCTTTCTGTAATAGATTGTGACTTAGTGATTGACATGTTTTTCATGGTGGTTTTACATCTCAAACATGGTGGGAAATATCCACATCTTTTAAGAACGTAACTAAAAGAATATTTAGTTTAAGTAATGAGGGGAAAAAAACATATGTCTACTTTCAAGCTAAACCCCTTCTTTAAAAGTTAGGAGCAGGAATAGTTCAAGTAAATAGCTGCACTAAAAGTGAGGCACCTTTTTAAAGTCACTCACTTGTATGCTGTGAAGATATTTGTTATGTAAAATTATGGTTTTTAATGACTTGAATGCATGTAGCTCTTTGGCTGACTATTTGGAAGTTAAGAGTGATCGTAAATGGCTTTAAAATGTACATCATTTACTTGAGCAAACTTCTTTCCTTTTTGTGATTCTTTGAAGTATGTCTCTACTAACATTTACTAATAATTAACTATGGCATGGAGCTTTTTTACTTCAGAGTTACAGAATAATCTATTATGGTTTATATTCTAGCTGACTCTTCACATGCAGATACAGTTATCCTGTTACCTGTAAAGGAATCTTAACCCTTGCTACATTTTGGAGCTTCGAACAAAAGTTAAAACGAAAGTGTAAATAAGTTTTAATAGTGCTTTGTTTGGGGGTGCGTGAAAAGATGAGAAAAACACATGTCTGTTGGAGGGATTGTATGAAAACATTGCAACCCTTCCCCCCTTATTTTTCTTTCACCTCTAAAACAACAGTCTAATCTGCTTATACTTAAGCATCTATTAAATTTTAATTTGTTACTAATCACGTTCCCACTTAATAAAAGCTTTCAAGTGACACCCTTATATTAGCCAATTAAATAATCTTCATGTATTGTATGAGCTCTGAATGTCACTGTCTTTCAGATTCCAGATATTGATAAACATATTTTTACCCACTTCTTGAAGAACCATTTTTCTATTCCCAGTGTTTTTTTCTGGCCTTCCTCAACTGTGTAATTTTTATGAAATTTATCACTGTTACTATTTTCCTTTTTTCTCCATTTTACAATTTTCAGTATCTCTTTGTTTCACTTAATAATTACCACCAGCAAAATGTTCATTAATTACTTGGACATTATAGCTATTTCCATAAGTGAAGTCATCTTTATTTAGCTTGTACCAAATCTTTCATAGTTTTAATGCCTATTTCAGCTGGCAGTCAAGAGCCTGGCAAAGTGGATTTAATATCAGCGAATCAGTTTTAAGTTCTCGCAATTAAAACTACAATTATAACAAATAAAGCAAGTCCCTTTTGATGTTGGAAATGTTGTCTCACTACACCCATATGTTTCTGACATTATTTTAGAAAACTGTTATTCAAACAAATCAATTCATCTTTTGAAATTGAGTCATTTTAAACTTGAAAGCATTTTCTCATAATGGAAGGGGGTTTCATGTATAAAATTGGTTTTTTCTGTACTCTATGTCTTTTATTTTGCATCAAAACATGGCCACATAAATGAAAACATTCATCAGCAAAGAATATTAAGTACAGATCAATTACTGAATGATTAATGTTCTTTGATATCAATTTACAGAAAGTTATCCAAATATCAGGATCATTTGCCTGCTATTCATGGACAACAGTGATCTTATAGGTTTTCAAGTTTAATTGGACTTGATTCTGGAAGATCTGTGTGAATGATAATTTTTTAAAAAAAATCCAGAAATGTGTGGATGTAGCAGGACAACATTTCTGTCTCCTGCTATTCTGTACATGCTTAATTTCATTGTAATTGCATGTAGTTATAACTGTGAGAACTTAATCAGTTGCCTGAAAATCACATCTGCTTTGCTGGGAGCTACAGCTCTGATTGTCAACTTGCCAGCTGCCATGAAACAGCACTGCCACAGGTGGCTGAGGTCGTTAAGTTGCAGACTCGTGAGCGGGAGGTCTGGGTTCGAATACCACCAGGACCGTCTTCCCTGACTGAGGTTTTTTCCAGGTTTTCCTTAGTGCTCATAAATGGCAAATGCCAGGGAGGTGCCCTAAACTTAGGCCTGGAATGATTCCTTCCTTAAAAATAAATCCTTTTCCAATATATCATTTCTTCTGATGTATCATCACTGTCCATCACCTGTGGTGCCTCTGTTGCAAAAATGGGCATTAAACACTATTCATTTTTCATGCCATGAAACAGGCAACAAAATCATCAATACTTTTCTGAAAATTGTGTTATTCAAAAATAAGGAAACCCTGAAATTCCCTTTAATTTATAATTATAATTTTCTCCTATTAGTGATTGAATATTAGAATATCTAATAAAGGCTTTGTGCATTAGCAACAGTTTGTGTGTGTATTAAACCATTTAATGAATAAAATTTATTTTTTTCTAAAGGTGAAAAAGTGGAAACATGTTACATATTTTTTTTAAAGAGTTCAATTGGAATTAATTTCTTGGTTAGAAAAAAGTTAAACATTTGCCAGAAATAAGATGTCTGGCATGCACAGAGCTTTGGTTATAACCTTGTTCACTAACTTGTGCATTATGTCTCAGCTACTAGGCATATAAGAGCTGGTGGCACCTACATTTCAATCTCCTTCCTCCCCTTTGTCATATTCTTGAACACCACTTTTTGAATCATTTTCCTGCCAGTATCATGGCAGTACACATTCATTTGCAAAGATGGTTAACAGTTAATTGACTCTAGAGTAATGTATTTTTGGTGTAAATGGTGTTTTAAATAAGATTTAGCACCAAGCGCATGCAGAATTTATTTAGAACTTTCCTGATCAAGTGCCTCCTTTTAAAACTGCAATTAATGACACTGTGTATGAATCTACTGGTACAGTACAAAACAAATAACACGAGCAAAAATGGTACGGTTTTAGCAGATGAAAGACTAGACAAAACTGGTACAAACCTTGGACATTCACCTACAAAGTCACTCCCAAAATTAGAATAAGTATGGGATTGCAGAATGAAATTAGAAATATTACAGTGACTGAACTTAATTGTGTCAATCAAAATGTGGTTTCCAGATACAATGTCTGTTTGAGTGAGAGAAGATATTTCCAGCACCCATCTATAAGGTAAGATACCATGTGATCAATTTTGTTTTTCCCCTAGAGTGTTTTGCCTATGGGTGAGCATGCAGCTTGTTAGCCAAGTCTCAGTGATTAGGGTAAAACAATAAAACAAACCAACCATACAACAATGCACAAATTAATTTAAGAGGCTCATTACTTACCAAATTATCAAAAGGTGTTGAAACTGCCTGCCTTCATCCTCCACACATTTTTGACATCTCTTTATGAAATTAATTTTTCTTCACTTGCTGTAGTTCATTTTGAGAAATCTGGATAGTTTCCTGATGAATATTATCTTTTGAGTTCTATTATGATGTGCAGGTTCATCTTGCAAATGACATTTTTTAAATTTATCCCAGAGATAATGATCGCAGGCTGTTAAACTGGGAGACTGAGGGGACCACAAATCCCTACTATTAACATGTGGAAACACATCTAAATTGCTCTCATGAAATTATTTGCAGTGTGAGAGTGGCAGAGTCCTGTGTTGAAAAAATGCATAATCACACTCCCTGTCGGTTAATTCTCTGAAAAAATAGCTTGGTATGGCATTCACATAAGTAACAAACTCACCTGTATGCTCAAAAAAATTGGTCCTATGATTATTTCACCACTGAGTTAACACATATGAACCGCTCATTAAGACACGACATGCCTTTGTAAACACATGAGGCATAATGCACTTTATGTATACTGTCAAATTAAGAAACACACACCTAAGAATAGCTATGCTACAAATGTTAAGTCAGCAAGGTCAACAAATAAGCAAGCAGTCTTGCTACCTCCTCCATGGTGCAGCTAACGAGTGGGGCTTGCTCATAGGAAAAACCCTGTGCCACAGGGGAAAGCAGCACTGATCGCACTATAGTGTCCCTAATGTTGGTCAGATATATTATGATTACATTTTGATAATTGTTAATATTCTGCCAATGTTGAACTACGTAATTTTTGCTTACATTCTTATCAGGTGTCAGGAGTCCAACCACAATGGAGCATTAACACCATAAACATCTGTATGCCTATTCAGAAATCTTAATTAAACGTTTTAGCTACTCAATTACAAACTCTTACTTTTCCACTTACTAATGTTTATTGGCAAAACATATTTCATGGGCTCTTTTCTACATTCTCGGTTGCTAGTGAACTTAATTAACCTTTAATGACTCTCACTGATATATCTATTGTATCTACCTGCTCTTCTACACAAGTTATTTGCTGATGTTTTGCACATACCTTATTGCAGTTCTCTGTTGCCTTCAAATACCTAGAAACAATCACAGTACTTTCTAGCAGGGGAGTAAAGCATCATGCTACGAAACTTTAGTAAATGATGAAAAGCTTTTGTGAAGAATCAACATAAAAATTTGATACAAAAGTTAAATGTACCTGATTCATTGAAAGCAGAATGCTTAACAAAGGCTGCACTCCTTCTTTGGGACCGGCATATTTTTCAGAAATAGCAACAGCATTACCAAAGCAGAGACTGTACCATCCTTCCTCATCATCTCTGCTGGGCTACAAGGAAAAAAGTTCATGAAAATAAATGTTGTAGGTATTCATTAAAATCAATTTCCTGTAGTCAAAATGGTGACATTTTAAACAAAAACTCAAGGGTAAAAGTTTTATTTAATTTTATAGCAACTTTATTAAAAATATAATAATTTTAGAACTTCATACTCTTTGGAAAATTTTGTAATTAGCACAATTTGAATAGGTACCAATGAAATTATTATGCAAAATGATCTCTGAAACTAGTATTTAAGTTTTAAAGAAAAAAAATTTATATGTATATGAACTACGACATCTCATGCAACTTTGTGGATACAGTCACTTCTCATAAAACTATCTATTACTAAAATAGAATAAGGATGATATATTGACTGTACAATGATTTATATTGTATTTTATTTTGCATTATATTAAGTGTTGAATAAATTCATCCATTTATTAAATTAGTAGCCAACTTGTCAATGGGAGAGAGAGAGAGAGAGAGAGAGAGAGAGAGAGAGAGAGAAACATAAATATTTTAATTGCAAAATGTGAAGAGTATACATTTATGTGGCATATATTTATTTAAGACTACCTGAGGGGAAGAGATGGCCAAATGACTTTAACTGTCACTAAATATATGAATGATTTTGTTTCAATAAATAAATAAATTACACTTAAACTTACATTTTTTCTCCCCACCTTTGTATCATAACTTTCTAAATTACATCACTTAAGAAAGTACACCTTTTCAATACATTTTCCTTTAATTTGACTTATTTAACTAATTCCTGAACCCTTGTCTTTGGCTCATCAGCAGTTTCCTACTGAAACACTAAATACAAAACATTTTTAAATAGTGTTTCTATCAAACATTTCTTGTGTAAGTTCTAGGATACTGCAAGCATTAAAAGAGAAACCGCTCGGGTTGACACAGAAAAAAGGATTTGGCATAGTTTTGATGCATTAACATTTTTCAGTGCAATGCAGGGCAACAAAAAACAAACAGTATAACCATTACCTTATTTGCATTTTGAAAGGTTTTTATTGCACTAATGACTGAATTGGTACATTCTGATGAATTTTTTGTCATCATTTTCTGAAATGCTATAAAAATTTATGAACAACTTTTTACATACTTGACATTCTGTTGATCTTTTGTGTGTTTTAGGTGCACTGTAGTTGTTTTGCATTAATAAAAAAATTCTACAACAAAGGGATTGAAACCTCTGATACAATAAACAAAGTTTGCCAGTTTTTAAACTTTTCACACTTTGTCTTCAGGTACTTAAAAAAAAAAAGCATGATGGTATATGTAATTTTAATAGTAACCAATTTTATTTGCATATTTGTAGCATTAGAGTATATAAACTGTTCAAATCTACAGATATATCCTACTGTTACAACTACATAGGTGTAGTTGTAACAGTTTTACTACATTTTTCAAACATGATAGATGACCTGCAGGGTGCCAGGCATGCTGTTCACATGCCCTCCTGCAATACTGCTCTCTATCAATGAAGTCGTAAAACAGACATAGAGGAAGCAGAGGTTGCTGCGGCAGGCCAAGCTCATCCTGGGCTGCAGTGTCAAATGAGAAGAGGAGGTGTCCATTTATGCTATCCTTTACCTTGCTGTCACATTACTTGTTACATTTCTTGTTCAAGTATTGCACTTAAAAAGTTTCAAGTGTTTGCATGTTTTTGTGGTACATGTTCTGTTAATTATCCCATATCCAATAAAGCTTATGAAATGAAAGTAAAATATTAGTACGATGGCTTACATGAAAATATAATTCAGGAAATTTGTCACAAGTACTTTGGACAATCTAATCATTCTGAAATTAACCCTTAATCTCTTCTTATTACCAGAGCAGCTCAGCTCCAGCTAGAGTCAAGCCCTAGAATTAAGAGGCATGTGTTTTGATTTCTTAGTCTCCCAAGTAATTTTAAGCCCTCACTTCTTTTGACAAAGACTGAGAAATTATTAACAATTTGTACAATGTTCTCATTATCTTGTATAATTATTAAATGATTTATAAATAGTGAATTTCATTTATTAGGCAGAAGATGACCAGAAAACAAATGACTCTTATTGTAGCTTCACCTTTACTATGGATCAACTTACACAACGGTGCTTTCTTTGAAAATGGATTAACATTGTCTGCATACATATGAAAATTTATTCACATGTATATCACTGCAATTTCAACACATTTGCAGATATAATTTGCAGAGTTTTCTATGGATCAAAGAATGAAATGCAAAAAAGAAATATTCTAGCATTGTGATTATTGATTCAGCAATCAATTTCACAAAACTGGCTTTAAAACTTCTATCTACACTAATTTCCTTCTACTTGGAAGGGAACAAGGAGCTACTTTTTACAGTGTAAGTCCTGGAATGTTTATGACAAAGTTTGTAGACTTAAAGCATGATATCACTGCAACCAGCCAGAGATTGCTACTCTACCACCTGCTATGACTACAGTGACCTTCCAGACAACTGCTGAAAATCATATAAACTAAACTGCTAATTGCATCCTAGTGAACTATTTGTATGCCTATTAACTTAACAAACAAAATACAAAGAGGAAGGAATTTAAAAGTTGACAAATTCATGGAAGAAGAAAATGATATCAAAGACAGTCAAGAGGAAGATGGATATCTGTTCAATATATTATAGAATGACGCAGTTCTCTGCTACAGCTCCTTTGGGAGGAAGAAAATAATAGCTGATAGCACATATATTGTGCAAATTATTTTATACTTCTCAATCTTTTCATTTCAGGCTGTCTATTGCACCGGATTAACTCATCAGGAATGTCTTGAAAATAATGTGCTGTTTTTGGATGCAGCAATTATTAAACAGAAAAGAACTCACTGTCCTGCATGATAAATGTAAGTATTGCATTTGTATCCAAAGTTATTTATTAGCTATAATGAAGCAAATTTACAAATTAATGTACTTTATGCTTGTTTTATATTTATTTAGGCTTGTCTATATTGACCAGAAATTTAATACAAGTGAGTTTATTTGTAGAGTTAATTACTAATTAAAATCTTTGAAATGTATTTGCAGGTATGATTTGTGGGTGCTGAAGGTTTTATACAAAAGTAAAAGGCCTTTGAAGATGTATAAGGTCTATAATGTGCTGTATCAATGATGGACTTCATTTTCCACAACTAACATTAGTATTACATTTTCATAAACAAGCAAAATATCTAAAAATTTACAATAGCAAAACTAAGGTTTTCCCATACCTTAACCACCTGGTTATATGTATGGTAAATGAGCCCCTAAAATAAATAACCATTTCTATAACTGTGTGCCCAAGCTCCTTTCTTGTACTCTTCACTTATCCCTTACCTTTCCTAAGAATTGTTTACTTTCTCTGCCCTCATATCTGCTAACATTTTAATTGCTGCTATATCAAATAGTAATTTGTTCCATTTTTCATCCCAGATACTATCCCTTCACTTTTTTACTATTTCACATTCTATTAGACAATGGAACACATTATCCACTTTCCCACACACAATTTTTTCTTAATCTTTTAGAAATGCATGGTATGCTTCTGAATTGATCACAATTATCTATATATTTCTCCTGTCCCCAATTTCTTTAACTATTCTATATAAATCTAAAGAACTTTTATCCTCTAAACTAGTCTAAATCTCTTGCTTCTCTTTATCTTCTGCCCTCTTATCTTATCTCTTTCCAAAATCCACTGAGTTACTTTCACCCGGTCACCACACATCCCTATTCCAATTTCTTCTAATAGTTTTCCCATCTCCCCAAACAAACTCTCATTTCCCTTCCTACTCTTCCTAGTTTTGCCAAACTTACCCCCCTTGGTAAACATTTTGGTAACCCCAGAACTTCTCTACAAACGTTCTATGTACCTATCAACCTCTGTCCACCCTTTGACACTCCCCAAATTTCTACTGCATACATCATCTTTGACTCAACCACAGCCTCACATAGTCTTTCTAGTCATTTCATTGGCAATGTGGGAACTTTATACAAACTTATTCTGACAGTTTTCATAGCTAATTAATTTACCTTTGGCTTATGCACATTTAGACGTACCTTCCATTTTCCATTACTTGCAAATCTTATCCCCAAATTGTCAAATTCTTTCACTTCCTTTATTCGGTCTCTATTTATAAACCATCTCTCATCTTTCTTTAATTTTAATCCTTTTTCAAATACTTTGTCGTTGATTTTTTACAATTTATCCTTAGACCCCATTCTGCACAAAATCTAGTAATTTCATCAATGGCATGCTGTAATCCTATCATGGTTACTGGATCCTATTATGAGATCATTAGCAAAGAGTAATTTTGGTACTTCCTTCTTTCCAATAATTGGACAGTGCCAATTATTTTTTCCATATCCTATATAGAATGCCATCTATAAACAAATTAAATTACATTGGGCTCAATTTACATCCTTGTCTCAAACCCAAATTTTGGTTCATATAATTTTTGAAGTCCTAGGATAAATTCAGTACTGACTCCCTTGGACCTCAATTTGTATGCCAATGTATACATTGTTTATTGTATTGAATGCTTTCTTAAAATCTGCAAAGAAAATATATATCCTAACCTTTTCACTTTTTAAACATTTATCTACTATTGTATGAATTATATAACATTATCTATTGTTCTTTTTCCTTTTCTAAAACTTGCTTGAAATTCTGATAATTTACTCTCCACCACTTGTGCAACCTTCCTGCTAAAAATACCAGTGTAATTTTACACTTGATAACAGACTAATTCCTCTTTAGTTGGTTAGATTAATTATATTGCTTTCCCCTTTATACAGTGATATGATCATGCTCACTTTTCAGCTCTCACATATTAACTTCCTCTATTTAATTCTATTTAATAATTCTGTTAGCAGCCTGGTACCTCCTTCCATTTCCTCAAATGTTTTCCAAAATTCTCCTGGGTTTCCATTATTCCTGAGGCCTTTTTTCTTTTCAAAATTTTGATCAGATAACCTACCTCATTCATAATAAATTCTTTGTCCAAACATTCTATCCTGTTTACAGTACTACCTAAATTTAATTCATAATTCAGAACCTTCCCACTACGTAACAGATTTCTAAAGTGATATTTCCATTCCATTGGCGTTATCTTATTTCCTACCCTTTTCTTTATCAAAATACCCTTAACAACTGACCATATATATTTATTATCTTTAGCTAACACAGTTCCGTTAATTTTTTTACCCATTCTCTGCTGCCATCCTCTCTTTTTATCCTGCATTAGACATTTTTTCCCCCATTTTATTTGAACAAAAATATTTGCTCATCATCTTCCTCTTCTGACTTTTTCCACCTTGCTAAATTCTTACATACTTCTTTCTTTGCCTTTACATGTGTTATATATAATATTTAATTTATGTTTTGTGTACTTTACTAAAATGTATGAAAATCAGCAGAAAATATAAGTAAATCAATAATAAAATTTCATTTCATTTTAGATGATTGAGGTAGGTGCATCACCACATTAATATGCTGCATGTTGAAAGACTGTCTAGCTTTATACCTAGTCATATCATAAATAGTTACAAACTTTTAAGACAAATTGTACAACCAGCTATGGTCACTTGCTACACCTGAAACAAAGCAACAGGGCTGGTATTGCAAGTTGAGCTGCAGAGAGTAGTAAGTTTTGCAGAGTTGCTGTAGTGGAATGATTACAGTAATAATATAATAGTTATAAAGCTTCATAAAGTGGGAAAACCCGCATTTTAGGTTTTCAAACCCTCAAGAAGCTGAAAATCAGTAGGATTTAAAAAAGTTGAGTCGAAATTGTAACATATACATCAATAAGATTTTGGTGATGTATATGTTACAATTTTGACTCAACTTTTTTAAATGTTAATATTTGACATCACTGTTACAAAAGCGCACTATATTTTATTTAATCAGTAGGATGTTTGTCTCTTACACAATTAGTATGTTCAATGAAACTGCGGTCATTGGTGATTGCCCAAGACAGGGTGGCCCCTTCACTGTAAAGAAGAAAAGGCTGATGGATATAATAGCAGCTCATGTTCGGTTAATTCCTGTCAGAAAAGAGTCCATGACAGCTCATGAACTTGACATTTAAAAATGATAATAACCTGTAATCTGATTCAGGATGATCTAGGATTGAGTGCTTACTGGTAGCATACAGGTTCTTCCTCACTGCACAGCTTAAGCACCATGCCTTCTTCAGCATTACACAGGCAATGAGCAGGGTAATTCTTTTCAATAATGAAAACATATTCAGAATTGAAGAATCTTTCAACTGCCAAAATGACTGAGTATATGCTTCAACCTCAGAAAAAAGCTTGAGACAAAGTTCCAAGATTCCTCAGGGATCATCTTACTTCCTTCATGGTTGAGTGAGGCATATCTTACAATGGTACCGTGAGCTGCATCTTTATGAAAAAGGAGCGAAAAATCTCTGCCAAAGTGTATCAAAATAATGTGTTGGAGCCTGTTGTTAAGCCTTTGAGCATTTTGTTCAATAATAAACACTGGAGCTTTCAGCAGAATTCAGCATCAACCCACATGGCAAAGAACATCAGGAAAGGCTTCATGCAAATGCATCTGCTGATTGGCCTTCCAGCAGTCTTGATTTGAATCTGCTGGAAATGTAAATAATGGGCAGTACTTGAAGAAATGGCCTGTAAATCACACACCACTATATTACAAGTTTACAGTGGCAGATTTCCCACTAGATACATTGAAAAACTGATGAGTGGCTACAGAGAGTTAACCAATATATGAAGGCCAGAGATGATTATTTTGAAAAGTGATTGGTACTTTGTGTGCAAAATACACGTAAATACTCCTTTCAAAAGCATACTGAAATATAATAAAATCTCTCTGCATATTTCATTAAAATCTTTGTAACAGCATTTATAGTATAGTATAACTATTTACATGCATTTTGTTGATAGGTCTTTTTCGACATATAAACGTATGAAATAAGAGCCACAAATTTAAGTGTTCCAATCTTAAGAAATTGTTAGTGATAAGCTGTAATGCCAGCTATGGAGGCCAATAACATTGTTTTTAGGAGAGGAGAGGAAATTATTTTGTCATTATTTCATTTGTTTAGGTAATTCACCTAGCTCAGCTATTATTTCATTTCCTTTCCTTATTTATTTTCTGTTTTATGTGTGTGAAAGTACAGTAACATTAGTGATTTTTTCTCAGAATCTTCAGATTATCAGTACCTTTTTTCTGCATCTTTTTAACATTTTTAGTGCCTTTTAGTGCCTTAACATTCAAAATCTTGCTATTAAGATTTATAAATCAATGGGCCTATACACCTACTTTATGGAATTTGTGCACGAACAGATTGAATAAATTCAGTGGTGTGAGGTAATGATGATCAGAGATGAATTGAATTCTGGAAAAAATAATGCAATGCAACTAATATTGAATCAAATATTTTCAATTTTAATTCAATTTGGAATCTAACACAGTGAAACACGCATTAATAATCTCTTCCAAGCTCAAATATTAAGAACTCTCTTTATGGTTTCACTTATTGGAGATTTACTCAGGAGATGTTTTGTGTACGCTCTTCCACATCCACGATTGAGTCATTTAACAGCTGAGAATGTGGACAAGGGTCCATGAAATGTTCCTGAGTACCTCTTCTATAAGTGAAACCATAAAGAGTGTTCTTAATATTTCGATGACTGAGTCATTTAATAGCTGAATGTGGACAAGGGTCCACGAAATATGTACTGAATAAATCTCCAATAAGTGAAACCATAAAGAGTGTTCTTAATATTTTGACTCATAAGTGATATTATATGACGTATTTGATTTATTTTGCATTTATCATTTCATTTGTGCTGCCTAAAATTTTTCCAGAACTATAATATCTTGTGCAATTTCTTCCCTATAATTTTCTAAATTTACAAGAGAGAGAGAGAGAGAGAGAGAGAGACAGAGAGATAAAATTTGTACAAAAATGGAGGAAAATAGAAAGAAAAAAACAGGAAAGAAAAGAAATAGCTAATTATGAAAAATAAAATAAAATATATTGTTATATAACTAGTTTTTCTTTACATTATCACTGTATATTTTTGCTATTTTACTGCATTTTTATAAATGGAACACAAAAAGTCAAACAGTATCCAGTTTAGCACAAATATTAAATATAATGCATGCCACTAAGCTCCTCTGCCACAAGTAGCTGAGATCATTAAGATATGGACTCATGAGTGGGAAATCTGGGGTTTGATTTCCACCAAGAATTTCCTCCCTGATTGAGGTTATTTCCAGATTTCTTCAGTCCTTTAAACGACAAATGCTTAGGGATGTACAGCAAATGTAGGCCCAGAATATTTCAGGCTTTTAAAAAACAAAACAAAATAAAAACAAAGAAAACTTTTCTAAATTATACTTCATCTTGGTATAATTAGCATCTAGCACCTGTTATGCCTCAAATCAGCATCAAACGTTATTAAAAATAAACTAACCAACATATTTTACTAACTATAATGCATACATTTTATCTTTCCATGCTCACAAAAGTAGAGTGGAAGCAGTAGTACACAGTATTGGTGCACATGCCCAAATGCTGCATGGCTGGCAAAGTACAGAATACATGCCTACCTTTTTTAAAGATGGTGCTGAAAATTGTCCTGTTTGCTGCAGTTAGATTCATACATTGCAGCTCAGTTTTAAAAATGTTGGCTATTTCTTCTCCAATTTGTTTTTAAAGTCATCAAATGTTTGTAGATTGGATTTGTAGACTTTGTCTTTTAAACTACCCCATATAATGAAAGACTTGGTAGTCTGAAACATCTATGAAAACTGGGTCTCAATAAAGATGAACCTATTTGTAGAATATGTAAACAGGATGAAGAATCTGCCTCACATATTCTGTTTCAGTGTTCATTCCTGATAAGAAAAAGATTTAATCTTTCTATAACTAAGACCTAAGAGCTGATGCTAACATTGGAACCAAAATATTGCAACTTGTTCAAGGAACAGATTTTGGGAACAATGAAAGCATCTCTTCCTATGGGTTAGTACAATAAGCCTTATAGGCTGACATGCTGGAAGTTGTTTAAACTCCATTAAACTATGTTATCTATTTAGTGATCTGAAACTCAATGAATGCTGCACGCAATAACAAACAACTGTCCTATCAGCGACTATAAGCATCCTTGAATGGCAGTGCCTGCAGCTAGTTACTGCCAAAGTGGGTTCCATACATAAGAGTGGAAAGATAAAATATGTGCTCTGTATTATCAAGTCAATTATTATTCCTTTATTATGTAATTATTTCTATGTCTGCAATTTTGGGGGGAAGACTTTCTTAACAGTTTTTATACTCAAAAAGGCAATTATTACCATTCCTATCATAAAACTTTTCAAAATGCTTAAAAAAACATGCAATAATACCCAAATAATCATAAAGTACAGCAAAGTAGTCTCACCAATGGTATATTAGTTTTATGTCCACCTAATGACTTATATCTTGCTAAGGCCTGACGTACAGCTGAGAAATCAGAAACTTGACATTGCTGCCATTCCAAAGAAGGAGCAAAAGCTGTGGATGATTCTAATTCACATCCTGGTACCTGAAAAAAAGTTCCATTGGGCTATCTAGTTAATATGAAAAGGGTCGATCTTCTATACTACCCAAGCTACATGTGCAGCAATTGTTTTCCCTAAAATATCTTTTTCCACAAATATTACCATCTATTTTGAACTTATGTGTGATATGCATGAGTCTGAGTGGAGTGGATAGGTAAATGGGGGGAGGGCCGACTTTACCCACAATGACAGAGGGCTTTTTTGTGTCCAAATCCTAAGGTGGGAATGGAATATTGGAGTTGTAGTGTCTGCTGAGCATGGATTGAATGGTTTCGTAATATACTGCTACAACTACCCAATATAAAAGATGATTTAAAAACAAAAATCTTTATGATGCTTTGTTTTCATGGGAAAGCAATATTGCGACAATCTTGAACTCAGTGTCATTTGTGCTTAAGCTTTCATGACTGGTGTTGATCCAATAAAATGAAGATTCTATGCTTGTTGGCCATTGTCTATCAGATTTTCATTTTATTGAATGCTATTTTATTCTCCGCTCTCTATATAAATCCATAATAAAATGATCAGGATCAAAGCTTCTTGGTTCATGCTGTATAATAATCTAAAAACAGTAATTCTCACCTATTTTTTAGTTTGAACATAATTTTTTACCATGTGGATTATTATTTATAGGCATTCAGCAGTGGCCGCATTTGGCCACACGCAAATACCCCTTCCCCACCCCAAATGCTGAGATTCCCCATGCCATTTTCTCTCTTCCAGCCAGTTGGAAGCAGAATTTTGACAGAATCTGTTGTGTAGTTGAGAATGAGAGTTCATTAACTAATGCAGTAGTGTTGTGCACAATGGTGAGATACTCTCTGTGTAGTCAAATATTCATCTCATCAGTTACACACCAATATAAAAAAAAAAAAAAAAAAAAAGGTGCTCACTGAAGAAACACTTACACTTGATGAAATAAGAGCTTTCATTAAAGCTCTCCTTATTACCCAAATATTATGGTTTGCAATTTTATCTTTGGGGAATATTGAAAATAAAGAATATATTCAACAACCCTCATGCATTGGAGGAAACAAACATTCAAACAAAGTTAGATCCATTATTGATTGGGAACTGAATCCTGTCTGTGATAATTTCGAAGAAGATATGGATTGTGTGTCTGGGAAAATGGGTAACATTTCCAGCACCTACTATGAGTACCAAATTTTGTTATTTAATATGTTTGTTATTTAATTTGTACCTAAGTTTTAAAATGGTGAAGCACTTGTGTGCTGAGAGTCTAACAAGAAAATACTGGTAGCAAAGCTGGGGTCTAACAACCAATCAGCTGAATTATATTTCTTTCACAATAATAGTAACACATAATAATAGTAAAAATAGTAGGAAACTCAACTGCACAGGAAATTAGTGCCCTAACACAGAATAAAATAAATTAAAATAATCATACTGAATTATATATCCAATATAATAAGCAAATAAGCAAATAGCTTATAAGCAAAGCAAATGTGAAAAAACTAAAAATCTAACTTAAAACAGTTAAAAACAAACCAAATTATACAATAATGTGGATAAAAGACAATAAATTACATAAAGGTCATTTATGATCATAGAGTCATCTCCACGGGATAATTAAAACACATTATCAAAGAAATAAAAATAAACTGTAGCCATAACAACCCAACAGGGATAAAAATCACTATTATATAAAGTTGAATGCCATTCTATAAACTACAGTACTGAATAAAGTGGACACAATCATAGCTGCATTGCCCCAAATGCTCACAACAGTAGCCGATAAACCTAAGGTAACCTAAAGGGGTTGCAATTGGTAACATTCAATTAAAAAATTATGCATAATTGTGGGTACCAACATACATGCAACCTGGAGCAGAATTACCATTAAGCAAGTATGATGACCAAAGTTAGAGTGCCTAGAGTGTAAGCCAAGAAACTTATGAGAAGAAATCATCCAGTTAAAAGGAAGAAACACAATATAAGGATGTCCTTATGTTTAAGTTTAATTTAGGTAAGCTTGGTTCCTCGAGAAGCAGATCATTCACTACTCCACTACTATGCATTACAAGTTAAAATTAACAGCTAAAATACACGGTATATATGAAATCCACATTAAAACAGTGGTGTTGGGAAAACATCTGCAGCACTTTATTCTTGAACATGTCAAAGACCAGGCAAGTAACATTGGCAGATGCTAGTAGAGTGTTTCCCAGATATTCTGTACAACAGCAGTAGTTGCACAGCATATAAAGTGATTTGCACTGCACTAAGGGAATGAGAGCAGGTATAAGAAATATAAAATGACTTGGTAAATAGTTTGCAACTCCAAGGTAAGGGCTAATGTTTTATTCCTGAAAATTTGAATACAGCTCTCATATAAAACAAAAGCACTTCTATGCCATTGTCATTCTACATAGGTCAAATAATGGCAATAGCAGGTGGCTATGCTGACAAGAACTTTGGAGGAGATGTCAACTAAGAAGAAACTAAACATATCTGTGCATAAACCAAGGAGGAAAGTATCCCTCTGCTCTGTGACAATAAAGATACTAGGAAACTCAACACACAGTTTCTGAAGTAATATCCCAAAACTAATCTGGAGGCTTTAAAGCAAGGGAATGGGGGTCAACTGGTGTGTTAAGAATGGCAAAAAAGTTTGCAAATGAGTGTGCAGACAATAGATTTCCCTGTACAGTAATATTTTGTCCTGGAACGAAAGAAGAGGTCCAGCAGCTTTGACTCAGAGGTTGCCAATGGGGCTTGAAATAAATGCACCAATCACAAAGTAGATAATATCGCAATGTTATAATCTATTCTCTGATTTGCTAGCCAGTCATAGGGTATGAACCAGTTGGTACAGGCTGTGTGCAGTGAAAAACAAGTTCCTAGTAGTAGGATCAACTAGTTATTTTGATCAGTCACATGTTCATCTTTTCTTGTGACATAAGATGGAGCTAGTACTCATATGTCCTGTTGTAGAATGTCATGAAAGAGTCCTGACATATTTGGTAGATGTACCAATCCCTCCTTTCTGCTTTTCTGTCCTACCTATTCACTATTGTACAGCCATGACATTATTACTGAAGTCACCTCTGTAAGTACCAATATAGTTAATTGGTTTATTTACATATGATTTTTAAATCTCAGGTCATCAGCATCCTATTCAATTCAGGGCATGAAATGGCTGATAAGTTTTGCTCAGAGGCTTCTTCTTTCAGGCCTGAGGTTCTTTTACATGCCATGAATCTATGACATGGGATCCACAACTTTACTTCATTCAGAAGGAAGCCATACTTAGGATTTTTATATGCCTGAAAAAATCCATCTATCCTGGCCAGGATTGAACCTGCAATCTTGGGTTTAGTATGCAAGTAGGGACTTCCAGGACTGACTGCTAACATGGTAAAAGGTCATGATTAGAGCAGGTATTGATGTTGAATCTCCCATCATGACAGTAAGAAGACCGAAATAGTTCTAAATCTTGAAATCCCAGTTTTACACCCTCAGTCAATAGGTGTTAATGAAAAGAAGAAATAGGACATTTTTGACATTTCCTTTCATTCCTGCTATAACCATTGCTATTAAAATAGGTGCTAAGAAATGTGAAGAATGTGAAGAAGATAACTGTACATTATAAACTTATAGGCAATGATTATTATTTGGCCACATATTTATATATCATATATTATGCTACTTTCTGTATGAAATCCACCATATTTGATTAAAATATTATTCTCGTACAACATGATTTTTGTTATGCATTTCTCCTTCACATACTGACATTTATTATTTTAATATAGGTACACCTGTTTTGTTCCTCCACCATTCAGAATAACACATTGCATTTTTATTAACCTAAATTATAGAAAGAAAACTGTTTCTGCCAAATAAGGAGCATAATCTCTTTAATGTTACAACTCCTAAATTTTCTTTCATGATTTATTTATAAGACCTGATATCTCATAATCAGTAATTATAGAGTAGTATCACTAATAAAATTATTTCCTTCCTTCAAATACTCTGCTGAAACTATATGGCTTAAACAATTTGTATGTTCATATAAATGATATCATTTTATGATTCAGTTGAACTACACACTCTTAAAGCTTCACTTATTTGTCATAATGTATGGAACCAGTTTCGAAACATTTATTTCTCATCTTTAGCCATGCTAAAGTTCAACTGTTGGATCATTCATTGAGCTGTGGGAATGTGTATTCTGCTCTGTGGCAGTGTGATAAACTTTTAGTTTGTTTTCACATCTCTGGCAGTGTCGAAGTTCGTTAGACTGTCTTTGTATTTGTAGACGTAGATCTTCTCCGAGCTTGCTAGTTCCGTAGGTCCTTGTACTGATTTTAATAATTTTGCTTTATTTGATTTTGTGTCCAAAAATGCTATGCTACTGCTGATTTCTCTATTTGCTTGTACTTTTATGTTCCTGAAATGTTCCTTTAACCATGTGCCTATGTTTCTCTTTGTTTTTCTAATGTAGATTTTTTCACATTTTATTTCATTATTTATTTTGTAAATACCTGCTTTTTCCTCTTGTGGAATAGTTGTGGAAGCTTTAAGAGTGTGTAGATCAACTGAATCATACAAGGATATCAATTATATGATTAGCTTCTCTGTGCAAGTTCCAATTTACATTTTAATTTGTATGCTCATGTTTACATAACAAATCTATCAACCAGCACGCACACATGCATGCACCACACACACACAGAGGAGAGAGAGACTGAACATACCATTTCACGGTTTATTGTTTTTTTCTTAGGGTATGAGCTGGCATTTGCAACTATGATATCATCACATTTGGAAGCTTCCAGTCTGAAACACAATGTACATATTTAGGTGGCAAGAATGAATTAGTCAACATCACAAAGTTCACTTTCTACTCCAAAATGTATAGTTTTTGTTATCAAAATTAACTTTTAAGGAATAATTAACAAAAGCTTTGAAATTTTCTGCAAATTATTCCACCTATATTATTTCAGAGGCTGCCTCCACACCAATCCCGGCCAGGACTGATGGATTTTTCCGGATATAAAAATCCTAAGTATGGCTTCCTTCGGAAGGGAAGTAAAGCCGTGGGTCCCATGTCGTACATTTACGGCACGAAAAAGAACCTCAAGCCTGAAAGAGAGGCCTCTGAGCAAAATTTGTCGGCCGTTTCACGCCCTGAGTTGAATGGGACGCTGATGACCTGAGATGTTAAAGAGCGTCCATAAATAAATCAATAAAATAAAATAAAAAAAAGAATCCACACCAATTAAAATCAGACCTGTAAACTCATACAAACCTCATGGTTACAACCTTACCAATTATCTCCACATAATTCACAGAATATTTAAAGATCATAAAAGATAAAAGTTACAGCTCAATTATACAGGTAAAGCCTGGTTTATATTATACATTCTCAGTATCATTTTTATGAGGAAATTCAAAATACATCAACCACATTTACTGAGAATAGTTTCTCCTCATGATCTTGATTTCTAGAAGAAACCTGTAAAAACCATTTCTAAATTCACAACTTTTCAATAACAAATTCAAAATATACTCTTAACAGCCATGAAATCACTGGGTTTCAGAAGAAAATGACAATAAAAGTAGAACAGACATTTTTTTTCAAAACAACTAATATTAAAAATAGTTGCTTTAATAATTAATGAAGCTAAATAAGCAAAATGCAGCAAAGAAAATGTTTGGTGACCAAAGATAAATTAGGAATCTTGGGGAATATTTATATAGAATTAAGAACATGTGGTTATGGTCAGTGAGGGGAGAGGATCTGAGAGTTGGATTGTGTTTTGCCTTGTGTAATTGCCTGGTAGTAGTAGTGTGATTATGTGTAGTAAAACAAAAGTTCAAATGTGTATAATTTGAGCTAGTTATGGGCAGGAGTTTTATAAATGAGAAAGGATTTATTGTTAATTATGGGTGATTATTGAATTGTATAAAATGTTTTAGTGTGTTATTATAGTGTTCCTTCATTTAGAAGAAGGGGCCGTGCTAGAGACTTCCGGATAACCAAGCACTAGGGCTTAATAAGCACTGTTAAATATAGTTAGTCGATGAAAATTAGTATGTTAATTAAAATTTTGTACTGTAATGATTTAAAATGTTGGTCTGGAATAATATTGTATACAATCCCGCTGAAACGATAGCAGAATTACTTCAAAAAGTAAACAGAACAAGCCACAAAGAAACTGGTAGAATTGATGAAATTGCGTAGGAAAGGGGTCATCGGTTATTCGATTACACCTATCACTGCCAGTACAACCCGATAGGGTTAGTTTGGGCAAAAGTAAAATGTGAAGTTGCTGCCCGAAATTCGACATTCGGCTGGCAGATGTCGAGAAACTTATGCATGAGTGTCTCGATAAAGTTACGGTACAGGACAGGGCGAGGCATGTAGTCCATGCTGAAGATCTTCAAGAGGAAGATTTCCATAAAGAAGTAGCAAGAGACACCATTATTCAGAACTAGGCAATAAACCTTAGATGATCGCGGGTTCGATCCCGGCCAGGACCGATGGATTTTTTCGGGCGTAAAAATCCTAAGTGCGGCTTCTTTCAGAAGCGAAGTAAAATTGTGGGTCTCGTGTCGTACATTTACGGCACAATAAAGAAATTCAAGCCTGAAAAAAGAGGCCTCTGAGCAAAATTTCTCGGCCGTTTCACGCCCTGATTTGAATGGATCGCCGATGACCTGAGATGTTAAAGAGCGTCCGTAAGCAAACCAAATAAAAAAAAACCGTAGAGACAGTGATTGGATTCAAGTGTAAGTGGTTACAGAAGGAGAGAAGGAGGAAGTCCTTGCAACTCCTTTGTGATTTCAGGTACAAAACGTCTTTAAAATATATAGTTTTAGGTATGACATTTTTAAGATGTAAACTTTATGAAATATTAGATTGGAAATGAAAATTGCTTATTCGACGAGGAATTGGAAGAAAAAAAAAATTGTTACCAGAGGTTTAATTTGTGCACCCTGCATCTTTTACTAGCTTGCTGCTATCTAATATATCCCATCTCTTTCGTTCGCAGTGCGATGCGCTCCGGCAACAGCGCACCATAGATTGGAGGAACTCATGCGCCTTCTTATTTCTTAGGTACTTTTAGTAGTCACAGCTCGCATATACAATACACCTTACAGTACACCCACTAGCCGCAAATACTGATGCACATATTCTGCCTAATCTACAACACACAATCACCAAGCAGACCCCAACACACACGGATAAAGTAGAGCGCAAGCACCACCCCAAATTGTTGAAAATTCAACAATTTATATTTTATACCTTTGACTTTACCACTAAGTGGTTCTCGCTCCGCTTTGGAGCGGGAAAGGGGTGAACAACAGCATTGCTGAGTTTTAATTAATTTTCAACCACTTCCCATTAGCCGGACAATCAACAACAAATTCAGCACATTTCATAGACGTCTCACTCGGCTCGCACTTTCGATGGCCATTGGCATCTATAAGGACTACGTTATTGGCCACGACTGAAACCAACCAAACGCATATGCGTACACACACAGATGATGTAGCAAACTGATCAATTGCGACGAAGGAAATACTCTACGGTAAGTGCAGAGCAGTGCGATTTAAAAAATTATATTAAATTTCATTTGATTAGTTCAGTAGACATACTCTTACTCAATGATACTTTTCCGACACCCAAAACAGGTTTACCCGAGAGAGACCCCGGAGACCCGAGTTTATGGTACAGACTACTACTACTCCAATGGGGTAGAACAAGGCGGCACAGCGCTTCTAGTTCACCATAGTATTCAGCATTACAAAAAACAAGTATGGAAGCGACAGTTATTACAATACAAATCGTAGGGCGTCCACTTAACAAAAGTAAGCGTGTAACTCAGGACAGTTACCGGCGCAGGATTTGGTGTTCATAGCATTGTGACGGCAGGAGATTTTAATGCAATACACGAAATATGGGAGTGTTCGATCAATAACTCAGCAGTCAACTCATTTTGTAGACACATCCAGGATAACTACATAATAACGTTCACCAAAGAGGCAATCTACATTCCATATAGTACGAATCACTTCCGCACACTTTAAGCATTGCAATGCTCAAAAACACATTTTTTTCTGGTACACAATCATAAACAGGCTTTGTATGAAATATTTTTATATTATTTATTATTCTTATAAAACTACAAACATGTAACACAAACTCAAAAATTAAGAATGTTCTGGCAATAATATTTGCACCATCGTTACAATTCAGGGAAATGTGGGCTTGTTTACTTTTGCCAATTGTTCAATAGGGGGAGGAATCGTAGACAAATGCACTTGTAATTCTTGGTCTACAGAAAGAAATCGCTCGCGTTTCTTATTTTTAATGGGGGTTACTGTCGAAAATACCGTCTGCACAGATGTGTTGAAAACTGAAGTAGTATAGATGTGGCATATACATATATAGTTGAAACTCTCTTTTCACTAAAATCCAAAATTGGAGTAGTGCTTCTAAGTTTGATTAGCCTGAAGTTTAGCAACTCCTCTGCCTCTTTTCTTGTCTTCAGTAGTAACAGCAAAGAGATTGCAAACCCAGTCGTTAGTTCACACTAAGGGAAGAAAAATGATATTGTAGTTTGCCCACCAAAACAAAAAATGATCTAAAATCAGACTAGAATCAATATTAGTATCAATTTCAAATTCATTCTTTTCCATTTTTGGCTTCCACAGTTGAATTTTTCTTAAGATCCTATTCAGTTTGTCACATCGTGTGAGCATATTTAAATGTTCAAAAATATCAGCTAGATATGCAACTTTGGAGCCACATTTTGTTGCTTATGAGGACTGTAAATTCGGTTTTTTCTATGGAAAATACTTCTAATAATTCATTTTTAAGTTCATAAAACATAGAGAGTACATTTTCTCTTGACACAAGCGAATTTTGGTGTGAAGGACCAGAGTTTTATGAATAGCTCCTGTTTCCTGGCACATAACTTTGAGAAGTCTAGTTTTTAGAGCTCTGCTTTTAAGCTACAAGTAATTAACCATTTCAACAGATAAGCTTATTATGTTCCTTAGGGATGAAGAAATGATTTTTGTTGCACACATGCAAAAACTATGCATGGATTTGATGTGGGAAAATCTTGCTTTAATCTTGCAGTTAAGCCTTTCATTTGACCAGTCATTGCCCAGTGCATTCAGTACAAACTGAAATAAAATTGTTCCAACACATCCATTTTCTTCCAATTTAACTATTAAAGAATTGTAGTGACTTGTCTGTAGTCAGGTAATTCTTTGTTCAGCATGTGATTCTTCTTTTAAAATTGCATATAGCTAGGTAATTGGCATCTTTTGCTTATGTCTGTTGAAATGCAAATTTTTTACCATTATTAATTTTTCAACTACTTGTTTGTGAAGTCAGCTAACATGTTTTCTGTGTGGCAAGCAATAGTATCAAGTGACAAATGTACTTTTGATATCTCCCTCTTGACTGCCTCTCATAACATGGATTTAGCAAATTCTTTACAAGCAGGTAAAATCAAAGTTTCTGCTGCTAATTGCACTTTTTCTGCAGTTAAAGTTATTTTATTCATTACCTTGGGAAGAGACTAAATAACTGAAATAGGCAATCTCTTCTGGGTGGAAGTATTTAGAACTATCTTCATGGTTTCACTTACACAAGATTTATTCAGGACATGTTTCTTGGAACATCATTATGTTTTAACTGACTATTGGATCATTAGTAAAAGCTGGGTAAGTAGTATCTGGTTTGACTCAGGTAGTCTTGTGATAATCATGAGTAAAGTGCAGTCTGCTTCCGGGATGTCAAAATTCATAAGGTATTTCTCATGTATTTTTTTTTTTTTATATAAATCCGTTCTCATATGATTAGTTCCTTTGGTTGTCGAACAGTTTTTAATAACATGCCTTTTTCTATTTCATGGTTTTCATTCTAAAATGAGCTTTATCTATTTGTTTGTAATGGTTGTTTCTCCAACGTTCCTTCCACCTAATGCCTATATTTCTCTTTGTCTTTCCTGCACAGATTTTTTCACTAACCTTACAATTAATCTGGTAAATACCAGATTTTTTTTCTTTTTGGGCCTGGAATATGTTTTGTTTAATTTCAATAATATTTTTTACACTGTAAGGTTTTTGAGGTGTTAAGATGATGATGTACTGCTTGAAAATTTTATGAAATTTCTTATTGGCTGATGAGTGGTAAGTTTTTTAAATGTTTTTCCCCTTATAAATTACTCAATGTTGTTATTTGTTTAACTTCTTTTTGTTTCTAGAATCTTTTAATTTTTTGCTTAATCATTTGTTTGCTGAACCCATTGGATTTAGCTACTTCTATTATGTGTAGATATTCATTCTTGTGTTCTTCTTTGTTTTTTTTTTTTTTTTGAGTAGTGTTTAACGCCCGTTTTTACTACTGAGGCACCACAGGCGGGTTCTTCTTTGTGCAGTGATATATTTGTTAGTCTGTATGTCATGCTGTTGAATGCTGTTTCCTTATGCGATCTTGGATTTAAATCATGAGCTTTGATATAATTGTCTCTATGCATGTCCTTTCTGTAGATGCCAAATTCTAGTTTATTATTACATTTCATTATCGTTAGATCCAAAAATGGCAACATATTATGTTTTTGTTTTAACAGTGTTAACTGTAGGCTCTTGCTGGTTTAAAAGTTTTAGTATATCTCCTCATGCTTCTTGTTTATAATGGTGAATACATCATCTACATGTCTGTGGCAAACCTTAAAAATGTGAGGGTAAAGCCTTAGTGATGTGCATCTCAAAATAACTCATTAATAAGTTGGTTAGGAAAGATGATAATGGACTATCCATTACTAGTCCAGCTTTCTGTTTAAAGAACTTGTCCTCAAATATAAAAAATGTGATTTATGCATGACTTAGTGAATTTGATGTATTCTTCTGTTAGGTTGGTTGACTGCAACACTTTTCTTAAAAAAAACTAATAATTTATTTTGTGGTATGCTGAGAAAGAGGGTTTTGACATCCAAAGAAAGTGTGTCATTCCGTGATAATTTTTTATCTTTAATTTTGTTTATGAGGTCTATGGAGTTTTAAAAAACTTAAGCTATCAAATTTAGGTAGTGAATGGAAATAGATAACCAGTTTGCTAAATGGTAGATTGGAGTATTTACACTGTTAATAATTGGCCTCATACTTCTCGCAGATTTGTGGATCTTCTGAAGGCCATCCCAGCTAAAGATGGGTTGTGTACTTAAATTTTGTACCGATCTATTTTTGGAATCAAAGTACTATTTTCCAAGACTTCTTCCATGGATCTAATGCATTTATTCAATGGGTCTGTTTTTACTTTGACAAATTCGTCACTTTTTAATAAATCTTGCATCCTTTGGTTGTTTATCTAATGACTTTGTTACATCCTTAGGTTGTAGTCTTCTTTATCTAAAATAATCACTTTGTTACCCTTATCAGCCTTTCTGCAAATCAGTCTTCATTATTAAGAGTTTTTGTTAGTTTTTGATAAGATCTTGGATCAAAGGTATTATTTTTTAATTTCCTACAGTATTTTTTCCGATGTTTTCCAAACAAAATTTAATTTATGTAATAATAAACTAGAATTTGGCATCTACAGAAAGGATACGCATACAGACAATTATATCAAAGCTCATGGTTTCAATTCAAGATCACATAAGGAAGCATGACAAACAGACTAATAAATATACCCCAAACAAATAAGAATACAAGAATGAACAACACATAATAGAAGTAGATAAATCATTTGGGTTTAGTAAACAAATGATGAAGCAAAAAATTAAAAGATTCCAGAAACAAAAAAGAATTAAACAAACGACAACTTTGAGTAATTTATCAGGGTATAATACTGCCGGCCGCGATGCCACCAAGATATTATTAGACGAAGTCCAAGCTGTGATGTCCGTCGACTGACTTACAACTTGGTGATGTTCTTCTGTTGAATGCAGTGCTACAATTTCCCTATTCAGTCTCGATGGCCAAGATTAGAAGGGATGTTATATTGTTTCCAGACAAATACTGAATAACTCAACCATCTCTGTTAAAAGTATAAGTATTTATTAAAGGGTTTCCTGATACAGATGGACGTGGATTCCTGAAGCAGCAAGGCTTCTCTCCTGTCTGACTAAATTCAGGGACCTTTTATACAAGTGTAATGCCTAAGGAGGGATAATTATCATCTAATCTACACACATGAGTTATTGTTAAACACTATGAGGTTAACAGTTACCAGGTCCTCTCATCATAAGTTCTAAGAGATGCACCGTTTGGGTTTGTTAAGCTTAAAACAACAATACTTTAGCACAATAATTCTGCCTATCTATAACATGCACACGTAGACATAATGTTTTGAGTGGAGTGGAAAAGAGGGTAGCTTGTTGCTTTTGTTTATGCAAGGACCCTTTCAGGTCAACCTCTTCTGGGTGACAAGGCAAAGCACCTTTAATATTTATTACTTCTATGTCTTACTATGTTTGGGTCTATACAGATGTTTCACTTACTAGGATATACAGTGTGCTCTTATACAATATCATGTTATTATACCCAGTTAACGTTACGATTCCTTATAATGAGATGCTTTCATTATAAATCCGACTTCTCATTACAAGGGGGGAAAACATTTAAAAAGTTCACTAACCACTCACCAGCCAATAAGAAATTTCAAAAACATTTTCGAGCAATACATCTTAGCAGCTCAAAACTTATACAGTGTAAAAAATTTATTGAAATTAAAACAAAAACAGATTCCAGGCCCAAAGAGAAAAAATCTGCTATTTACCAGATTAATTGTAATAAGTGTGAAAAAATCTATGTACGAAAGACAAAGAGAAATATAGGTATTAGGTTGAAGGAGCATTGGAGAAACATCTGTCACAAACAAATAATAAATCAGCTGTAGAAGCACATTTTTGGAATGAAAACCATGAAATAGAAAAAGGCATCAAGTTATTAAAAACTTGACAACAATCAAAGGAACTAAACATATGGGAACGGATTTATATGAAAAAACATGACAAAAACCTTATGAATTTGCACATCTCAGAAGAAGACAGCTCTTTATTGAAGTTTATCCCAAGGCCACCTGAGTCAATCCAGATACCGACCTACACAACTTCTATGAATAATGCAAGTTATTTAACAGCTGATGATGTGGATAAATGTCCCACGAAACATGTCTTGAATAAATCTCATGTAAGTGAAACCATAAAAATTGTTCTAAATATTTCACTGTGTTCGATTCCAAATTGAATTAATATTGAGACTGAAAATAGGTTTTGTCTTTTTATTTATTAAATGACTTGTGTTTTGATTTCTTTAGTTTGCTTAATTCATTGCTTAACGGTCATGATTTCCAGATTCAGTACATGTAAAACAAAACTTTAGCACAGAATGTTGATACCTGTGCACAGTATCAGAAGATGAAATGCTCTGCAAATGTACCTTGGCACTGACACTTGATCCGAGCATATCACTTGCTCTATTATCACTATTATGTTCTTCACTGCTATTTAATCATTGGTGTTTAACTAAAATTTCTCCATACACAAAAACTGTATATTTGTTTTAGCTTTATGACACCAAATATTGTGACTTATTCAACTGTATAATGTTCTGTTTTATATGTAAAACTTTCAGTTTCTAACTGGACAGCAATAACTGTTAACTTGTTATATATTCTATATATAGGTGTCATGAGTAATCGACATGTTTCTTGAGCATTTGTATACTTTATTTTATTGACCTATGTGTTTCTTGATGTGTACTACGTTTATGATCCTTAAGAGGACTACTACCTATTAAAAACAAGAGTTTGAAATTCCTCTAAAGCAAATTTCTCTGAGTCCTGAGGGAGCATTTGTGGGTCCCAAAATCTCCCAATGGAACAAGAAATTCACAAAAATGTAATATTTTAATAAAATTTTACTACTCTTAATTGGAGTAATTTTTATTTTTTATTAGAGTGTACTAATTTATTATGAATTCCATGATGTTTAATATCTTTCAAAGGGAGTACCAGATTTAAAAAAGTTGAGAACCACTGCTCTAAAGCAGGCAAGGATGCTTCTATGTTAGTGATGTGTCATTATGTTTTGCACAACGAAAGAGTGTTGCAAACCAAAAAAGTTTCACAACTGTTGGTTTAGATGAAACTCTCCCAAGTTTATTTTCATGGAGTATTCTCACTGTGTCGGTCCTGGTGGTCTAGTGGTAACCATACTTGCCTCATAGACCCAAGATCATGGGTCCGATCCCGGCCAGGGTCGCGATTTTTTTTTGGGTATCCTGAGATGTTAAAGAACATCCATAAATAATTAAAATCAACAAAGTATCCTCATTGCATGAGAGTAAACCTATTCTAATACCTAAGTTCTGCCTTGGCAACAGTCTAGGTCACCTCTGTCTGCTCTTGTTCTTATGATTCAAGGTCCTTAGGTACACCTACTATTTTCAGGTTTCTTCGGCAGTAATTGACATTATCTAACCTACTTCCCACCCACAATGGTATGTGAGATGATGTAAATCTCTTTCAGAAGATTGTCATCAGGGCACACAAAGACAAGTTCCACCCTCAAAGCATTGAGCTAGAGGCCAATCGATGCACAAAAGCAAAGAGGAAGCATCATCTCCAAAGAACAGCAGCTATGAAGACCTTGAAGAGCAAGACTGGCAGCTGAGTTACATCAACTGAAAGTATGCAAGCTCAATTCCATTTCTGGAGGACCAGCAATTTGATGCACTAATAACTTACTGGATGAAACAGTATGCCATCAGTCTCCGATTGAAAACCAGGTTCTCTATTTGCAGGCTTTTTTAGCAACCACTAACTACACATCTCCAATTTTTTCTCTTCTTTCGTCTTTTTCTATTTATGTTAAGTTTTCTTAGTATAGATTAGGGATATAGTTATACACTACTAAGTCCACTACAAAGCAAATAGTTCACTAATAAGCAGCTTGAAAGATTTCTTATATTCCCAGGAGCTACTGAGAAGGGACACAGAAAATGCAAGCGGTACATCTATGCCCAAGCCATAGTAGCAAATTAGACTCTTTACTACCTTTAGTCTTCGTAAAAATAAGTTAGGGCACCAAAACTAACAATGGAGTGCTCCATCAAAGACAGGAACAGACTAGCACTATGCAAAGGATTTGTCAGAATTGAAGACTATAAAGACAAGAATCACTCTATAGACCAGTGGTTCCCAGACTTCTTGAATGCATGATCCTCTTTTTGAGAATAAAATTATTGGCAACTCTTATTCACTTCATGTTTAATAATTAATTTACAAGTTTACATGCACATTTCAACAATGTGACATTTATTCAATCATAATAGCCATTGTTGCATTGCTGTATAACTGGTCAACATAAACATAATGCAACAGTTAAACATTCTTAATAAGAACGGATGTGAAAATGGATAAGTTCTTAAATGAAAGTACTTTCCCCATATTCATCACGAATCCAGTGACTCCCTTTTAGATAGAACCCAATGCACAGTTTGGAAACACTGCTGTTGAATATATCACAAAGATTAAGAACTCAACTGATAGCATGACAGAGCTTTAGTGTAAACAGCAGGGGCTTACCATATTGTGGGACCGGGATTCCAATGATGACAGTAACTTTGGTCATCTTGTCATTGAAGAGGACTTGAGGAGATTCCTGCACCTTGATAGTACCCACTGCTGAAAGCCAGCTAACTAATATTGATTAGGGATGTTTCAGAGTAAACAGAACCACTTTACAACAAATATATATTGGTATTTACATAACATAAAAAAAAAAGGCATTTAATAGAAAAGAAAGTGTGATACTATGTTCAATGATCTATAGGGGGCTTATTTGAAGAAATATGAATAAATGGACTAATGACCATAAATGTAAATGGCAAAATGCTTTCATGATTCAAAATGTTTCCCACATAAAGATGGATTTTAACTAATAACAAGTGATTCAACAAACAATGGACTACCACATGGAGTAGTATGAATGAATAGTGTTTAACGCCTGTTTTTGCTACAGAGGCACCACAGACGATGGACACTGGTGATACATGAAATGAAATGAAATGATATATTGGGAAAGGATTTAGTTTTAGGGAAGGAAATGTTCCAGGCCTAAGTTTAGGGTACCTCCCTGGCATTTGCCATTTATGAGGACTGAGGAAAACCTGGAAAAAAACTCAGTCAGGGAGGACGGGATTCGAATCCCAGACCTCCCGCTCACGAGTCCGCGATTTAACGACCTCGGCCACCCGTGGCGGTTTCACAAGGAGTAGTAACGAATACAATCCAACTTCATATAACAAAATTGAAACAACTAAAAAGAATCAAAGCCTACTTATTTGCAGAGAGAAAATCATGCATAAACTGCATGAATGAGCAGAAGAAAACAACCTGGAAGTTAACAATAACAATTCTTCTCTTTAAAATACACTGATGACAACTCTGCCCCAGTGCACTAATTTGGGTTAACTCCAATGAAACTTTGTGCCAGAACTATAGCAACCCTGTTAAAAACTGGAAGCAATACTAATAACAGTTAGCCCATCAGCCTTACGTGTTCTGGAATCTGCACAGAGTGGTGAGTATAGATGTAGTGAAAACCAATCACAGCTTTTTCAATGTACACTCATTTATTTTTTCAATGAACCCATAATGAAAGAAACAAGCAATAGTTTATTCTTAATTAGCTAGTGAGTCGATTTAATACTTTATGCTCCATGTTTCATTGGTAAGTGGAGCATAAGAGCATTAAATCAACTCACTAGCTAATTAAGAATAAATTAATTTGCTTCACTGAATTATTTCCAATAGAAAATTAATTTTAAATTTAAGCATTAGTTATTTACACGAATAAAAAATTTCTGGAAGACTAGAAGTGGATATATTAATCACAGTACACCATACACACTATACCAATCAATATAATGACCAAATTTCTTCAGGAATTGCCAATTGAGCAGGATGCTGAACTAGAGCCATCAAACCACTATCAAACCATAGAAGCTTACCTCAGTCTTATAGAGAATGTACAGAAAGCTCCCTTCTTGAAGACAATAAAAACCATAGCCAATAGCATGTTCTTAAATCTTAAGTAAAAATTTTTGATACTGTTAACCATCAAATTTTGTTAAAATTGTTTGACTTTGGCATAAGAGAACCAGCATATAACTGGTTTGAATCTTACCTCACAAACTGGAAACAAATAACAGATATGACATATTCAGACTTTAGCATTTATACACTTTTGGCAGTTCGATCTAATTTACTTGATATAACATCTGGAGTCCCGCAATGCTCTTTTCTAGGCTCATTTCTATTATATGAATGACCTTAACAAATAACATTCAAGCTCATAACATTGTATTATTTGCTGATGATACTAATTTACTAATAAAATATAACAGTGATGAAATGTTAAATAATTCATTAAGACAGGCCTGTAATGATTTGGTATCATGCATAGCTAATAGCAACCTGGTTTTAAACATTGATTAAACATTTTGTCTTAAATTTTATATTATCGATAGCTCAAATAATAATAATAATAATAATAATAATAATAATAATAACAACAATAATAACAATATCCCTGAAGAAAAATTAAATAATAAATTAATCTCATACAAAACTGAAACAAACTTTTTAGGCTTGTGGATAAAGAATATTTAAAATGAAAATCTCATATTAAATACCTTCTAAGCAAATTAAGTAGGAATATATATGCCTTAAGAATTAAGCAAAAATGTCAGCCTTCATATACTTTTAATAGCTTATTACACTCATATATATTTTATAATGAAATAGTATTTTGGGGAAATTTGCCAGAAGCTAAAGATGTATTTTTAAACAAAAACAAGTCATTTCATTATATGTGGTGAGAAGAAGTTATGTTCATGTTCCTCTATTCAGTAAACTTGGTATATTTATTTTGGCATGTGCTTAGAGAGTTTCATTTGTAAAATGAATTGATTTACTTTCCAAAATAACGGGAATGTTCATACACACTATACAAGAAATAATAAGGATATTCACCTAACTTCACCAGAACTACAATGTATAAAAATGAGTATTGCATGCCAGTGTAATGATATATGATTCCCTTCCCATTGTCATTAAAAATGCAGAAAACGATAATGTATTTAAGACTGGGACAAAGGCTTTCTTGCAAGAACACTGCTTTTACACATTAAAGGATTTGATTGATTTTTTTTATTTATGGACGCTCTTTAACATCTCAGGTTATCAGCATCCCATTCAAATCAGGGCGTGAAACGGCTGTCAAATTTTGCTCAGAGGCCTCTCTTTCAGGCTTGAGGTTCTTTTTTGTGCCATAAATGTATGACACTGGACCCACGGCTTTACTTCTCTTCCGAAGGAAGCCATACTTAGGATTTTTACGCCCGAAAAAATCCATCAGTCCTGGCCGGCTTCGAACCCGCGATCTTGGGTATAGGAGGCAAGTATGGTAACCACTACACCACCAGGACCGACACACATTAAAGGAAATGGAATATCTACAACTTAATAAATATCCATATACATAGGTCATGACGTTAATTAACTTAACTATCTTGTATCACTTTATCCTTCTTTCTCATAGTTAATCTATTACATATTGTAAATGAACTTAGGTTGTATGTTTGATATTTAATTGCATAAATTTAGCTATTGACACATCCTGTATCAAAGTACTATGTATAGAATTGATTTTAGAGGATTAATAAATTGAATTGCATTGAAGAGCCAAAGGATATTCACCAAATGAATGGGTATATTAATGGATCAGTAATACTCAAGAAACAGGTACAGGCATTTATTCTACACTCTTCTACCAAACATACCAGTTGGACAAAATCAAACAATCTTCATGGCAGAAACAAAGCAATATTTTATGCCAATCAACAACTCCTACAAAGAATAAACAAATTCCAAAAAGAATCTTCATAGCACAACCAAATCAGCAAATTCAAGTTGTAACAAAAACTATCAATTTCAGATAAAAATCATGTTCAATATTATTGTCAGGTTTATGTATTTTTGGTAGGCCACAGATTTTAGGTGTTGTAGGCTTGTCAGGTATGATCTTAGTTTTAAAATTACAAATTTCAGGGTTGTTCAGTTTTAAAACAAAGACCACAGCATAACAGCCTGGAAATTTGTAATTTTAACTCTATGAACACAGGCCATGAGAACTTAAGATGTTATGGTATGGTCTTCTTTTTTCTTCCTCGCTCAGAACTGTTACTTTTGTTAATAGTTTTCTTACTGCACTGATATATTTTTGTGTAGGATGTGTTTTCATTTTCTTGTAATCTTGGGTAGCTACTAAATTGTACATACTGTTTTCAAGTAAATGGAACAAAATTAATTATATTTTAGTGATTACCTATAATAATTTGTTGTATTATACTATTATATAATATTATACTATATTTCACTGTGAAAATTCCAGCTATTCAAAAATAATTTTTGTGGTTTGCAAATGAAATTTGCTTCAATTGCTCGAAATTAATTTATTTGCAAATTTACAAAGTTTAACTGTATGTTTATTTTCTTTTATTGACCATGCCTATAGAATAAAAATATCCATTAGTTCTATTCACTTTATACTAAAATAATCAAGCATTGCAAAGAAAAACTTTATGCAATCTTAGTCACATTAATTTATTGTATGCAGATAATTAGTCTCCATCCTTCATAAGCCCTGAATTTTTATTGTTGAAATATAATGTACTTAAAACATACACTATAAGTTTTGTGACCACTAAATATGGAAAATAATATATCCTTCTTACTCACACTACTCTCTGTATATATTCTTGCCCTGTTGAAGGAGGAATGTTTGGATCATAATCTTCTTTAATAGGCTCCACAAACAAAGCTTGTTCAAGCAGATCACCCATGATCTAAAAGAAATTAATACAAAACAAAGGTTTCTAAAAGCACAATTAAGCACAATTTACCATATATTCCAAAAGTGACTGTGTATCTTTGAAAGAAATATTTTTAATTAATGTAACTGCAACCCTACAAATCATTAAAATCTTCTGTGGTCCTCCAAGTACACTTAGATGTAACACTCTTTTTTAATGATTATAGCACTGTGACCTTAAGATCTATTATTCCAATGAAGGGTGATTGATGCTAATTTGGCAGAATGATCCAGGGGACTTAGTGGCCTACGTTTCCTAGCTATTAGCCTAAAGAACTGAAGGAAAACCACTGAATAAAAATTCAGTCAAGAAACTAACCTAACTGGGAATTAAACCCAGGCCTGTCATATGGGAAGCAAATATTCTACCACTATACTATGGCAGAAGTTATATTTTACCTTCCTGTTTAAAAAAGAAAGAAAAATAAAAGAAAAATTTTGAAACATGCTAAACAGCATATGAATAAAAATTATATAATAATATCTTTCCAGTTGTTGCATCAAATTTAAGAATAAGAGAAAGGAAAAAATGAACTACTAGAGGTTAATATGACAGAAAAAAATAATGTTGTGCCAGAGGACTTGTAAAAAGGACTAAGTCACTGAGGATAATAATTTAATAGTTATTAGCATTGAAATACTAAAACTAACAACTATTTAAATGCTATCATATATTAACAATGTTATTTGATGTCATATCTCAGAAGGGATTAGCAATTCTGTAAAATATCAACTTTACTTCAGACAGTGGTAGGTTGTTTTAGTTTTATCAGAGCCTGAGACAAGAAACCTAAAGTTTAAAAAAATTTGGTTACTCTGCTAGCTTCAACGACTTTTTGTTTCTGTTTTAAGTGGGTTAAAACAAAGAAAATAAAAAATTGTCAGAGATTTTCAAATTCAAATTCAGGGCATCTGTCCTCTAATTTACATAGGCACAAAATAAGTGGGGAGGGACCTGTATACAGTGGAGTTCCATTATCTGAACTAATTGAGACACATGTCCATTTGGTTTGTGAAATCTTCAGTAGAATGCAGCACTGTGGTGAAATAGACAGAGCTGGAACATTCTTTATGTCTTCACGATCAGTGTTGTTATTGAAATTGGAAATTAGTAATTAAGATCATTGTATGACTGAGTCAGTCCTGGTGTAGTGGTAACGATACTTGCCTTCTAAACCCAAAATCGCGGGTTCAAATCCGGCCAGGGTTGATGGATTTTTTTTTTTTGCAGAATAAAAATCCTAAGTAAGGCTTCTTTGGAAGGGAAGTAAAGCCATGGGTCCTGTGTCATACATTTACAGCACGAAAAAGAACCTCAAGCCTGAAAGAAGCCTCTGAGCAAAATATGTCAGTCGTTTCATGCCTTGAATTAAATGGGTGCTGATGACCTCAGGATGTTAAAGAGCATCCATAAATAAAACAAATAAAAAAAAAATTGTATGACTGAGCTGAACTACACACTCTTATTGCTCCACTTTGTTTATAATATGCAGTACTAGTTTCACAACCACAGCTATGGGTAACCCCCTTTCTTCATTTCTGGCAAATTTATTCATGAGTGCTGTAGAAACACACATTACTAAGGCATTCCCTTTAACCTTCAAAGCATGGTTTCTTATGTGGATGACATTCTGGCAATAGTCCCAAAAAAACAAACAGGAGATGCCCTAAAATTATTAAATTTGCAGGACCAATATATTAAATTCACTTTGGAATTGGAGGAAAATGGTCTTTTATTGTTTTTTGGACCTAAAAATATACAGTAGAAATGACATAATTTCATTCGGCATATATAGGAAACCTACACATACAGATAACCACATAAAGAATAACAGTTTCAACCCTAAACCACACCAACATGCCATTATAAACAGCCTTGTCCATAGATTGGTAAACATCCCACCGAACAAAGAAGAATATTCAGCAGAATACCGTTATATCATCAAAACAGCCATCAACAATGGATTCAGCAGCTCTTTAGTTGATAAGAAGATCAAACATTTCAAAAGACAGAAAGATATTAAAAACACCACAACTCTCTCCACGATAAAAAAGGACGTGGTTTTTAAAAGATTCACATATCATCCGTGGGCAAAAATCTTCATGAAAATCTTTAAAAATTATGATATATGTTTGGCTGCACAAAATAAATTTAGTATTGGAAAGCTTCTGAACAGCAACAAAAAGGACGTTATTCCACCCAGCAAGAAGTCAGGAGTATATCAGATAGACTGTTTGGAGTGTGATCAGATATATATAGGCAATACAATACGAAATTTGGAGATAAGGACCAAAGAACACTTCAGAAATTTAAGATATAAACAAGTGGATAAATCGGCGGTTGCAGATCACTTTTGGACTTACGATCATAACATTGCAGGAGAAGCCAAACTGTTAAAAGCTACCACCAATCCCAAGAAATTGGTAATATGGGAAAAGATTTATATTTTAAAAAATAAACATAGAGTGAAGAATTTTGACATTCCACCAATGGACTTCCTGTTCCGTTATCTAATGGAACCACCAGATGCCACTACGTCACCTGCCAGAGTTAGTCAGTCCCCAGCTGAAGATGTGAGCGAATGCTCTTGAAACCATGTTCTGAAGAATTAATCAGTTAGTGAAATTTAGTGCCACCTAATACTGACTCAGTTGTATATGTAACAACTTCACTGTTCTTAACTTCTTTAAAGATTACAATTACATACAAATTTGTTTATAACTGTGAAGAAGTTTATGATATATGTGTAAATGATACCTGGGATCCAATATCAGTTACTTCCTTACACTACTAGTGGCGAACGTTAAGGTGTGGAATCATGAGTGGGAGGTCTGGGGTTCGAATCCTGCCAGTACTATCCTGACCGAGATTTATTCCAGGTGTTCCTCAGTCCTCATAATGGCAAATGCCAGGGAGATACCCTAACCTTCCTTCCTTAAAAAAATCCTTTCCCAATATATCATTTCATCTCATTTATCATCAGTGTCCACTGCCTGTGGTGCCTCAGTAGTAAAAAGTGGGCATTAAACACTATTTAACCCCCTCCCCCCAAATAGTTACTTCCTTAGGAATGTCTGTGCATCAGGTTTACCATTACTATGCTGTACTTATGGCTAAACTTAATTTTTCATTTAAAATTTCTTAAAAAAATTTCTTGGGAAAAATACCAAACATAAAAAAAAGACTTTGATTTATATTATGGTTAAAAACAGTATTTGTTAATGACAAGTTGTGTTATTGAAATACATATTTTATTTTATTGAAACTCTGCCCTATAGGTACTGCCTAAGATTTAACACTATAATTGCATACACAGTGTCACAAGATTGTATACCAAAAAATGAACGCCTTTTCATTTGTTTTTATAAAAATGTAGAACTGGTTAAGTAAATGATTAATGTCAAACAAATAAAATCATAAATAAATACATGGTGTAGTTTTTGTATTCGTTTGCCTTGTTTATTACAGTTTTCTTCCCATTTCTTTTGCTATTTTTATAATGAGTTAAATTACATTAAACTAGTAAATAGTGTCACTGGTGTGAATGAATGGCAGCAAAGTCTCTCGAAAATGGAAGAAAAAAAGAGTAAAATGACTATACAATTTTTACACTATACATTTCATTAACGCCAATGTATCATACTCTCAATACCTACATGCTTTTTCATAAGCTTGGCACTTAATATTTAAAAATATTATGGTTATGTTTGGTTATTACTTTTATGTTATGTCTTAAATGACAAAATAAAACTGGCACATTGAATTTAAAATATTGGTTTGGGTGCACTAAGCACATCTTTAAAGATAAAAGTTTAAATACTTGTATTAAATATCATTCTTTAGTCTTGTTCCACGCTTACCTCTTATATCACAGTTAATGTTTGCTATTGAGTCCTCCAGCCAAATTCTCTTGCACTACAATAAGGTATTTCTTCTTCTTCTTTTTTACTTCATGTTGGCTCAAAGTTCTCTATTAAAGTAAATCGCTTTAGACATGCCTCAATATATATACACATTTACTTTTGAAAGTGTAAATATTAATAAATCCACTATTGCAAGCTTTATCAATTACGTTTCCAAGTATTTAATAAGAATGGTTAGGTTACGAACATGAAGTACACGATTCTATTTCGTTTTCTGATGATTTTCAGTAACTGGTTATAATAATTTTAAGTATAAACCCAGTCAGTAAATTTCCAGGCGGTTTTCTGTGTTCTTCATTAACAGAAAACGCTATTTTACATTCAAACATAAATACTCACTTTCAGACGTATTTAAAATTGCAATCGGACATAACCAAAGGATGAGTGCTGCAGTAAGTTCAACGAATCACAAATACGGAATTCATGGAAGTAGCATTTGTTTAGTCTGGAAATGTTGATGGAGTGTATATTCCAGCCATGTTGTTTATAAATATTGAGATAATTGTTTTTTTATCGTGAGATTAACGTTAATCAAAATTTCCTTCACAGTTTTCTTGAAAACGTAATGGAAGAAGAAGCAGCATTAGACTCATTTAAAAGAAAGGTAAGCCGACATTGCTATTTGCCTATATACTGTGCTGTTAACATATGTGTAGTAATTGATCAGTTATTCCAGGTAAGCATCAGCTGATTGGGTAAACAAGGTACAGTCAAATTTCATAGCAATTTATGTAGCGGTTTTCATAAGAACCTCTAACACTGACATCAATAAAAATAGCAATAGGTTATCATTCTATCTGCACATTTCAGATCGAAGATGCAGTCGCTATGGTTCAGGCAATGGATGCAGAAGAAAAGCTTAAGGCTGTCCACTATTGGAATGTTGTGTCTGAGAGATTACAGGATATTGTCAATCATTCTGTGGAGGATATTAGTGCTCTTGCTTTACAAATGGAAGGAGAAAAATCAGGGGTACTTTTTTTGGTGTATATATAGAATAAAACCTTATTTATAAGTTAAGACCTCTAAGGCATACCAAATATAAACTGCAATAAATTAAATAATCTTAAAGTACTAAAACACATTTTCATAATTTATTCCTATAATCAAAACTGAAACTGTAGTTAGCACATTAAAATGTAAGCTTGCTTCGAAAGGGATGAGCGCAATAAGTAAAAAAGGCAGAGCTAAACAGCAACAATATCAATATACGTGTCATCACTGTTTTTGGGTAAATAATGAATGCAGTTAAAATTATTTCTTATCCAGTTACTGTATACTATTTCAAATAATTTTCATAATTAATGTGTCCAGAGGTGCTGTAAGGATCAAGAGCTGATTGCTTCATAGCTAATGAAATCTGTATTTGTTAACAATAGCACACTTTTCATAATGTTTTACTTCTGGAAGGTTTTATATCAGTTTTCCTCTTAAAAAACGGAGAGGCTTTAGTTCAGGGTTATTTCTAGGATGGTAGGATAACCATTTCGTAAAGAGGAACACTAAGGCAGGAAATTTAGGACTGCACCGTAACATAGAAGACAGTTTGTCAATTCATGAAATAATGAATTCATGAAATAGTACTGTTCTCTCATTATTTCAAATAGCATCTTTTCTAAAATAAATGTTTTGTAGGACATAATGTGCATTATGTTTTTGAAGTTTGTATAAAGGAAACACACATTACAAAACCAATATTACCTTTCTCATTATGCATTAAAAGATTAAACAAATTTCTTTGTTAATGAACGTTTTGCAGATTGAATGGAAGTTCAACACATGCTTGTAAAAATCTTTACATTTAATTTTGCTTAACCATTGCAAATATTCCAGTGTTTCAATGTGTAAACTACCTACTTGTAATATCTGCCCACTAGCAGACATCAAAGAAAATATTCTATCAGCAGTTTCATTATACCCTTAAATAGGGAAACATTTAAAATTAAAAACCTGAACTTTTTAAGGAAGGACATTAAAGGACATTTTGCCATTTTTTGCAGACACCCAAAAAAAAAAATCAAATAAAAAGTAAGAGAGAGATAATGTCCGAATTAGCACTACATAGTAAACACAAGCAGGTTCATGTTGATGGATGTTATAAGAATCGGACAAGAATAAAATGTACTAAATGAAAAGGCATTTTTAATATTATAAATGGAAATATTCAAGTTTAAAAATGTTGCATTCAGTCTCAAAAAGCAATTTTTTTTAAATGTTCCAAGTTAAAAATTAATTCATTGTTGATATTCACTAGTCCATTACTTTAAATGTTTGTGTATTTTATTTGTTTCATTCCTATCATGAATAAGTAAGAAATAAATTTGTAAGCATTAAACTGTAAATTATAAGCAGCTGACATACAATGCTAATTAATATAAATGATGATGCCGTGGCCAAGTGGTTAGACTGCTTGCCACTGAGATGATCCAGCAGTCATAAGTAGGATTTATGGTCAACGAAGCAGCACCTGGGCAGGTTTTTTCTGGATGCTCCAGTTTTCCCTGCAATTCATTTTGCCATTGCTCCATTGTCTTCTAAACCCCCAACTTCAGCTTCATCACTCAGCATAATGTAGTTTGCCAATTCTCAGTGTGCAGATTTACAAATTGACAATGCTACTGACCTCTGCTATCCATATGAGGAATTCCAATGCTTGGCTGGCAAATGAGTTGGCATCAGAACTCTTTCATATTATATAACTAATAATATTGTGAGAGGATATAAAAAAGAAGCAGTTCCCTGGAACAATACTGGTATGCTAAATTTATGCTCATAAATTTTTTCCCAGAGAAGGTCATGTGTACAGGTTATCATCATTTCCTAATCTTTCATCAATTCTGAATTCAAGAACTATTATTAAACTAGTAAGGTTAAGTAGGAATGAAAATCTGCAAAGAAGGGATTCAAAATGGTTGATTGCTCATCAAATAATTCACATAAGGATTGTTTACAATATAGTACAACAGTTTGATGTACAGAAATAATAATCTCTTTGCACTTTATATTTATTTGTGCTTAAACTGAATAGAGGTCACTCTTTGTTGATGTTAACAGTTAATGTGCTGTGTAAATGCTTTTAAAAACAATATTATAGTGAATAATTGAATAGCCACCCAGAACAAGGTTGTAAACCAAAATGCAATTTTTTTCAAAAATGATGAGAACATTATAGTCTACAAACTCTTAATCTTTCAAAGACAGAATTACAATAAGACACATATATTGACTTTATTATGAGATGTATAAACATTTTAAAAAGCCACAAGTAAATGAAAATGATATGATAGACAGATAAATGTCCGATTACAGAACAAGGCTGTAACCAACATAACAGATAATGACTGTATTTATCTTAATAATCAACAAACATTTTATTAAAATTTAATATTAAATTTATACAGATGTACCCATACATTTGTATGACAATGTAAATGAAGCTATTTATTTAACTGTAATGAACAAAATATTTTCTTGTTTAAGTTATGCTGACTTCATTTACAAATATATTAATGTGCCAAGTTACTCAGCTTTCAGTTTTTTATAAAATTCCATGAATTTCCCTTTAATGTACTCTCACACATCCATCTGGTTCTTCAACTTCTGCGCTTTTATTGGCAACTGCTGGGAATAAAGTAAAGGAATTTCATTCAGTAGCAAACTTTAGGAATTGCAATATATAGTTTAGTTCAGTTCTTAGAGCATTGCATGAGCTTGCTAAACAGTATTTGTATATTTATTGTTTTATATATACAGGTTGTCAATGAACTACACCAAAATAATTTCAGATAGTGTAGAAATGTCATATATAAGTAATTTGAGATAGGCAATGAATCGTCCACAACTAAACATAATCCAGTTAAATGGTGTTAAACATATTTGCATCAGATACTGACAAGTCGGTGTTAAAGCCAAGTCTGGTGAAAAATTGGTTTAGAATGTCTTTAAATCTGCCTTGTGAGCATAGAAATATAAATTTTCCGCAGCCCGTTATCAGCATTTTCAAGATTTAGTGCCATAAAAATTGCTCAAATCTTGAACTAATCATGTGAAAGTGCAACACTAACATCTGTTAACTGCCTTCTTGCATTATGTAGCCTACTCTAGAGAGCTCTCTTTAACTGTTTGTGCAGCGTAATGCATAACACTAAAGCTGATATTTTGTAGGCACCATATTCAATTCTTGTCATATTGTTAGATTTTTTTATTTAATAAAAAGTGCTGCAATATGATTACTAAAGAATTATGAATGAAATTAACTAAATGAGTTCAAGCTTATTCTCTTTCTCAACTTTGAATGTATTACCAATATAATAAGCTTACTACTATGATGCCTAAAACTTAATTTATGTAACACATATTTAAATGCCTTCTTGAATTATTGTAGCCTACTCTGGAGGGAGCTCTTTAACTGCTTGTGTGGTGTAATGCTAATGCAAAAGTTGATGAACCACATGCCACGGGTTCAATTCTAGCCATGCCATTAAATTTTTTTATTTTTAAAGGGAGGAACACAAAAGAGCTGAGACCTCAATTTTACAAAGAACTTGGCCTTGGTGAGCTGTCTATTGTCCGGGGTTTGTTTTCATATGGCAGCAGGCACCTTTTTCCTTCTAACAACAATTTTGTATACATATAATTTGAATAATAAAATAAATTGAATATACATTGCTCATGATTACTACATATGTTTTAAAGAAACACATATATCAACACCAACAACAATGGGGTGAAGCCGTTAATACTGCTTTAGCCATGCACTATTAATAACCTTTTATCATATCAAGCCAACTTTTGTAAAATTAATGCTCTTCTGTGCAGCTATTTAATTTATGAGCTGAAATTATTTTGATGGCAAACGTTTAGGATTTATGCCAGTTTCATCTAATTTTTTTAAACATTTTTTATGTTTAAATCTCTACATTTCCACCTGTATTCTTTTTGTTTCCAGTTGAATCACTAGATTCAAACTTGTGCACAATAATCATGGATTGCAGTTCTGGAGGGAGACAGTTGATCAGTAAAGTTCAGAATAAATTCTCAATGCTGAGATGAATTATTTTTAAAATAACGTTTAAACAATAAATGCATTAGAGATGCTAATTGGAACTTGTACAGTGAAGCCAATCATAAAGTTGAAATCATACTATGATTTCAGTTATAAAAAAGTGCATTGCTTTATAGTAAATTGTTTAACCATCTATGTGAATTAATGTATTCTGAGTGAGACTGACAAGGAACTGATTCAGAGAAAATGGAGTTAGAGGACTGCTTCTACCAGCTGCAATACATCTATTAATGTCCACTCAGCCATCAGAGCACACATCTGAACAAATGTGTTTCCTTTTTATGGCATAACTTGAACCTGAGGTAGCATTGAAACATGTATTGTGAACCCAGCATCAACAATTGCTTGCGATGTTTTTGAATAGGTCATGGTTTCTGGCTCTTGTTTTTTTTTTTTTTTTCTCCCTTGTTTTAGGGTGTATATAATGTCAATGATTTCGTATGAAAGTTCACAGAGATTGTTTGCAACATTTATGTCTTATATGCAAGCAAAAAAGATATTTAAAATGTTATTGAATTCCTTGAATTATAATGGAAAAAGTTCCAGCCCATATTGAAGAATTTGAAGTCTGAATCAATTTTGCCTTCTGGAAGGGACTTAATTGTATCTAAATCTTTATATGTCTGAACCAATAATAGTGAAGGCCTTTCCAGACCAGAATAAAGGATGACATGGTGACAAAGACAGCAATAAGCGCAAGCAAGTTGTTGCTTGTTGCTGTGAGATGATGAAAACGAACTCACAAATTGGAAAAATATTAACTTGTAATGTGTGGAAATAATGGATTTTATAGTGAAAATTTTATATAAAAATATTAAGAGAAAATAATGAAGTTGATTCATAAAAGAAAATAAATATTAAATCAAACATTCCCATATTTATATAATTTTATTTTCTCATTAATGCCAATAAAATAAAAGAAGAAAATATACAATTTCACTGTCTACTGACTCAAAAACAATTTTACATCACAGTGCCAGTTATGATCACACTGCATCCAATATGTCAAGTTCAAACTATAATCGTCTAATGCTGTCTATCTTAAAATAATTTCTGCTTAGTTTTAGACAACTAAATAACGGAGTCAACAGACATGGAAGTGGAATAGGCATGTTTATGGACTAATGATGAGTTGAGCATTAAATTGATTGAATATGTTTTTGACCAATGTCTAGTGTGGTGGTAGCAGTGGCAGTGATATGCATCTTCAATTATTTGTTTTACATACACCATACTGTCATGTGCAATTCCCTGCTATCGCCACAAATGGCCAAGGTCATTAAGGTGCAAACTCGTGAGTGGGAGGTCTGCGGTTTGAATCCTACGAGGACCATCCTCCCTGATTGAGGTTTTTTCTAGGTTTTCCTCAGTCCTCATAAATGGCAATTGCTGTAGAGGTATCAAATCTTAAGCTTGGAATGTTTCCTTCCTTAAAAATGCTTTTCCAATTTATCATTTTATCTCATGTATCACTACCGTGCAGGGCCTATGGTGCCTCAGTAGTGAAAACAGGCGTTAAACACTATTAAAAAATTCCCTGCTGCATCTTAAGGTGAATTTCTACGGGTTTAGCTGGAGCTTTTTTGAATGCAATCAATTGACAGTTCATGAGATTTATATCTGATCAGAAGATTTACCCTTAAACACATACCCATTGCTCACAAATTTCTTGCACCATTGTCAAATAATCTGGACATCTAATGTGTCTTTATTGAACTTTGTTTGAAAACAATGCTGCACAGTTGCTACTAACTTGCTGATATGAAATTCCAGTACATAGAGTGCTTGTTCAGCCACGGTTGTCATTTCTATAACTTAAAGTCTTGTAGTAGCAGAAGGTAAGACACTACCATGATGCTAGTTACAAGAAAGCTTGAGATATTTTGTTTCATGGCATCTTTTTCATAATTGCACCATTCATAATACATCTATATGAGAGGAATAATTTTGATATACACTGTATATGCTAATATTTTTGAAAAGCATTAGCAATGTTACTTCCTCCATGTGGACATACCATTATTGCTTATAATCTGATTGTTACATAACAGAGTCAATGAGTAATTTTTTTTCCTTCCCTTTTTTTTCCACCTGGCTAGTAGAGTAATAATAACATATTTTAGGCAACCAGTGTTTAACTTCTTTATTAAATTGCCTTTATTCTACTAGACAACATCTTTCATTTAATATTTCCATTTATTTCTTGTTTCCAGCTTCCGGATTACATAGATGCTACACAGCTAGTTTCTTTAGGCTTGGCACCAACTTTCATGACAAGATACATCTCTAACAATGAAGAAACTACAGCTTTAAATGGAAAACTGTGTAAAGAATTAAGACATAGTAAGTGTTATTTGGTATTTTCTTTAAATTTTTTCTTTTATTTTGGGAATTAAAATAAGTTGCATAGGGCCAGATCTGGATTGTGAGGAGTTGTTTCTAATGCAGTGTGGGTAGAAGCTTTTTCATGGTGCAACAAGATTTCATGCAGATCAGTCTTAGGATGCTTTGTTCTCAGTATATTGAAGACTTGGGGCAGGCATTTTGTAGTGTACCATCTAGCAGTGACAGTTTTTTTATCCCTCAAGTGAAACTAACACAATGTGGTCAGTAACTGAGAAAAAAAAATGGATCATCCTCTTGCCAGCACTTCTCGCTCATATTTGATTTTGTGTGGAGATCTTCTCCTGATACTTCTTGATTGATTTATTTATAGACGCTCTTTAACACCTCAGGTCATCAGCGTCCCATTCAACTCAGGTCGTGAAACGGCTGACAAATTTTGCTCAGAGGCCTCTCTCTTAGGCTTGAGGTTCTTTTTCGTGCCGTAAATGTACGATACAGGACCCACGGCTTTACTTCCCTTCCGAAGGAAGCCATACTTAGGATTTTTACGCCCCGAAAAAAATCCATCAGTCCTGGCCGGGTTCGAACCCGCGATCTTGGGTATAGGAGGCAAGTATGGTAACCACTACACCACCAGGACCGACGTCCTCTCCTGAATAAATAGTAGATTTCAAAGGACAAAGATCCCCAAATGCACAATGCAATCTTTCAAGGCATTATATCTCTCTCTTTTAAACTGATGTTAAAGTTATAGTAAATCATAGCATGGAGCTGCACCCATTGGAGTAGCCTTGATGAAACTAGGAAGGGTGGGCCAAAAGGTCTAGTAATATAATGCATTGTGAAATACTGGCAGAGGATACATTCATTGGAGGAAGGAAATAATCTGAAAACTGCTTGGGGGTGCAAGATAAAGGAAAATAGGTAGGAGATTGGCTAGGTAGATTAAATAAAATGGTAAGGAAAATTGGTTTGGGGGAGCTAGATAGCTTAAAATCACAAAATGGGCAAGGCACATGGAATAAAGTGAAAACAAGGATTGGTGGTATAGAGTACTCTGATATATTATAAGAATGTTAAGAAAGAGTGGGGCAGGAAAAAATATATTGTGACAAAATGGGTAGGGAGGATATAACATGGGCAAGAAAAGGAACAATGATGTTCGGTGGGGTAAAGGTTGACAAAAAATTGTGCCTATTGTGTGGTAAGGTAGACAAGAACCTGCACTATATATTAGAATGTACAGAAACTGAAGGATGGAGAGAGGAAGTGGGATAATTTGCAGGCAGAAATTCTGGCATTAAAGATTTTTGGGATTAGCAGAAAATAATTTTTAATCACTTTGGAAATTATTTAGGGAAAATAAGAGAAAAGTGGTGGAGGAAAGTATTCAAGGCAAAGGAAGATACTAATAAGGTAACGATGAGGTAAGAGGATCACCTTTAGTGAAGTATTTGTAAAGTTCACTGGATAATGTGTATACTTACAGTGATGTAGCATCCTGTACACAACAACCAGGGTGTCAGTTGTATAGGCTGCTGAATTAATAAGCACTCAAGGATGAAGGAAATATTGTAAAACTGTAATTGTAATGTGTATAAATAATAATTCAGTCATAGCACGGAAATTTCACTTGAGACCCATCCTAGCAACTGGCTTAGCAATACATGCATACACATACACAGAAGTGCTGACTCCATCCATTGTTGAAGGTGCTCATACTTGCACTTGTTTCTATCTTAGCTTCAGTCCAAAGCTAGGAAACCAGTACTGGCTTGTCAAAACTCCTTGTGGTCCATTCTTAAAACTTTCAGAGTGATTCTTGTTTTGAAAAACTCTGAGATCACCTGGTATACTACAGTCAAGCTGAATCACAAGCATTTCTGAACTTAAGGTTCAATTGATGACAGAGTGGATTCAAATGAAAGCAAACCAATCCATGAACTAGTTCATGTCATGATGAATCATTGTTGTTATTCATGCCAAAGATGGACCATTTCCCTATTGATTACTATCTCTAAAGAGGTCTAACTTTTTGTTCAGTGTGCTTATTTTATAATGAACATTTTCATTATTTTATAATGAACAATACCATATCCAAATACAAATTATACAATATCCATAATTTTTTCTTTGATGCATTTGAATGGTTTTAACTTATATTTCTTTACATCATTGTAATATGTTTTCACTGCAGTTATAATGATTTAGTGTTAATACATAGTATTTTTCATGCATAGCTACAACTATCATACCATTTGTTGTTATTATCGTTTTTAATCTGTATTTATATAATTCTTAAGTGGTTGCGTTTATAAAAAAAAGAGATGCTCACTTATGTTCCAAAAATCGTAATTCTTTGAAATTTTATCTTTTCTTTTGTATGAAACTTATCATTATCCTAGACCATTAAAATTCATCCATTCACCTGCAAGTCTTAGCATAGATAGCACTTATGAAAAAGAACTATTTTTTTTTTAATGTTTCACGGTGCTACTGCTTCATTTAGTTATTTTCATAGATACTACAAAAGCTTGTAGAAGTTTATCAACACCAGTTGTAACATATATAATTAGGAATTACAAACTAGGCACAGAAAATAAGATACAAATACAATAGAATACATGTAAGCTGCAGTAGAACTTGTTTATCCTAATTTTTCTTCTAACCATTGGAAACCTGTAGCGCTTTTAGTTAACTACACCGTAGCAGAAATAGGAAAGTTATACATTGGGTCATATGAATAAAGTAGAGCATAATCTTGTTCTTCAATGTTTTGAAAGAAATCCTTCCATTATTATGAATAAATGTTGAGCAAAACCTTCTGCTCAAGGTGGCACAACAGGAAATAGAGGCAAAAACTCATAAGCTACTCTTTACTTCAGAATTAGATATTAATGTATGAATAAAGAGAGGCAAATGCTCTGCCAAAGGAGAATGATTTATAAAATTAGGAGTCTGATCAGCAGCAGACTTACCTTCAATTGATCATAGAAATGATGAAATTAGTGGTTTGCATATGACGTGAAAAATGCTATAAATAAATCAATTTTCTCTTGCTGCATATTATAATAAGGTTCAATGGACAAAATGATAAATGGATTGCATCCCATTTTCTCAGAGATACACATGAAACAAGAAGAGGGACGCTTTCAGATTGTAATTTCCAACTTGGCTTAGCAGAAAAAAGAAGCGTGCATTAGTATAGTAAGACTATTAGCAGTGTATACCAAAAAATAATGAAAAGAGCTAAATGGAGATTAAATTGCTATCTTCATTACAAGATAATGCAGATCAAAATTAGAGTAGTTAGTAAAGTAAATTTCCAATGCTATTAGTGTTGTGGACTGTACAGTGTCCCCTGCATGATACAGAGATACATATTAAACAGAAAGAACTACCCCAACATCAACATACAAGCCACAAGTAATGTGAAAGAGTGGTTCACATGTATCATAAAGTGGTACAATGCAATGTTTTATGAATAGTGTTTTAAGAGTTCTCAGCCTTACTCAACAGATGTCATGAAAATGACCAAATTAGTATTATAGTTGTTAAGTATCATCCTTTAGATGGCGAGCTGTAAAATTCCAAATGCATATGTGTAATTGTTTGTGATGATCATGTAAATAAAATAATATTAACATTTTCTACAAATGGATAAAACTGAAATATGTGCTGTGATAAAGTATTTTGTTTTAAAGGGTTTAACCCCAACAGAAATACAAAAGGAGTTAGATTCCGTATTATTCACCTTAATTTTTAATGATTAAAAAGTGGGTTACTGAATTTAAATGTAGTTGCACATCCACTAAAGATGAAGGGTGTTCAGGGCATCCCAAAACTGCTACGGCCAATGAAATCATGACAAAAATTCACAATGCCATACTCAGTGATCCCTGATTGAAGGTACACAATTTGGCTAACATTGCAAAGGCCTTGATTGACCTTGTTCACTACATTTTACAGGAAGTTTTGGGTGTAAGAAAGCTTTGGGTTCAACGGGTGCAATGCATCAAAAATGCATTCTAATGAAATGAAGCAGCAGTCCAAATAGTGGGTGGCAACAGGTGAAAGCACCAAAAAAAAAAGCAAATGGTTCCATCTGCAGGAAAAGTCATGGCTATGATTTTCTGGGATTCTCATGGTGTAGTATTTGTAGACAACCTCCAGAAGGGCAGAATCATCACTTGGGAGTATTATGCTTCACTACTGGACCAACTGAAGGATGTTATTCAAATTAAATGTCCACACCTTGTGAAAAAGAAATTATCTTTGATCATGATAATGCATCTTCACACACTTCTGAGATTGTTGCTGCAAAACTGCCTGGCCTTCACTTCCGCAAAACAAAAAAAACAAAAAAATATTTATTTAAATCATACTTAGGAAGCTATAGTATGATAATATATCTATTAGAATTAGGGGCTTGCCATAGTAAGTCCTGATTGTTGTTTATAAACTTTGCTCTTGAAAGAGAAGTAGGATTGGTTTATGCATATTTCTGTGAGATTCATGTATTCTTTTATGTGTGCATCATTAATTACATTTGTTCTTAACCAATCTTGCAGATAAATTAGGAGTTTATCTTTAGGTATGCTTGGAAACAGCGATTCTACGTCGAAAGATATTACTGTATCATAAGGTTGCAATTTTATGTCCTTAATTTTTTCTATTAACTGAAATGAATTATTTATACTCTGCTTTGAAATTTAGGTAGTGTCTTAAATCTATCACCTAGCCATTTTACTAAATATTATGAAGGTGTATTGATATTGTTATAGATGGATCACATACCATTTCCAGTCTTGTGAATTTTTGGCAAACCAAATGTTTTTCCTATTGTATGGTTGATCTGTTTTATTTTATATTTTGTTCCTTTTAGGATAACAGTGCAATTTTTAGAGCCTCACTGATAGAATCAATACATTCCTTCAATGGATCTGAATGAATCTGAACATCCTTTTTATTTAGCAAATATTGCATTCTGTTATAATAATCTTCTTTATCTAATATTACTATTCTGTTCCCTTTGTTGCCTTTTCCCTGTCACCATTTCTAGCTAACCTCTTCTTGAGCAGATTTGAAACACATATTAACTCCGCTTTTCCATACATATTTGTGGTATAGATATATCAGCAATATATTTGCAGCGGTTAAAAATGGATATAACAAAGAACTAGTATACAAAAAAGTACAGAAATTCAAGAAGCAAAAACTTATTAAAGAAACCACACAACACTTTCAGCAAATTAAGATAAGCTAATTTTTAAAAAATTCACATATCCATGAACTACAAAAAATTTCAGAATATTCTTAAAGATTTTAATATAAGGTAGCACCTGTAAACAGATTTAATGTTAAAAATATAAAAATATCCTGATTAATAATGTTAATGACAGTATTCCACAAGAGAAAAAAAGCAGATATTTATAAAATTTGTTGTGCAGAATGTGAAAAAAATGTGTATTTTACATAGGTAAAACAAAGAGAACATAGGCTGACAGTTAAAAGAAAATTTCAGGAACATAAAATGCAAACAGTTGGAGAAATCAGCAGTGGCATATCATTTCTGGACGAAAACCATGACATATTGAATAAAACAAAATTATTAAAATCAGTGCAAGAACCTACAGAATTAGCAAGATGGGTGAAAATCTACATTTACAAGTACAAAGACATTTAATGAACTTCGACAATTCTGATGATGAAAACATAAACTTGTAAGTTCATCACACCTCCACCAGAGCAGATTACACATTCCCGCAGCAGAACAGTTTATCCTCCAGTCAACTTAGGGTTGACAATGTGACAAACGGTTTGTGAAACAGGTCCTACATATTTAAACAAATAAGTGGAATAAAAGAGTGTTAGTTTGACTCAATCACCCAATGATCTTAATATATGGTTAGCTTCATTTTGCAATGTTCCAATTACCAGTTTTAGCTATATTACATATTGTTTGGGAAATAAGAGAACAGCTTGCAGCTACAATACAAAATATTGAATTTTTTAAGGTATTTTGTGTGATAATTATGTGCAAATACCTCATTTTAAACTTGCATAAATTAAAGCTATTGCTACACAAGTTTGTACTACTACCACTGCCAAGTGAATTTCAAGGCAAAATGATTTAATTATTTGTTGAATTTCTATCAAATTAAGAACAATAATGTTAAAAAGTGAATGGTTCACAATCCAGCATACTGAATATTAGATTAGTACAAAAATATATATCTTATAACTTCAATCCCTTTCAGTGGATCTCTCACAAATGTTTGTTTTCCTGAGTCTTTCATTGATTAACTTTTCTTTCTCCACTTTGTTCTGTGGAAGTGCTCTAATAATATGTACAAGCCATTGCAATTCCAAATTATTTAAGTCCTTAGTTTCTTCCAATTTTGTTAGCAGCTGTAAATGTATAGAGACTTATTTGATGATGGTGATGTGAAGGTGTATTGTGTTCTATCATAGGCTCCACACTTGCTGCTCCTACAAATAAATGTTATAAATGACATACCTCTCTTACTACAGGCAATTTATTTAGATTCCCATGTTACCAAAAAACTATTTATTTTTGTTATTATATTATCACCATCAGTAATGATAATGGTCATAATAATAATATAAAATTCTACCTGAAGAATAGTATTTTTTTTTTATAATTCTTTAAATAAATAAATAAATAAATAAATATTTGTGACAAGTGAGTTAAAAGCTCTTTTACAAAATAAAAGAAACCAACCTGTTAATTACTAGATTTTTGCCTCCACCTAGCAGCTCCTTTACCCCAGTACTGAGACTTATGGTCTTATTAACCATTCTTTTCTTGTCTGTTTTCTTCCTCAACCTAGTTTAAAGTGACTATCACTTTAAAATTTATGTTGTGTGCTTTCTTAATTGCTTCAATAGCAACTCCTTAATTCTGTTTTACTTTTGGCATCTGTGATTTTTGTAGAGCATCTATATACTCTTTTAAACTAGGTTCCAAAATATCATTGAATTATAAATTGGCACAATACTATTAGAATCTGAATAAAACCATTATATCATATTACGGTAATGGTACAGCTATACATGACTACAAACTAATATCTGTGTATTCTGTAGGACAAGAATGAATGGGTAATTGCACATTATTAGATTAAAAAAAGCCAACAAGAAAAGCATAATAATTATTGCGGGCTACTTTGGAGCAAAACAAGTATAAGGCTGAAGGAGAACATTGAATTTAATCATATCAAAAAAGGATGTGCTCATCCTCCACTATTTACTTCCAAGTTAAACCTTATACTTTGATCTCTTTCTTTGAAGCAGATCCTGTAGTTACTTTCATTAGCTCATTATTTTTTGCTTTATATAATCCTTATATATGAAGAAATATTCACATCCATCTTAATTTTTTGCATTTGACAAATATTGCATTCATTTAAAGAATAAATCTCAAACTTATTAAAATGTTTACAGTCAGGCCCAGTTTTAATCTGTGCATAGCAATAGCATTTTCTTTCAGTTCCCTAACACAAGCTGGCTGTCATGGTAAACATTTGCCCATATTTCAAGGTTTGCTTTTGTGCAATGTACTTTTCTGTTTTATTATTTTATTATTAATTTAAACTCTTATTATAATATTAATTTTGTGCCAAAATATCTACTTTTCAGTGTATAGCATTTTGTATCTTGACTATGTGCTAATTATATATCTTATTGTTCCAATTACTGATGTAAGCATAAATTTTGTGTAACACTTTATTTGCAGTTAATGGTCACCTCATTGTCACGGATAGTGTGCCAAGCTTAGAGCTGTTGCCTAATTATGAAATACAGCAAGTGGCTGTAGAAGTGGAAAATGATGGACAGGAACATCAGGTGGCAAGTGAAGAAGTGGTTATGAATGCTGAGGAAATAGTAGATGAGGCCAGTGAGAAGGTTCCACATGAAACAGAAAAAGAGCAATGTAGTAACAAAGCTAACACTGAAGCTACTTCAGCAGATGCAATGTCAGAATCATTTTTTACCAGGGTCATTAGAGATGAAGTAAGTTAAGTGATTTGCACTTATGATTATGATTATCTAATGCCAACTCACATGTCTGATTGTCACTGGAACTGCATATGTCTGCAATAAAGCAGAATGACTGACAGCAGAAACAAGAATACCCAGAAGAAACCTAGTCATATACTGGTTAATCTTCTGAATATCCCACACTTAATCACATTGTCAAACTCAGGTCATATTGGGAAAAGGCAAGTAGTGTGTCATTAAGTCACAGTCCATTTTTTTAATAACTGTATATTAGAAAAGTATTTATTTTATTACTAATGCATTTTCAAGTTTAGCAAAACAAAGAGATTATCTTTAAAGGAATTTTGCACTTAAATTAATGTTAATTTTGTTGAAGGTGTAATGGTGGAAATTAAGTCTGCAATTCATTTGGGTAGTAAAAAAATAAAATTGATGCACTTGTTTATTTTGATAAGTGGCAACATAGCACTTAAATAAAATGTTGCTTATATTATGTACCAACAAATAATATAAAATTATTATATTTATATACGAGGTGTGTTCAAAAAAAGACCAAACTTTTGCTATAACATCTTTATTGCTCATTGTACAGCATTTTAAGCACTGTCCTCCTCAAAGTAGTCCCCTCTACTAGCAATACATTGCTCCCAACATTTCTTCCATTATTGAAAAGCCTCCTGGAATGCACTTTCTGGGATGGTGTGCAGGTCTCTTGTCCCATTATCCTTAATCTCCCCTATAGTTTGGAAATGATGTCCTATCAACGTGGTAAGTTCGGGAAACTGGAAAAAAGTCTGCTGGGGCTAGGTCCAGATAATAGGGTATATGTAGCACAACAGGAGTCTGATGTTTTGCTAAATAGCTGTGGACAAGGGGGCAATGCTTGAGTGCATTGTCATGATGCAACATCCAAGTCTGGTTTTTCCACAATTCAGGTCTCTTCCTGCTCACAGGATCCCTCAAATGCTCTAAAATTTCTTAGTAGACTTTCTTGTTTACCATTTGACCACATGGTACAAATCCCTGATGGACAATGCCTTTGCAGTCAAAAAATACAGCCATATCATCTTGGTCTTTCACCTACTCATGTGTGATTTTTTTGGAGGAGGAGACCTTTTGCGACAACTGCACCTTAGTTTCAATATCATAGCCATAAACCCACATTTCATCTCCTGTTATGATGTTCTTAAGGAAGCTTTCATTGCCATTTACAGTGGCAAGCAGTTCCTGGCTGATTTCAACACGGGTCTATTTCTGATCTTCAATCAACAACAAGGCACAAATTTTGCACTGACATAATGCATCTCAACTTCGCCAATCAATATTTATGGCATGATCCTACACTGATGCCCACTTTGTCAACAACTTCTCAAAAGTTAAATGATGCTTTCCATTAATCACAACTGTCTCGACATGATCATGAATTGATGTGGAAGGTTGTCCAGACCTGAGATCCTCACCGACCAACATTCTGCCTTGTTCAAAACATCTAAACCACTCACAGCACTGCATGCAACTCATACAGTCCCTCTCATATAGTTGGCTAAGCAATTGAAATGTCTCTGTAAAAGTTTTGCCAAAATTTGTAGCAAAATATTACACATACATGTTGTTCTTCAAGTTCTTTCATTGTCACTTCGATATTAATCCAACAAATAGCTTGTGCATGTGTTCACTTCAGCGGCTCAGCAACTATCAGTCATAGTGAAACAAGTCACATCTTATCTTGTCTAAACCTGCCACTAGGTGCACTCAGTAGTCATAGCGCACTCTCTGTGCTGGTTGATGAGCTATTTCAAAAGTTCGGTCTTTTTTTGCACAGTATTCATACTGCCTCCATAATTGCCTAAATAGGAAACACTCATTATTCTTAGAATAATTTTGTGTTCATTAATGCAATTATGAGTTATAGTGACCATTAAACATCTTAAGATCAGAGCCACAGAATATGTAACCCAAAAATCATTAGTCAGTGTCCTTTACAATTTGGGCTGCATAAATAATCTGATGAAGTTTATTTCATTGTTTTTGCCAAATTAATTATATTCAATCATACAATTTTTACTTATATAGGCTACTAGTATTGTTATAGAATGTGAATTCATTATTCAGTTATAATGTGTTAATATGGTCAATGCATGAATAGTCCAGTAAATATTGAACGTTTGTATTTGATACTAAGTAATTTTGGAATTGATACTTTCTTACAACAGTTATGACAGAAGTTCCAAAACCTTTAAGCCTGAGGTGACAGAAATAAAGGAACTATGCCATTTTTAACATAATTTCTTTCCACTTCAATATGCTTTACAGATCTATAAATTAACAACTCAATATCTTTAAAAAGTACTCAATAATTTTTATCTTCATGTTACATTACAGCACCATTAAGCTCATCATCATTAACTTTCTGTCCCCAAAGACCTCTCTTCAGTTTAAAGAGGAGATAATAGCCATTGGGTGATAGATCTGGATAGTAGAGTAGAAGTATTATCTCCTGGAAGCCACAGTTCTTTACTGCAGCTTTCACAAACTTTCATGTTTGCATCAATGGGATGTGTGGGGGGAAAGAAAAGAAAAAGGAAAAAAACCACAACTGCAATGCACAGGAATTAGAAAATGGCTGCTGAAATGGAGATATTTAACAATGAATTATTCATTTTATTTCAAAGTCAATGACGTCCTCAAGACAAAATACATTTTAAAAAATGCTGGTTATGAATTGAAGGTAGGTTTTAATTATATTATTAATAAACAAATCTTACTATTTAAAATGTAAATTGGAACTTGCACAGTGAAGCTAATCATATTAATTGATATCATTATATGATTCAGTTGAACTACACACTCTTAAAGCTTCACTTACCTTTCATAAACTTGAAAGTTGAACTTTAGCCTGGCTGAAGATGCAAACTAAATATTCTCGAAACCGGTTCCATACATTTATGAAAAGTAAATGAAGCTTTAAGAGTGTGTAGTTCAACTGAATCATATAATGATATCAATTAAAATCTTACTATTTATGAGAAATATAAACATAGGTTATATATTGTTTCATTTCTTTTGAAAAGGTACATTTATTCGCTTCAAGTTGAAAAAGTAGATATAACAAATGTTTAAAAGTACTAAATTAATTTTGAGGTTCAAAAGCTAAATTGTTTGATAAAATATTGAAGAAATTGTTTTATTTTGATGCTAATGTTTTATTGGCATTGTGCATGATAGCAAACCCTATGTTTAAGACATGTATTTATGTTCTTTAACTTTACTCTTTTCATTGTGATGGGCCATTATACTTTCTATCAGTGGACATATTTCTTTCATTGAACTAAGTTAAGAGAATTCTCTGGCAATGCTAAATGATCATTACCATAATTTTCTTGGTTGACTGAATGACTGAATTTTTTCAGTGATACTTTATCTGTTTGTGTCATTCCATGAATTTGCTTTTGAAAAGAGAATTATAATATAGAACTGGGGCTCAAAAGTACCATATACAGGCCAGACTTGCTCACCATTGTTTGCTTCTCTTACCTAGCATTGAAGTGGCAGAGGAAAGGGGAATTTATTTTGTGTATTTTCCTGTTATGTCACTAACTGATAACCACTACATTTGATTTTACTACACTTGTGAACTGTGCAATTCTTTTCTGGTTACTCAACTGCAGTATATATATAGTCAGTCTTGGTGGTGTAGTGGTAACCATACTTACCTTCTATACGCAAGATCCATCGGCTAGGATCAATGGATTTTTTGGGCATAAAAAGTATGACTTCCTTTGGAAAGAAAGTAAAGCCGTGGATCCCATGTCATACGTTTATGGCATGAAAAAGAATCTCACCCCTGAAAGAAGAGGCCTCTGAGCAAAATTTGTTGGCTGTTTCATGCCCTGAATTAAATGGAATGTTGATGACCTGAGATGTTAAATAGCACCTGTAAATAAAACAAATCAACAAAACTGCAGTACAGTACTTTCTGACATCAGTAATAAGTCCAGACTGGAGCTTAGATCAACTAACCATGCTTATGATGTAATTGTATTTAATGATAACCAGTGCATGTGCATCATTAGGCAAGTTTCATCTCAGTCAAAGGTGAATTTCCCCTTTTCCTCCCTTGGCTATGCTGTTTGCTACTGCTCAGTTTTTATGTTTGACAAACCTGACCTTGAGATGCCTGATAGAGAACAATGGTCTCTGATAGTTCTTTCTGATTACCTTGGTAAAATTCTAAAAACTTATGTACAGGTCATATAATGCTCTTTCTTAACTGCAGGAAGAAAGCAGGTGTCCATCTTTCATTGATCTTTCATGTGAAGTGTTTAATGAATGACTCAAATGATGATATAACAGAAAGGTACAATCTTGCTGAAATATTTTTGATCATCAGCCAACTGTCATTGAGTAGTTTCTTCTGAATACGAGCGACATTTTCTCCAGCCATCACTTCCACCACATAAGGATTTCTTTGATATGCTCTTTTCCTGGTTAAACATTTTTAGTACATTCCTTCATGGAGGAACATGAAAGAGAACCTTTCCGATGATTACCATCTAATCAATATCTAATCACTTGGAGAAAGTCACTCTTTGGTGAAGACCTTTATGGCAGTATGTTTCTCAGTGCTAGAAATGAATATAAAAAGGAAGTGAGATGGCCTGTCTCTCCTCCTCTCTCTATAATCACAAGCAAGGAAGCAAATGCATGCTGACACACATGGATATACAGTGTTAAGGGATTTTATACAATTTGTTAACACTAATAAAAATTATATAAAAGTAATATAACAAATTATTTATGAGAAAATCACTCAGATTTCACTAATTTTGTTCCACTTACTTGGACATGTTTTGAAGGTTGCTGTCTTCATTAGCATGGTTCCATGACAGCTTCCCAGCATGGTATTAAAATGTTGCTCTGTGGATTTTATGAACTTGGTGATGAGGTTGCTGTTGTTTGGAAGATCAGAATTCTAAATTTCCCATAACTAAAATGGTAATGGAAACATTGCACAATGAAGTCAATCATGTATTAAGATGTTGTATAATTGAGTCAAACTAAACACTCTTTTGCTCCACTTACTTGTTGAAATATGTAGAACCGGTTTCACGAACACTTCGTTCACATCATTAACCTATAGTTGACTGGAGGATCAACCGTTATGCTGTGGGAATGCGTAATCTGCTCTGGTGGAGGTGTGATGAACTTAAAGTTTATGTTTTTATCACTGGAAGTGTGGAAGTTCATTAAACTGTCTGCCATGATGCTCTCTCAATCCCTGAGAGGCTGATGGACTGACATTTCTCATGCTCCACAACATTCTCTTCATAGCTGCCCTTTTTTACAATAAGGTATTGCATGAGAATGGAGGGGATACAAGTGTTATGCATCTTGAAACCTGGAACGTAGTCCACTCATTCAGCTACTGTCCCATTAGTCCCATTTTCCTCTATCTGTTCGCATTCCAAGTTCCTTTACAAACTCTTTCTTCTAGACTATTAAAAACATCCATCCATCTATTATACAGCATAGAGGACATTATACAACATAGAGGACATTATTGTCAATGTCTATATACTAAAATGAATAGGAGTTCCAGAATGTTCTGTAACTTTTCTCCTCTTCAACAATTGCATAACTAACTTTCTTCAGATATTAAATGCAAATACTGGTGAAATTTGCTGTACAAAAATGGTAAATACTTAGGCACTTAGGTTTCATACATGATGTATGCAGCCTTATTCAACTGTGGTGCTGCAGTTGGAAAATGTGTATAAATCTGGCAAAAAGCCATGCAATCTTTGCTAAACACTGCACCTTACTGCCTGCATAACATTTACATACAGACATTAAAGGATTATATGAGAAGGTTCCTTCTTTATTTTGGATCTGAATGGACAATAGCCTTCTTTTCTTACAAATGTTGGAGGCTGCCTACTGAACACAAGGAATGATAATCTTTCTCTCTGTTTTTTTTAACCATTCAGCTCTGCTACAATGCCAGTGCATTACAATAGGCATAGAATAAAAGATAAAAGACTACAAACCTTTTCTGTGAATCTTTTCTTTCCAAGCTGACCCTTCATGAGCTTTTCTTTTCCCTGTGTTAAGAATAAAATTAGGTGTTCAGAAAGAAAATTAGTGTCATTTTGCTACTATATGAAAGTGCTTTTCTCTGCTCCCCTAGTAATTATATTTCAACTGCAAGGGTAATAGATCCCTTCTACCAGCAGCATAAGGTCACATCTCCAAATAGAATAGACACTTCCCAAAGAAAAACTGACAAATGGATGAGCCAGTTGACTGAGTCAGCTCCTATGTAACTATAACTCTTTCCTTATTTATCCCAATCAATAATATATCAGAATAACACAACCTGGACATAATAACATACTTAATAGATACCCAAATGTATTAATTTTGTTCATAATCCTGAAACAAAGGATAAGGGATCCTAAATCAGACATTACTTTTCTTCCATTAGCCAATTTCAAACACACTCACCAATCTACAACTTTATTCTTACACAATGGTTAAGTAGGTATTTATACTGTATAAAACCATACAGTTTGACCATTTACGCCATTAGTAATTGACTGAAATTTCCTATTTGCACATCTTTATAATCTAAAGACATACATAGATATGGTAGATAAATTGTCTGTGTTTTCATTATAAATATTGCATCTTGTGTTAAAAGAGCATATTCTGCATTTTTTTTTCTGGTTGGCTCAAATGATAGTTTCTTGGCTGTCGTGAAAGGGATCATTTATTGTGTTTTGTCAACATACACTGCACAACAAGAATCCAGAATTGTGCATATTCCAGTCTTAGAGAGAGAATCCCTGTTTTAAGTTGAAAAGAAAGAATACTTCAGCCATACTGCTGAAAATGCTTGTTGCAGCTATAGCCAGAATGTCTGTGAAGAAGGAGAATTCCAATAAACCACAGTTCATTAGTCAAGAAATTGTTTTCTTTGTACTAGCACTGTTCAAAAACCAAATTATAACAGAAAGTGTCAGTCCTAGTGATCTAATGGTAACCATAATTGCCTTGTAGACCCAATATGATAGGTTCAAATCTGGCCCGAAACAAATGGATTTTTAGGGTGTAAAAATCCTAAGTATGACTTCCTTCTGATGAAAGGAAGAAGTAAAGCTGTTGGTCCCATGTCATTGATTTATAGCAAGTAAAAGAAGCTCAAGGCTGAAAGAAGAGGCCTCTAAACAAAATTCAATGGCCTAAATCAAGCATTCTTAAATAAAATAAAATAAATCTGACTAATATCAGAAATTACATCAGTTGAAGTATATGTTAGAAATTTAAACTCAAACTAGCATATCCGGCTGGAATTTTCCAGAGTTCTAACCCTTGAACTATATACTTAATAATCTATCATGACAAAAAAGTTTGAATGCATTGTTTCTGCTATGTAAAAAAGAACAAAAAATAAAGTAAAGAAATAGAAAAATAAACTAAGTAAAGTATATCAAATATGAATGAAAAGAATGAAAGAAGAAGAAACAAATTCTTGGTATAAGTAAATTGACAATGATAAATTTAACTTAAAATTTATGTACCTTCTACCATGTGGATTTTGTTCATGTTAGCTTCCAGGAACAGAGGAAGCAGATGAAAGCAATACTGTTCATCTGATGATAGCTGCAGATTCACAAGCTCCTGCTCCAAAAGAAACTCCTTTTCAGCCAAATGTTTTGAGAAGAGGTCGTCGAGTAAAGAAAAAAGATGAGATAGAAAATGTTGTAGAAGCTGATGCAGATGAACCAGTTTTTGAATGTGAATATTGCCAAAGAACTTTCAGTACTCCATCACAACTTACAAGTAGGTATTATAATATTATATTTAGTTAGCTGCATAATACCATGTGATCACATTCCTCCGTGGTACAGGGTTTTTCCTATGAGCAAGCCCCGACTCATTTGCCACGCTGTAGATGAGGTAGCAAGCTGCTTGCTTACTTGTTGACCTTGCTGACCATCACAGTTATAGTGCAGATGTTCTTGGGTGTGTGTTGTGTTGTTCGTTTCTTAATTCAGTAGTATATATAAAGTGTATTATGCCTCGTGTGTTTACAATGGCACAAAATGTCTTTATGTGTGATTCAGTGGTGAAAGAATCATAAGACAATTTTTTTTTTTAGCATACAATTAATTCTGTTATTTATGTGAATATCATACTAACCACTTTTTTCAGAGAATTAGCCAACAGGGAGTATGATAATGCATTTTTTCAGCAGGACTCTGCTACTTTGACTAATTCCATGAGAGCAATTCACAATGTGTTTCCACAAGACAGAGTTATTAGTAGGGATTTGTGATCCCCTCAGTCCCCTGATTTAACAGCCTGAGATTATTATCTCTGGGATAAATTAAAAGAGCCATGTAAAAGGCAAACCTGCAACCACATAAGAGCTCAAAAGTAATATTCTTCAGGAAATTGTCCAGATTATTCAAAATAAACTATGGCAAGGGATGAATAATTTCATAAAAAGATACCAAAATTTTTGGAGAATGAAGAAAGGCAGTTTCATTACCTCATTTGATTATATAGTAAGTAATGAGTCTCTTAAATTGTTTGTGTATTGTTGTATGATTGACTTGTTTTATTGTTTTACTCTCCTGCTAATCAACAAGACCTGACTGCTAACAAGTGGTGCGCTCACTCATAGGCAAAACACTCCAGGAGAAAACAAAAAAGATCACATGGTTCTATTATATTATTTATTCAGTCCTGGGAATGTTATAATGTAAAAATATTCATTAATATGCAAAAATATACTTTTGTAAAAGACTTGAATTCCATTTACCTTTTATTTACTAATATACTTAGTTCTATAGCAGTAAGTAACTGATATTTCATTGTGTTATCTGATGGATATTTTGTCCTGTTTTTTTTTTCTTGACAATGTTTGATGAAACTTAAGAATTCTGTTGCAAATCAATATAAGAATAAATAAATAAATAAATATATATATATATATACATATATATATACACATACATAAAAGCACTTAGACAACATATATAAAACATTTTTGTAAGTGTTTTTATATATGTTGGATAGATAAACAACGTAATATCAGATACAAAGTGCATAAGTAAAATTCCAGTACTAGCAAACAAAAGATCTGTTTATACAATAGAAAAAAATGTATGCTAAGCTTAAGTATGTGTGTGTGTCATAGTGTGTGTATGCTTCATTCAACTGCCACACAATTATGTGCAAATTAGTCATGAAAAACACCATGAGTTGTAGAACATGAACACTATTATGGAAAGTATGCATTAATACAGTGATCATAATGAAAAAATTGTAAAATATTAATGAAGGAAATTTTAAATTTTTGATAAAAGCTACATGTTATTTATGCCTTATTTTAGGCCCACAATCAAGGAATTCTTGTGATTTGAAATTATGAGTATTTAGAAATTTTAATAAATGTTAACTTTTGAATTTAATTTTTGAAAATGTTTGTAAAACAATCAACAATTTTATGTAAGGTTAATGTACTTTTCTGCAAGCAGAAAGTCCTAATAGATGGATAAATAAACATTATTAGTTTTACATTAATATTTCAACATCTTGATTGTTAACTAATACAAAACTTGATTGGAATCAACACAGTAAAACATTTACTGTTCACAGTTTAAAGAGTGAAATGCTTGAGAGTGTTGCAGATTTTAACCATTTTAGAATTTTAACCCTTCCCATGGGAAAGAGATTTTAACTTGTTTAAAAATAGGTTTTATATAAAGCAATCTTGATTGTTGTCGAATGAGTCTATACTATTAATGCAAAACACTGCTAATACCAGAACACATTCCCTTGAGTTGTATGTTTCTAATCATCAAATGTGCTTTCTGCATTTATTGTAATTGTCTTGTTTTGACATTTCTTCATTTGGCTCTGTTATCTCTGTTTATCCTTTATTGATTCTTCTTCTGCTATGTCCTCCTCCTCCGCTTTCCTTGTTTGGTTTCCACCTTCCACAAATTCACTGTTTAGATCTTCTAAGAATTCTAGGATAACATTTTTGCAACTTACCTTACTTTCCCCATTTTTGGCTTCAAAATAACCCATGGCAGCTAAGTGAAGAATGTTGAAAGATACAAGCACTGGTTTGATGTGTCTCAGAGTGGACAGAATATTTTCTTGCCATCTTGTCCATGACGTCAAATGCAAACTTTGTTTTGTTGTAGAAACTAATTTATCTGGAAGTTGTTTTGCATTATTCTGTATTTCAACACAGGGCACATTGAACTATCCAGAAGAACTTTTTTTTTATATTGTTTTCCCCTTTCATAATCAGTCAGGATGTAATCTAAATTTTTTAGGGGAATTGACACATATAGAGAATTTTTAATATGTTTTATAATATCAAGTATTTCTCTTCATGTACATTTCATTGTACCAACCGAGTAGTCTCTTTAGCATTTAGCTTGGCCAAGTTTTACTGTGGTAAACAGTTATCTGTAATGGCATTCCATCCCTGGTTATATAATTTCCTCACTACACTCTTGAGAAATTTTTCATCAATCACTCTCTGTTCACTTTGCCAAGATACAGGAACCCATCGCAAAGATATTTTGTGTCAACATCTACTGTAAGCCAGAATTTCATACCAAATTTATGGGGCTTAATTAACATGTATTGCAGATAAGGGCATTTGTTCTGCTGGGGAAAAGTTGCTCAACAACATTGACATTTGCACCCAGATTGTAGCATAGTTGACAATTATCAATGAATCTGTTCCAAGAATTTGATATTAATGCACATTTATCAATGTTTTCAAACATTCTGATCTTGTGGTTCTCAGATCAAAGTACAGAAATCTAAATAATTTACAGAACCTACTTCTACACATCTGAAGAATAGTGGGCCATATTATTACAGGGAACCACTTTTATTATACAAACTATTACTGTGAAACAATTACATGATAGCCACCTTCATCTGAGCTATCATCATGCTTCCCTATCATATTGCCTGCAGCATCCTCCACATCTGATAGATACTTGGAAATATTATTGAAAATATGCAACTTTTCTTCATCTTGAGAAGATGTCTATCCCACACCAAATATCCAGAATATTTTCCCTTCAAATTACTAACAGTCATAGGCATAACATTTCCTTATTATCTATGCTTGAAACACATTGCCATGACTCACAAGCTTTGTTTAAAACAAAGCAATTATTGATAGAAAAACATAGTGGTCAGATTGACTGTTGTGCAGTTTTAAGTGAATCCCACGTCAATAATAAACTCGAAATAAATAAAAGTTACAGTGCCTAAATAATCTCTGAAACAACTTAGGAAAAGTCACAAACATATAATAAAATAAAATTTGTGGCAGTAGTAGTTTGAAAATTTAAATTTAAAGGCAGTCAAAATGACCACTCAGCAGTTTTAGTGTTAAATTTATTTAGTTAAACTGCTGAATGTAATGTTTACATAAAAGATTTTCAGCAGCTATGTCATACTTTGAAGTGATATTTCAGTGAAATAGCCTGATGCCTGTATGATGGGTTCTTGCACCTTGAAACTCCTGAAAAGGGCTTTGATGTACTAAAGATGGCCTATGGAAAGCCTGTAAGGAGAAGAGAGGAAAGATAGACATGTATGTACTACATAAAACTTTTCTTCAATAGAAATTGAGTGCAGAGCTACAACTTACATAAAGGGATAGAGTATGATTAGTGGTGGAAAAACTTTCCTACTAGATAACCAAGCATGGTGACTCAGATGATAGTGCTTGGGACTTATAATCAGGAGGACCCAGGTTCAAATTCCTTTGGGCTAGCCATCGTGATCTTCAGTTTTCCCTGATGAATACTGAGAGAGATCGTTCCTTTCCATGAATTTTTTGCCATCCCATTCCACATAATTTCATTCTGTTGATTCTCTTACAGGGTTGAAAGTGCCAGGCAAGGTAGGCTGTTGTGGTGTGATGGATGCTTGCAGTTTCCAAAGATTTCTGTTTCAGAGTCTGGTATGGAAGCATAGGAAGGGTTTGAACTCCTTGGAGGGGAAACTCTGTCAGGGTATTCTATCTGGAAACAAAACTAGAGATCCCATCTATATCTGTGTCTCATTGCTTGTGAATTCTGGCTACCAGGTGTCTCTCTCACCTCATCCCTTCCTCCTAGGTGTCCTCACTGGAGGTGTAGTAGACACAAACTACCAGCACTTTTTTAACAATCGCCATCAATGAATGGAAAGTGTTTGTTGCACTTCTACAATGAAAAATGACTAAACTTCAAAGCAATGATTTTTGTGCATATTATAAGCACACACTATCAAAGTCCCAAGCATATAAATGGCTTAAATTCTTTGGTGATGGTTGTGAAGCAATAGAAAAGTTAATTCATATACATCAAATCAAAGACAAGCATTACAATTGAGAACACTCAACACTATCATGGGCTATTTGAAGAAGTTTCATGAATTTAGTGCAGTGACTGCTGTAAACTATGGATGTGTACAATCTTTCATAATGCTTGGAATGTGAAAAATCACTTCATGATGGGTACCCAGAGTGCAGATCATAAGGCTGTAAGAGTTGAAATCTCTGAGAAGCTTTTGGATTGTAATGCAGCAGAGGGAGATACATTTTTGTTGTGCATACTGATAAGCAATGCATCATGAATACATGGAATTGCATTTGAGAGGTGAAACTGTTCCATTGAAGGCAAAAATTCGGCTGTCCATTGTAAAGCTCTTTTAACTATTTTTTGAGATGAGATGCTTCAGATATTCTGTGCATCAATATTTTCAACAAAGAGCTATGAATGCTATATACTGCTGTGAACATTTGGAAAAGGTTAAAATATTTTATGGATTCAAAAGATGTCATACCTCAATATACATTGTCTTGCTTTTCCATGAGAATGCAATACCACATGCCACTGCCATTATGCAAGAAAAATTTATTTACTGACTGAGAATCCTGAAATATCTCCCTAACAGCCTTGATTTGTCACCATGTGACTATTACTCATTTAAATCTCTTAAAGAAGCCTTAGGGAAAGAACATTTTCAAACAATGAAGAGGTAGAATATGTTCTGTGCATTTGACTTCATACCTGTCCTGTAGCTTTTCATGAAACAGGGTAAAAAACTGCCAATACACTGGTAGAAATGTGCAACATGGATGCTATGTAGATAAAAAAACATGTTATTTTAAGTAAATTCATCCTATAAAGAATTCTAAATTGTGTCATTTATATTTGATTATGCTTGTAAGAATCCAGGGAAATTTGTTCCCAGTAATTTGAAGTAACTCTATTGAAACAGAACGATGAAGTTTGATATCCTAGAATCTTCAGGATTAACAAATAATAATAATAATAATAATAATAATAATAATAATAATAATAATAATAGCTTTATTGCTCATAGACTTGTAAATGCAAGTATTAAGTATTAAGACTATGTAACTATACAAATTAGTTAAATATGGTGGACGTTTGTAACAGTGATGTTTAGTATAAGTTTATACAATATTTTAAGTATTTTTAAATATGCAGTCAGCAATATAATAATAGTAATAATAATAATAATAATAATAATAATAATAGCTTTATTTATTAAATTTATTGAAAATGCTAAGCAAAATACAAACTACAAGGGGTCTCCACCTATCTGGCCCAGGCCATTTTAGGTGTACTTGCTCATGATTACAGAAATTTTAATACAATAATGATTGTATACTAACCCATTATCTAAATTCTAAATAAAAGAACAAAATTTCCACCTTAATTATACCTCAAGTCACCAGTTTACCACAATAGCCTACTGGAATTCCAGGGGACTAAAATAAAATATTTAAATTACTCTACCTTATCATTATTTTTTCAGCTAGCTACAGTCTCTACAAACTGCTAATTCTTTTATTTTTCAAACATCTGCTATAATGGAATTTGATATTTATAAAGTACTAAGAAAGATTCAGATACACACTACAACAGGGCCTCCACCTATCTTTAGGTAAAACCCCTCACAAATACAATTGTTGATACAATAATACATATAACACCTTTACCTAAATTTTAGATAATTAGACAAAATATCCACAGTGATTGTGTCAGTTCCCAATCCCCGGAATAGCTTTATTGCTCGTAGACATGTGAATACAAGTATTAAGTATGGTCAGTATCTAACTATATAGAGTTTATAAAAAGTTAATTCATCAGATCAGTTAAGTATTTTAAATATATGCAGTCAGCAATATAATACCCTACATTATGAGTTTTTAGTTACCTATAATACAATAAATTTTATGAAGCAGATGAATCAATACAAACAAAAGAAATTAGTTTGTGTATGGATATACGATATAATAATAAGTAATCACATAATATAACTAAGATCATTGTATGATTCGAATTACACAGTCTTATTGCTTCACTTACTTGTTTATAATGTAGTACTAGTTTCATGAACCCTTTGTTTGCATCATCAGCCACCTGTCTCGACTGAAACTTCTGGGAATGAAAGCATAAACTTTAAGTTCATCACACCTCCACCAGAGCAGAATACTCATTCCCACAGCATAACGAATTATCCAGCAGTCAGTGGGTACTGATGATGCCAACAAAGGTTTCATGAAACCAGTACTCCATATTATAAACAAGTGGAGCAATAAGAGTATGTGGTTGGACTCAAATCATACAATGATATTAATTATATGATTAGCTTCACTGTACAAATTCCAATTAACATTTCTACTTAATCATATAATAGTCTGGATAATATGATCTTGAGAATAATGGTAACATTGTCTAATTATAATTCATCTAATCTGTACAGACATTTATCAATGAGATAACAATTTTAACAATTTCTTTAAAGAATTACCTTGTGCAATTTTAATGGAACTGGAAAGCATATTGTACATGATAATTCCTATATTATATGGATCTTTATTGCTGGATGTTTTTGTCCTTTACTCCCTATGATATTATTAATTCCTCTCATGTTATACTCATAATGATCTTTATTTAATGATGTGTATTCCCCTTTTGATTTTGTTAGTAAAATGACTTTGTAGACATACAATGACATGACTGTTAGTTTTCTAAATATTTCTTTAACAGATTGGGAGTTTGTTAAATTAAATATGCATCTCAAACTTCTTTGTAATATATGTACTTGTACTCTATTCAAATTATAAATACTTGTCCCTCTCCAGATTTCTATACCATATGTAATATGTGAATTTATCAACCTATAATAAACCATTTAAAATATGTTTCCTTCTAATTGATATGATAATTTTCTAACAAATATATATTTATACACATGGTGGTTATAAGTTAAACATTAATCAATGTAGGTTCCTAGGAATTTGGTGCAGTCGGTTTGGTCTATTTTTGAATTATTAGTATGTATTATTAACTCATTTTCTTTGTTGCACAGAGTTCAAATAACATAAATTTAGAGTCTTAATTATGAATTTTGTAAGTAATTTTATAATTGTAATGAAGATATTGAAGCCTTTTCTTCCACTTGCTTTAGTGTTTTGTCAGCACAAATTAGTGAAGTATTATCAGCATATGATACAACACTATAATCATGTGAATATAGTAAGTTGTTTGCATAAAATATAAATAATGGAAAACCTAATACTGAACCTTGTGGAACTCCTGTTCTCACCATATCACGTTTTGACTTGAAAATCCTTGTACAGTTACCTTGTTTGCTATGAACTTCTGTATACTGTAAACAATTTTTGGGTAAGATGAGATGAATTCTTGTAATTTACCTCTCACTCCATAGTTATGCAGTTTTGAAAGTAATAGTTCATGAGACACACACTCAAATGCTTGTGATAAATCTAGGAATACACCTATAGTTTTGTTATTTTCCTCAAGGTTTGTCATTACTTTGTGATTAATTGCCAATATTGCAATGACAGTTGAATAACCTGTGTATTTTTTTATTCTAGAAACACTGATAACCTTCTATGTATTATCTTCTCATATAATTTTGCAAATATTGTTGTAAGGATTATTGGTCTATAGTTATTGGCCATTTCATCATCCCCATTTTTATTTACAAGTCTGACGATGTTAATTTTTAGTGATCAGGGAATACTGCATTTTCCACTATCAATCAATTGCTCATTTGTTTAAATGCTTTCACCATTTTAATATTTTTGATATGCCATTCCACCCAAGAGCACTGTCATTTTTAAAACTACCTATTATTGATTCTATTTCCTCTACTCTTGTTTTGTACAAATATACACTTTGAGATATACTTATATTGAATAATTCCTGTCTTATGTCCACAGTGTTGTCACTTCCATTCATAATTAAGAAATAATTATTTAACAAATTACAAAACTTTCTTTCTGTTATGCTTTTCCCATTGTTATTAAGGTGAATGTTCTTTTTCCTCTTTGTATCTAGTTGTGTTTGCTTATTTACAATGTTCAATGCTGTTATAGCTACATTATTTGATGTGCCTAATTTAATGCTATTGTTATGCTTTTATATTTTATCAAAGCTTGTATATAGGCATTTTACGTTTGTTTTGGAGCTCAGTTTGTTTTGGACTAGCAAAGTTTCACGAAATTAGTACAGTGCAGTGACTGCTGTAAAATATGGATGTGTGAAATCTTTTATAATGCTTGGAATGTGAAAAATCTCATCATTAGCTCTTTGTACACATTTAACTGTATCATTTTGAAGAATTCATGATTGTCTTTGATTTTATCTCATAGTCATTATTATCAGTTGTAATTTTGTATATTAAAAAAGGAATTCAATTTTTCATTTATAGTTTTGGCTGAATATATTTCTATGCAATTTTATTAAGTTAGGCCTATCTTATAGAATTTGCACATTTGTTCCCTAATATACATATAATTTCTTTCTTCTTTTTCAATGTAATGCTTGTGTAGATCAACAATTTGGGCTGTATGATCACATGATAGTCATTTATTGACATTATTGGATTTCTGTCTATATTAGTTATAATATGATCTATTGTCTTACTTTAATGGCTAATTATTCTGGTGGGTCAAAAGTTTAAATCATTTAATTTATGACTTTACAGTAGGACACAGATTTCACTATTATTGTTTTCTACATTAAAGTCACCTAATAATATAATTTCATTATCCTTTTTTTGTGCCTCTTTTAAGAATTTGTCTAAGATTTTTAGGAAATCTTTCAAATTTGAGTTTGGTGATTTATACAAACCAATTACCAAAACATTACCATTATCAGTATGAATTTTACACCCATAATTTCAAAGATCATTTCTTTACAATGTTTGCTCAGCCATTTTACTTTACTGCATCTAACTTCTTTTTAGTATACAATACCACACAACCACTTCTGTGCTTTGATCCACAAAAGCTATCCATTCTTTTATAATTGTCAAATTTTACAATCTGCATTTGATTGTCATTGAGGCCATGTTCTGTAAAGACAACTATGCACAGATTTATTTCTGTTAAGAGAACTACAAGTATTTTCAGCTTTACTGAGGATATGTTTTGTGGAGCAATTGTCTACATCATCAACTGTTAAATAACTGTTGGATCATTTTTAGAAGTTGGGTAGGTAGGTATCTGGGTTGACACTGGTGATCTTAAACTTGAATAAAGTGCTGCCTACTTCCAGGATGTCAAAATTCGTAAGGTTTTGCTCATGTTTTTTATATAAATCCTTTTCCCATATGTTTAGCTCTTTTGGTTGTTGAACAGTTTTTAATAACTTGATGCCTTTTTCTATTTCATGGTTCATGGTTCTATTTCCAAAAATGTGCTGCAGTTGATTATCTATATTGATAAATCAACAAATACAGAATTTTTTGAAACTTATATAATATTTGTGATACCAGAAAATGTTTCTCTCTTCAGGGAGGAAAAGAAATATGATTAGCTAGCTCAATGAGTATTTACTTTTAATTACAGAAGATGAGAGACTTTTTCCCAAACTGTGTTCAATAATTAAAAGTTATGTTAATTCTGTCTTTTGTAATAGGTCTCTTTTGTATATTAATGATCATGATCACTTTAGGACAGGATTGCATTAAGCGTAATTCTATGGTAACTAAATTATCAAAACCTGGTTGCCTATGCTTCATGGTAGAGAGCTGTATGGAGACTTTGGATGAAAAAAGTTTCATTGGTTTCATTATTAACTTTTTAAAAAGTACATAACTGCTAACATATCAGTACAATCGTAGTGACTGATAAATGGAAATAACATTTTGGCTGCTGCAAAGAATGCAAAAATAAGCAATTACATCAATTATCCTGTTTTGCTCTTTTGTTACGAATTGTAAAGCAATTTTTTGTTCTTTCGTTTGTAGATGTGGTCATATAACTTTAGGCATGTGGCACATTTTTTATTAAAATTAGATATCTTTTGGAACACTATTTGGATTTTTTTCTGCAGCTCATTCTTGGACACATACAAAACCATATACATGTTCTGACTGCCAGGCACGATTTTCTACAAAAGGCAACCTTGTAGGTAAGTAAATCGGTGTACTATGTTGATATTGTGAGGCAGTGGTGTTTTATAATTACGTATGCTTTTGCTGAGCAGTTTATGAATTGTGTTTTGCTGTTTGTTTTACACTAATGTCTTTTTTAAATATGGAAGTAAGTTACATTCATCCATTTTGCATTTAAAGTAAACAATTTTATTTATGATAAATACACAAGAAAATTATAGTTAATGGAAGAAAGCTTTTGCTAGTATGTGAAGGTCTCTTTAATTTGACTTATGTAATTTGTGCATGTAAATTATAAACCTGAACAAACTGATTTCATCTGCCAGAGATCAAGATTGTTAATTTAATGTTTATTCTGTAGCTCAGTTAATTGAAAAGAGCACATTATTTAGGTAGGTATGTAGTACAATTTTATTTGTCTGTTGCACTATAAATTATAAAACAGAAAGATACATTAGCTTATGTTAGAAGTTGAATAAAAGAATAATTAATCATATGTGTGTGTGTATTAAAGGAATGACTAATTAATGCATGTTACAGACATTTTACCTCAAAACAATTATATAAAATTGTTTTACTTGAAATCTAACATTAACCTTATATTCATTTGCTACTCTGCATATAAAAGTGAACCAGAAGAGAAAATGAATAAATAAGCGAATCAATTAGCTATTTCTTTAAGGACTCAGGCATCCTTTAATGTGTTGCTCATTCAAAATCTTATGTTGTATAAGCTTGATCACTTTTAGCTTCATCATTGTCACTTTCCAATTTACATTACATTAGAATATTTTAATTAGTATTCACAATGTTTGCACCACCACGGGTGACTGAGGTTGTTATGGTGCAGACTCGTGAGTAGGAGGTCTGGGGTTTGAATCCTGCCAGGACTGTCCTCCCAGACTGAGGTTTTTTTTCAGGTGTTTTCCTCAGTTCTCATATATGGCAAATGCCGGGGAGGTACCCTAAACTTAGGCCTGGAAGGTTTCCTTCCTTAAAAAAATCTTTTCCCAATATATCATTTCATTTCGTGTATCATCAGTTTTCACTGCCTGTGGTGCCTCAATAGTAAAATGGGCAATAACACCAATTAAAAAAAAAAACAATTTTTGCACTGGCTCTGTTTGCCGTGCTCCTATTCTTGCTTCTACTTAGTTTGCTTTCTGTAATTATTCCAGGTGCTTCTGTTCCTATCTGCACTAGACAAAGGTACCCCCACAATTCTCTAAGCTGTCTGCCCACTTTATTCTCAGTCTAACTTATTAGATGTTAAAAGTAAAACAAAATCATAAAGGAATGTTATGTATGAGTTCTTAGCTTAGGATGGAGAAATTGACTTTATAAGTGCTTAGTTTAGCTTCACAGATCTGGCCAAAGAAGTAAACATTTATGGAGAAAGCTTCTTCACATATTCAAAACTGTAATACATCCAAAACATAAATAATTGTGAATAGTTTGCCTTTGTTTAAAAATGATGTTTTCTGCAGAGAAATTAAATATTACTTTATGATGGAGTTTTTTCCTTTTTTAGCCATTAATTAGTTACATTTTAAATGTTTGGAGAAATTAGTTGTGAAATAACTGAAATTATTTGCCATATTCATAAATATAATTGAAAAAATTAACCACAAGCTAATTTGAGTTTAAATGTTTAATCTTGTCTTGAAAACCTATAAAGAAAAATGTCCTATAATTTTAGAACGTATTAGTTAACGGAAATGCTTAATAACCTTTAAGAATGGTAAGCTTTTATCACTTCCATAACAGTAAGTCGTTCCCTTCCCCTTTTCTTAGAAAAATCTGTGGATAACACAATTATTATGCGTCAATAACCATGTAACTAGAACTATTTATAATAATATTTTCAAAACTGTTATGGCAAGGTCTTTAAGGCACAGACTTGTAGGAGGTCTGGGGTTCAATTCACTCCAGGATTGTCCTCCCTGATTGAAGTTATTTCCGGGTTTCCTCAGCCCTCATAAATATGAAATGCCAGGGAGGTACCTTAAACTTAGACCTGGAACACTTCCTTCCATAAATAAAAGAATCCTTTTCCAATTTATCATTTCGTCTCGTGTATCATCAGTGTTCACCACCTGTGCTGCCTCAGCAGTAAAAATGGGTGTTAAAACTATTAAAAATGTAGTATTTTCAGCCATTTACCTTACATAGATTTTGCACAACCTTAAACCTTTTTATTAAAAAAGAAGTATTTATCCAAATTGTGATAATGGAATAACTATTGTGTGTCTAAGAAAACTCTACCATAAATCATAAAAGAAAAACATAGCGATCAAAGAAGGAGGTTGGAAAAAAATAGGTAGATGGACGGACAGACAGACAGATGGACGGATGGATCGATACTTTATTGATCCTGTAAATCTTTGGTTACAAAATATGTACATGATATACGACAAGTCAATGGCAAAAATGAACTGAAGCTATTTACAGATATATGCATATGTGGTTCTGTATACATATACATATACACACACTCACACCCTAATTCCTGTTAGTCCCATTTCAAATATTCATCTACACTGTAGAAGAAGTGACAAAGCAGAAAAGCCATCAGTGTTATTTCAATTTTTTTTCTTATCTATTGTTTTTAGGTAATTTGGTAATTTATTGTATAATTTGATGCCCATGTTTTGAAAAGCTGCTGTGTTGGTTCTGGTGTGTATATATACGAGGGTTGGAACTTAAATACAACCAATACAAAAGAACTACATGTTAGCAACCTTTACTGTCCTTCAATGTAGTCACCAGTGTTGTGTATAACTCATTGCCAGCGATGTGAAGTCCTAGTATATCTATAGCAGAGCCTGTTCTCTTGATGGTGCAGATGGAGCGGTCTACTGCCTGTCGAATCTCTGGAACACTTCTGAAGCGAATGCCACGAAGTGGTTCCTTCATCTTCAGAATCAAATCAAAGTCACAAGGACTTAACTCCAGGGAGTATGGTGGATGGTACAGTACTTCCTAGCCCCATCGACCGAACAAATCAGCCACAGCTTGCGCTGTATGCGCCCGAGCATTGTCGTGCAAAATGATGGGTGGATTCTGCAGAAAGTGTTGCCGCTTCTTTCTCAAAGTTGGTCGCAGGTGGTGCTCCAAAAACGATAATACTCAGCATTGACGGTCTGCCGTGGAGGAATGTAATGCGTTAGGATAACACCATCACAGTCGTACACGAAAATCACCATAACTTTCACCGTATTGGGTTCTGACGAACTTTCGACTTTCGTGGTGACCCATACTGACGCCATTCGTTCGATTGGCCTTTCAGTTTTGGCTCTTGCGATTTGGCCCGTCTCATTCAGGGTTATGATACGGCGTAAGAGAGTCTCTTCTTCGCGCTCATAGCGCTCTAAGTGCATCTTAGCAGCGTCGTAACGCAACCATTTCTCCATTTCCGTCAAATCATGCGGAACACATCGTGATGCAATTTTTCGCATGCCCAGGCGTTCCTTCAGGATGTGAAGCACAGTCGTATGCGCTAATCCGGTTTCTTGGGCGAGCTCACGAATCGTCTGGCGTCGATCACTGTCCAGTAACGCGGCAAGAGCATGCACTTCTTCACTGACGCTCGTAGGACGACCTGCCCGATGAATGTCTGCCACAGTTTGCCGACCATCTTTGAAGGCTTTTTCCCAACGTGCCACTGTTCTGTAAGGAAATGCAAATTCCCCGCAAGCCTCTTGAAGACCTTTATGACACTGTCGTGCTGTACGACCTCTGGCACATTCAATCTTGATCCAACTCCATTGTTCCTGTTTCGAAAACATGCAGTATGTTAGACTGCTAGCTCACAAGTGACTCTGTTTCTCTCAATGGTGCACACGCAGGTGAAGTGGGAAGGGAGAGTCCATTTGCTCTGAGAAAAGATAGGTATGTAAACAACGTGTGCTATCAGCAACAATATTAGATTCCATTGCATAGCGTCTCCACAGCAGTGTTGCCACTATTTAAATTCCAACCCTCGTATAAATGTATATTTTCTGTCTTGTGTTATGATTGTGTATTGCATCATTTGTTTTGAAACTGTTTGAGGGATCATTTTTGAATAACCTTAATGTCTCATAAAAATACATTATATCTATAAAATATATATTATAGATATAAACCAAGAGGAAGAATTTTAAGGTTTATAAACAGTGGTTTGCAGGAAGTTTTTATACGTGACTCAGTCATTGCTCATATTAATCTTTTCTGGGATATGAATAGCTTTTTACAGAGGGAAGAGTTACCCCTGCACTTATACCATATCTCAGTATGGAGTATGCACATGCAAAATATGCTATTCTAAGAGTTGCTGTATTTACATTTTGTACAAATTGTCTTAAATTGAAGCAAATAACATTTAACTTTTTAATCAAGTACTATACATGTGCGTCCCATTTTAGATTGTTTTGAATCATAATGCCCAGGAATTTTATATTGTTAGTGCTTTGAATATATTTATTTTTTAAAGTAATTATTGGTTCTTCAGAATTATTTTGTTTCAGATGAAAGTGAAGAATTTTGGTTTTTTGCTGTATTAACTATTTAGTTTATTCACATCAAACCACTTTGGTGCTTCATGTGTGATTTTTTGAGAATTCTTTGAGTTTCTTTCTCTGAACTCTCTGTTAAGATAGTTGTATCATCAGCATACTGAATTGTTGTTATTTGAGATATTTTAAATGTTAGGTTGTTTACAAATAAGAGAAAGAGAATTGGTCCTAGTATTGACCCGTGGTACACCAGCAATGATACTACCTTTTGTTGAATGGTAGTATTTTATTTCATCATACTTCATATGCTTTATTTCTATTATTTGTGCTCTCTGGTTTAGGAATGATTTGATCCAGTATAGGGCATGCCCTCTTATTCCCGAGTTTTTTAGTTTTGTGAAGAGTAATTCATGGTTCAATGTGTCAAATGCTATAAATAGGTAAAAATATATATCTATATATTCTTTGTAGTCTAGCACATTTAGGCTATAATTGATGAAGTGGAACAATGCAGTTTCTGTTTCATAAGTCATGGCAACTGCATTTTTTTCTCATGCACAATGGCAAGATGAAAAATCTAAGAATATGATTGAAAATGTATGGAATATTCTTTTGAATGGAGCCACCAGATTAGTGTATGTGAGCAGAGCTGCATGTCTTAGCATGCTCTGAAGTACAGTTGGTTAGAGACAGTGATCAGGAATGGAGATCACAAATAGTGAACAACATGCATATTTGAAAATAGCATTTCTATGCAACAGGAATGCATGAGAAAGTCACACATAGTTATGGGAAACATTGTATATGTGTGTGCTGCCCTATCAAAAAGTGGGAATTGGACAGAGGCCTTCATATGGAGCAGAATGTTGATTGCCAATCTGCCACGCAGGGACCACCCAGTGTCAGTGGATAAGGAAGTATGGGTGATGGTGATAGAACAGTGCTTGTGTGATGATAGGTGCTTAAACTTGTGGAAATAAGAAGAGCAAACAGAAATTCCAAAAACAGTGCATGCATTTTGTAGGAGGACTTGATGCAGAAAATGTGTGCAAGTGGGTGACACATCAATTAAATGAGGTACAGAAGTGGATTCCTTATGAAACATGTGGCATCAATCAGGCAAGGTTTCAGGAAAAAGGGGATGTCACGTTGAATTGCATTGCAATTGATGAAATATGGGCAAGGGCATATGAACCAGAAATTTAAGCAATAGTCCAATGAACGGTGTCACCTTGGGTTACCACACAAACTCTTTTACCAATAAAAGTAATGGTCATTCTGGCATATGACAATCAGGGTATGCTTGTGAGTCATCCAGTGTGTGAGGAGACCACTGTGAATGCCCAGTAGGAATATTACAATTCTGTGTGGCATTCTTGTACATTACAGCAGCCGAAAAATTCTATTTCCACATAAGCATGTTGTTCACTATCCATTCCTGACCTCTGACCACTGTCGCTTATCAACTGAATTTCAGGTCATGCTGAGACACACTATTACATACACTATTTGGTGGCATCATTTGAAAGTATATTCCTTACTTTCAATGATGTATCTTAGATTTTTTGTGTGTCCCTTGCTCGCAAGAAAAAATATAGTTGCCATGGCTTATGTTTTATCCCTTGTATACTGGTTAATAAACACATGACTCACAACAAAGCACATACACAATGTAAAAAAAAATCTTGAATTCTAAGCCTGCCTGGACTCTGTGCATATAAATTGCAATAGAAACATTTCAATAACAGTCTTAACTGTTTATTGGGCAGTTTTTTCTTCTGTAACATTTACTCCTCAGTTCAGTTAGGGTTCTGAACTTTAGGTTAGTTAATTCCAGGACACTTTATATATACCTCAAAAAAAAAAACAAATGTATTTAGAGGTTTCACTGTTAATGCTATTTTTAGCAGTAAACATGAACAATTAATAATTCAATAATGTGAATCTTTTCACACTAAATATATGTCTTTTAATATATTTTGGACATAAAAATGTATTTTAAAATTGCCTCAAAAATGAACTAATCTGTTTACACAAAATGCATGCAGTTCATGGCTGCTTGAGTGAAATACTGATGGTGTTTGGAAGATCTGCAGTCATCCCAACTGAGTTTTCGAATCTGTGATTATATTGAGATTTTACTTTTTTTTTTTTTTTTTAACCATGTTTGCTCTGTTCTTAACAATGCCATAAAGCTTGGCTCATGCTGAAATGCAGTTTCACTTGTATATATCTGAGCTTTCAATTGACTATCACAGACTCTGTTTCTGGTTTTTGATGTAAAAATAAGGATTTCTGTGGGTAATAAACTGTAAATTCTCAATCATAAGAACTTTTTAATTGTATTTAACTGCATATCTAGACTGTTGGATTAGATGAGACGTGGATTATAGAGATACATTTATTCATAGAGCAATTAAACTTATATAGTGTTTTCCTTGTTTCTTTTATTGTACAATAAAATATCTTGATTATCACACTATAGTGATTTTTTTTCATAATGTTTAATGAACATTTGAGCAAAATAAAGGCATTAAAAATGCTCAGTGAATTTGATGATCAATTTAAATTTTACACAGCAACAATATAAACCTGAAAGATGCCAGCCTAAAACTCATCTGAAGGAGAGTAACTGGTTTTCAAGCACAAGGTTGCTTAATCACCCCCTTTTGAATAGAATTACTTTTTTTCCAACCTTTTCACTTTTGTTGAAGGTGCTTAATCTTCAAAGCACAAGATTTGTGACTCCTGGTTAATTTGTGGGTCATAATGGAAATTCATTATTAATTACCTCTCACATTGTAATGGTCATCTTAACCTTTACCTCCACTAAATTTGTCCTGCATAAATTAGTGCCAGGCAACATGGATGCTCATTAATAATTAGGAAATTTGGGGCCCAAATTGATTGGTGAGAAATAGTGCACAGTCATTTGTGCTGATACTATGTTTATAGTCCTCTCTATTTCAAGAAAGCAAATATGGGGATCTCCCTTCATTGTTTTCCCTGCAACTTCAACGTTTGCAAGTGTAGCTGCTATGTATGTCAGTTGAGCTGAAATTCTTTTTTCAAATCTTCTAAATATTCCAGATTCCTTTTAAATTCAATTTCCAGCTTGACAAGATACAAGGCAGATTCCCAAAGTCTGCCAAAGTTTCATAATATTATATCATGTTAAAATACTTTTTGAAATCATAAAAAATTGTAGATTGAAAGTTACATCTTGACAATAATTAAATGAAACATATGAAATACTTCGCTCCCTACAGCCTCAACAATGTAGCATGGTTGTAGGTCAACATCAAGCTATCTAATCATAATTTTTGCTCATTGGGCACTGTGAAATTGCTAAATACAGTCAGCATGACTCATATATAAACCTAAATAGAAATTTTTGAGATTATTTTGCATGAAAAGCATTTAACCATTCACATACAGCAATATAAAGTTATTCTGCATTATAAATGATAATTATAATTTAGTGTGCAAAGCTACACATGCCTATTTGCACTTAAAAGCATTTTATTAGAATGTCACATATTCGTGGAACTACTAAAATTTCTTAAGTACAATAAGAATGTGTAGTTCAACTCAGTCATACAAGAATCTTAATTATATGATTTGCCTCATTGTACAAATTCCAATTGGCACCTCAAGACAGTTATGTTATTTAGTAGATATTCCTATAATGAATTATTTTTTATCTGTAAAACTTATAACTTTACTTCATAATTTTGGAGATATCACTGCCTTAACTCCTTCCAGTTCACATTTTTCAGGAACTCTGATTTAAAACTGGATTACTTTTATACTTTTTGCTGTATATTGCATATCTTGAATTTTACTTTATAATTTAGGTTTTTACAAAAATGATGCAGTCATAGTTTTTGTTTTTTCAGTTCACCGTCGACGACATAGTGGTGAGAGACCCTTCTCATGCCCCAAGTGTGATGCATGCTTCAGCACCAAGGGAAATCTTAAACGCCATTTTAAATCTCATAGTGGAGAAAAGCCTTGGCAGTGCACTCAATGTGGCTCACGTTTTACCGAAAAGAAATCACTTAAAGTGCATATGCGACGGCATACTGGCGAGAGACCTTATCAGTAAGTGCTTTGATAAGAATATTGAGTGCCTTATTTCCAGTTACCTTTTTTTTAGCAAAATTTGTGACATACCTATATTTGCTGGAGTGTTTCAAAATACTGACATAAAGAAATAGTCTGGTTTAAGTTTTGCTAGAAAGAAAAATGCATTTTTTACAATTTTGTAACAAGGAAGGGGGAAGTTAAGTTCAAACTTTTCTCAATGCATATTTGCATTTTAAGAAGATATATAAGAATGTAATTTATATATACTATATCTAGAATTTCATGAACCATTTAAATTTTAGTTGTTTGACTATAAAAATGTTTAAATTAATTTTTGCACATCCAGGAGTGTCAAAAGCATAGCGCCAATAGTCAGCAAAAGACATTTACATTTAAAATGAAATCTAACTTATAACTGAAAAAAAAAAAATTATATCCTTCATTACTTCCAAGCTAATATAAGTTGACTGAGCCTCATCAGTTTGATTAAGAATAGAAAATCAGCCTGTGTCATCAAATTTCTTGGGCAAAGGTCCTGAAATATTAACTCATAGAAGACTGTCAGTACCTCCCATCTCAATTGCTTCAGTGACTGCCTAGGACTTTACTTATAACCCTAGGAAATTATATTTGATATATTTATTGAAATGTTAACACAAAAAATGAGTGCAAGAGGTTTTACCTTTTTAGGTGTGACCCCCTTGAATAGAATTTGTGTCTTACAATATGTTTTTTATTAAATTAAAAAATAAATATAGCTCTTCTTATTCCATTTCACAAAACAATACAAAAAAATAATGACAACATAATTAGAGAACCCTCTATCTAACATCTACAATCCTTGCTAACCTCTGTCTTCGGTTTGTCGAAGTGATCTTTAGTGTAACCTCTCTTTTCTGGTCACCCATCAAAAATTACTTCCCTGGATTAATAATTTGAATCAGTGAATATTTCCTTTTCCTTGAAAACAAGCTTTCTTATTTGAGCTATTTGATCCACTCCACTATATGTTCAGGTGCCATCTGGAGGACATACACATTGAGATTATAAGGCTTTCCAAGAAAAATATACATAAAATGTGAAAAAACAATTATCAGCTCAACTGGATTTGAGTTCTTCGAGAGCAATTTCAGCTTGGAATTTTATGAGCTAAAGCATTTACTTTAAAGTTGTGCAAGGACCAAGTTTAAATGGCCTAAGCATAAGGAAAACTACCATACTGCATGCTTGGCTTGCATTGTACTCAAGTTAACAACTAAATGGATTCAGAATACAAACATGAGACTTGGTATACAGCAATATTGGTATATAGCAAAATTGCAGTGCCTTTTCTAGACACTTCAGATTTACAAGTCAAGTTTAAATTGTGATGATCATCTTTTCATCCATAACAACTACAAAACAGCTTAAAATGCTGATTTAGAAAACAAATAGATACTGCAAGAAGTTTGAAATAATTTGAAACTGAAATAATATAGAGGTTAATATTGGTTTATTTGCAAAAGTTAATATGCATCTGTTTTGTATTGTTAAAGCTAAAAATGTAATTTACATAACATTATGACAAATTTCACCATAAATGCTGTATAAATGATTTGGAGATCCCCATATTTTGCAGACTATGTTGGGTTATTCAAGATTACATGTGTAGGAACATTGAAACATCCATACAAAACCTTGTTTTCTTTTCAAGCCTTAGATTTGAAACCAATCATAAATGCAAGCGAGTCCAAGTTCGTGAGACACAGTGCACAGATCAAACAGAACCAGGGCAGCATGTTTTATACAGGATTCTAATTTAGTTCTCCTTGCCCAAATATAAAAATTAATTATTAGAGAGGGCAAAAGAATAAATAGGAATCTGCTTTGTTTACTAAAGCACATCTTCATTAAACATATGTGGCAATGTTATATGTGTCATGCTCAGCCATAGATTCTCATCAATTCAATTTATGAATATTAATGTATACCATACTAGTGTAATAATAAATCAGCAGTTCTTAAATGTAAAAATTAATTCTTAGCTGAAGACTGTACACATTAATTGTAAAATGTATTAAAAAGAATTATGATTGATTGGGTAGATTAAAGTAATTATGCTATACATTTCATGTTTATATGTTTCAGTATTTAAGTTTTAGTAAAGGCAATAAGTTATATTCAGCAGCGCAAAGAATATAATTCCATTATTCATAATAAATATTCAAAAGGATAATGCTTCAAACTAATTAGTCAAAACTAACATTTGTCATTTTGCAAGAGTTATTTTGTAAATAATGCACACTTTTTTTTTTACTTAAGGTTTATTTTTTTTGGGCAATCTCTTTACTAGGCTTTCAATATTGTCTGTATGCTTCTCAATGTCCAAATTCCAATGTTCATCTGTTTATCTTTCAAATGACTCATTTAATGGTGCCAGAAAGTCTTCCAGAGAAGAAAAACAATGTCCATGCATGTTTTTTTTCTTCTTCTTCCCCAAATTTGAGAATAAGTCAGAGTCTGGTAGACTCATGTCCTGACTGTAGGGTGAATGAAATAACACTTCTCATCAATATTTGCACAGCTCATAGGTCAGAATATTCTGGATGTGTGGGCAAGCACTGTCATAAGCCCAGCCTTGAGCAACAAAGGTTGACTTTTTGCATAATTTTAGCATGAAGTCATAGCTGTCACACTTGTTCCACATGGGACTCTTATCTTATAATGATTTTGGTGATCAAAAGCAAAAATCATCATTTGCTTGGCCTTTGATTGCAATCATCAACCTTTTTATAATGTGGGGAAGATGAATTTCTTCACTAATTGGATTTTGATTTCAACTTCGGCTCAAAGTCTCTAATCCACATTTTGTTAATAGCAACAATTTGACACAAAAATGCCTGACCTATGTCAGATCTTTGTTTCAGCAAGTTTGCAATGTGCTTGTATTACTACTTCTGTTCAGCGGTCAGAAGTGAGGGACCCATCATGCACAAATTTTCGTCTTCTGTAAATCACTTGTCAAAATATAGAATACTGATATTGGCAGAACCCCTGTGGCATCTTAAACTCCTCAACTGTTAAATGACAGTCTTTTTGTTCAGCATCTGCTACAAGTTTCACATTTCATTCATCTATTGATGTCTTTGGCCTTCCAGAACTTGAATCATCATACTTCCTTCTTAAGCCTTTAACTACAACTGATGTAATTTTCATTAATATTGTCAGTTAAGAGCAGAAAAAATGGGGTCAATCTAGGGAGAAAGGCACCTGGTGGTGATATGTTGGAATGTGGAAGGGTTATTAGATAAAATAAATAAAGATAAAATTAAGCTAATGATGAAACTAAGTTATATGGTAGCAGTGGTAGAAACATGAGTAATCAGCAGTGCTGAGATTATTTTTATTATTTTGGTAGAAATGGAAAGAAAATGAGAGGAAAAAAGTGAGTTTTGGGAAGGATTGGGTTGTTAGTAAAAAGGACAAGAAGCTTGGGAAAAAATAAGAGAAGGGTATATGTTCAGATAAATGTTGTGGGTTGTGTTACATACTATGATGAGAGAAGCAAAAAAATATAAGTACAGGAGTCATATATGATCTGCTAGGGGTGTCAGATTTTTATGATCCCAATTTATACAAAGAGCTAGAAATGAACATGAAGTGTTTAAACCAGAAGTATGATGTGGACTTAATGATAATGGAAATTTTAATGCAAGGGTTGAAGAACAATCATTATATGTAATCCCAAGTGAATATGATTTAACAAATGAAAAAACATTTATGCAAAGTTATAGTGAATATAAGACAAATAACAGAGAAGGTAGGAAATTGATTTAATTTTGTGAGGTTAACAATTTAATGTGTAATGTAAGAGGCTCAGATAAGCATGAAAAATTTACATTCATTAATCAAAATGGGCAAAGTGTGATTATTTGTGGTGTTCAAGAAATTTATGTAATGACATCATAAACTTTAAGGTTTTGAATATTGTATTGAATAGCTATCATTTTCCCTTATTAACAGAATTTGGAATTGGAAGTAAAGAAATAGAAGATGAGGACATAACTAATAGTGCGGGGAAGAACCCTAGAAAACTTTAGGAAGTGAGAAGAGAAAAGAGATTTATTTTGCAAAAAAGTAAGAGTCGGATGAAGGTAGAAATTTAAAATTCAGAACTATACAACTAATTGAAAAAGGGAGGTCTGATGAAGCAATGGCACTGTTATAGGGGTTGATGAAGAAGGGGTTGGTGTGATGATAAGTATTGTCTGGTAAAGAAATAGGTAGAAAGGGACTTAAAGAGGTGGAAACAAGCAGAAAAGGCTTATGAAAGAGAACAATTTTAATAACTAGATTAGGTTGTAAGTGTCTAATGGAGATAAAAAAGGAAAAATGGAGCGACAGAATCAGGAACTAGGTTTATAAAGTGGCAATGATGAGGAAGTAATAGAATATGGAAACTTGTGAAAGGATATGTAGAAGAGGGAAGTGCAAGATTGATACAATAGGGCCCAGTAGATGGGCTATTTTGAGGAATTATTCCAGGGAAAAAATTTGACAATATTAGACACTAAGGGAGTTTTAATAATTATATGGGAGAATTAGATCATGAAATAGGGAAAAAATGAGGTAAATGAGTAGGTAATATAATTAAAAAGAAATAAAGCTACTGGAATAGATGGCACATCAGGGGAATATTGGATGGTGTGGTGTGGAAATGAGGGAAGAAGACTATTTAATTGATATTGTTGTATGATTCAGTTAAACTAGACACTCTTAATGCTTCACTTACTTGTAATTTAATTTTACTTACATTTTAATTAAGAAGACTATTGTTTAATATAATAAAAGAAGGTGGGAAGATTCTCCAGAATTGGAAATTGGGGGTAATTGGGCCAAATTTACAAGGAAAAAGGGGATGTAAACAACCAGCAAATTATAGAGATATCGGTCTGATGTCTATGATAGGAAAAGTACAGGTGTAGCTAAACACTTGCAAGATTGGGCTGAGAAAGAGGAAAGTTTTCTGAGCTACAAATTGTATTTAGGATGCGAGATCCACCATGGATAATATTTTCATAATAAGAGCAATATATAAAGACTTAGCCGCCAATAAAAGAGAAAGTGATATATATTTTTTGTAGATTTAGAAAAGGCATTTGAATACCATTAATCAAGAGGCACTTTGGACCAAGTTTAGGGAAAAGGGGGTAAGTAAAAAATTCATAGGGTTATTGCAGAACAATATGGGAAATATGTGTTGAGCTAAATATACAGAAAATAGTCACAGATTGGATATGCAATAATATGGGGATAAGATAAGGATGCAAATTAAGTCCAATTTTATTCAATCTGTTTACAGATGAAATATTATATGAAATAGGAAAGAAGAGTACATATTGCCCAATAATTAATAATAAAAATATTCCAGAATTGCTGTTTGCAGATGATTTAGCAGAAATAGCAATAACAAGTAGAGGGCTAAATAAAGAAATATAAACAGTACTGAGATATTGTAAAGAATGGGGGTTAAAATAAATAAAAATAAATTGAATATTATGGTATGCAAAAAGAGATGAGAAATGGTAGCTTAAGGGTTACAAAATTGAAGTAGTAAAGAGATTGGACTATTTAGGAATAAGGTTAAATAATAATGGAAGATGGACAGAACAGAGGAAAATGTACTGAAAAGATAAGCTAACTATTAATATTATAAGAACTTGTTTGGAAAAGTACCAAGCATGGCTCGAGAGAATTTATTCAGCAATGGTTGAATCAAAAACTATGTATAGGTTTGAAATTTGGGGCATGGAGAAAGGGTGGGGGTATACGAGGTGGTATCCAGAATATTTGGCACTGGTGCTGCCATCTGGTCAAAAACTTACTTTGAGACTAATAACCGCCGTCAACCTCAAAGTAGTTCCCTTCCACATATATACACCGGTCCCAGCGATTCTGCCATTTTCCAAGTGCATGTTGGAAGTCCATGTTCTTTGAGGGTGTTTAGCACAGACAGCGTTTTTTCTTGAATCCTCTCAATTGTGTCGAACCGACGTCCTTTCAACTTGATTTTCAGTTCGGGGAATAGAGCGAAATCGCAGGGTGCCAAATCAGGCGAGTACGGTGGGTGGGGAGACAACCGTCATGTTGTTTTTCGTCAAAAAACGCCTGGTGAACAAGGAATTATGACAGGGCGCATTGTCATGATGCAACAGCCAGTTCCCTTGTAGCCAAAGTTCAGGCCGTCGTCTCCGCACATTTTCACGGAGCCGTGGCAAAATGTCACAGTAGTACGTGGAATTCACTGTTTGATTTGGTGGGACAAATTCTTTGCACAAAATCCTCTTGCTATCAGAAAAAGAGGAGCATGCTCTTGACTTTGCTTTTCACTTGTCTCGCTTTTTTTGGACTTGGTGAGTTCGGGCTCTTCCACTCGGAGGATTGTTGTTTTGTCTCAGGGTCATAAGCGTACATCCAGCTCTCGTCGCCGGTGATGACCCTGGACAAGAAGGTTGGGTCATCAGATATAGGCTGACGAAGCTCCGTGCTAACTTCAATATGCTGCGCCTTCTGATCAGCAGTCAGGAACCTTGGCACAAATTTTGCGACGACATAATGCGTGCCCAATTCATCAGTTAAAATTCGTTGGCATGTCCCATAACCAATTCCTTCATGAGCAAGGTCTTCAATGGTTCGACGTCGATCCTCACGAACAAGGTGTTGAACTTTGGCAACAATGTCAGGCGTTGTGCACCTGACGGGTCTACCGGTGTGAGCATCGTCTTCAATAGCTGTAAGGCCGGCCCTGAACCGAGCATGCTACTCAAACACATGTGTGCGGTTCATGCTTTGTTCCCCAGATACTTGTTGAGTCATTGCGAGGATCTCTGTAGTATTTTTCCTGAGATTTACACAGAATTTGGTGCACACTCTCTGTTCTAATCTTGGATCCATCATAAAATCGCCACACACTATACACAGAGTATCATGAAAAGTACCATAGAATCTGAACATCCCAGCTGCATGAAACTTTAAACACTCAGTCATCAGATGTGCTAGTGTTGCTACCTAGCATACAAAACTCTACTGCAGCTACTGTCCAGATGGCAGTACTAGTCCTGAATATTCTGGATACCACCTTGTCATATTCATCATAATCATATTCATAGAGCATTTGTAAAATTATATGGGATTACTGAGAGCAGCTCCAAATGGGGTAGCATTGGTCGAATTGGAAAGAGTTGCCAGGAAAGGTACAGAAAAGTATATTGAATTATTGGTATAAGGTAGAATTTAGAACAGAAAACTATATTGAAATATTGGTATAAGATAGAATCTAAGGAAGAAGGAGACATAGTTAAAGATTGTTTATGGACACAGTTTATGGGGAAAGAAACTGGTTATCTCAAATAAAGAGAATGGTACAAGAGATTTGAGTAGATGATTTGCATAGACAGCAGATTATCAATAGACAAGGATTGTGGATTAAAGTGAAACTATAGATAGATACTGAAAAGCAAGAAATATGGAATGGTTTACAAAACAAGAGTACCTTGAAATACCATTGAAATATCATGGTAAATTTAAGAAAGAATGGGGGTGGAAAAAATATGTAGATGTTTATAACAAAAGGGGAAGAGAGGGTTTGTTTGGGGTAAAGGAGGTGTAGTGAAGTAAAAGTGAAAAAGAAGGGGTGTCCAATATGTGAAAAAATAGAAAAGGATTTACATTGTATAATTGAATATTCAGAAACTAAAGAATGGACTGAATTAAATTTTTTTGGAATTTGCATTAAGGAGTTTTTGAGAAAAATTGGTAATTATGTAGGGAATTTAAGAGAGAAGTGGTGGAAGAAAGTGATTAAAGTAAGGGAAGAATAAATCTATGGAAATAATGTAGGAATTGAAGAAATGGTGGAAAGAAGAATAAAAAAAATGGGTAATTAGAGGAAAGTAGGATCTATCACATACATAACCAGGATCTTTCCCAAGATCCTAAAATCACAAACTCTAAGAGCTGTTGTACCAATTGTAAAAGTTAATGTATAGTAAATATGTAGAAATAAAGTATTCATTCATTCGCTCACTAGTGTTGCCATCCAATCCCCAGTACTGCCATTGTACATAATTATGAAATGACCCTCATGTATAATAACAGCCAAGTTGCTTTCAAAATTAGTATTGTCGAAAATACCGTGAATCCCATTCAACCATCTGCCAGTGATTTAATCATGTTGGAATTTGTTCAGTCAGTAGACAGCCTTTGCATGCATGACTAGCAGATGATTGACTGGGATACATATACATATCTATTTTAACTATGGAATAGCACAGCATTGCAACAGAATGCCTTAAGAATTGCCGTGATTTCTAGTATTGAACATGTTTGACTATATTACAATTAGTATATACATTTGTCCACATATCTGGAATGTACTAGTAACTGAAAATTGTGTGTTTATGAACATCAGGTGCACTGTGTGTCTGAAGGCGTTTTCTCAGACCAGCATTTTACAATCTCACATGGCCATGCATCTGAACCAGAGGGAACATTTATGTAATCAATGTGGGAAATCCTTCAGACAGAAATCACAATTAAGACTTCATGAACAACGACATGCAGGCCTTCGCAAGTATCAGTGCTCCGTATGTCCATATAAATTCCTAACAAAAGGTATGTATGTTTTTCATCAAAAGCAAATTTTAGATTTGGAGAAAAAAAGCAATCGTTCAGCCACCTAGAGCCCAGTCAGCTAATGGTGGTTTGTTGAATGAGAATTAACTATGATGCACTGCAACTACAATTTCACTGCGGTCTAAGTTTAGTCATGTTTCAGTAATCCTTGATCAGCTCAATTTGATCAAAAATTATGCACATGGCCAATAAACTTGTTCCCCCCCAAAATATTCTTCTTTCGTTTTTTGATTTATTTCTCTTCTTTTGTTAGTATTTCAGTTATTAATTATAGTCTTTGTTCCTCTCAATGCTTGCAATATCCACAGTATGTGTTCTGCTGTTTGACAATTTTCTATTATTATATTTAAAGACTGCTGATTTATTTTGATTGATATATCTTTATTAAAGGAGTGAAAATGCTCATTATTATTCTTATAATGATCACTTACATATCTTTTTGTAGCTTTTTCTGTTTTTCCTTGGAATTTCAAAGCTTTGATTATTTTTTTTACTTTTAGCTTCCAGTAGGCCCCTATGAATTTGCATTGTCTGTGTATATTTGAATAATGATTCTTAAATTTTGGTTTACAGATCAAAAAGTAGCCAAATTGGTCTAAAATTTAGATTATTAAAATAATATTTAAAATTTGTTTTGACAATTTGTGCTTTTTACAAAATTTATTAACATTCCTACAAGGTAAAAAGTTCAATTTTAACTTTAATTTTAGCTCTCTTAATAGCTATGTTTTTTGCTATTCAAGATGTTCCTTTAAAATGTGATTCTTAAATATATTTTATTTATACAGGAGATATGGAAAGACACCAAAGAATTCATACAGGTGAGCGTCCGTATGTGTGTGAAGAATGTGGGAAAACATTCACAAGACAGCAATCTCTGAATGAACATATGAATCGCCATTGGGGACTCAAACCGTACCAGTGTAAATATTGTAGGAAAGGTAAAGACTCCACAACTCCATGTTGAAGATGCATGATAGTAATTAGATTCACAAAAGATTAATAATAAGGAGAAGAGATAGAGAGAGAGTTGCATGTTCTCAAAAATTACTTTGAACTGAGGATTTTGATAACCTTATTCTGATTGCTATTATTGACTTCTCAGTCTGAGACTAATTTATGGGTGAAGATAATTAAATAGTTCACGTTAACTCCACTTATACAATAATACATGTTTCAGGGGCATCGTACCTATCATCAGCTGATGATCAACTACTGGATGTGGTGGCTAAATTCCAAAGTTATTTTTTGACTGTCTCTGATGGTTCAATAGGAACTTTTGAGTTCGTCTATGGATCGAACATCAAAATTCATTAAGTAACTAAAAATGTTAATTGGAACATTGCACAGTGAAGCCAATCATAAATTAAGATCAATGTATAATTCAAACAAACTAAACACTCTTCATCTTCACTTGTTAAAATATGTAGGACCGGTTTCACGAACACTTCTTTTGAATTGTCAGCCCATAGTCTAATGGAGAATAAACCATTATGCTGTGGGATTGTGTAATCTCTGTTGGAGGTACGATGAACTTAAAGTTTATCTGCTCCACCAGAGCAGATTACACATTTCCACAGCATAACAGTTTATCCCCCAGTCAACTATGGGCTAATGATGTGAACGAAGTGTTTGTGAAATTGTTCCTACATTATTTTAACACGTAAGCAGAGCAGAAAAGTGTGTAGTTTGACTCAATTATACAATGATCTTAATTCAAGTATTTACTATTTTTTAGGATACAAATTTTTTCCCAAATAGATAGCTCTATTGGGTTGAGAAATTCTTTCAGCAGCTTAACCTCTGGTTTAATTTCATGATTTTGGATCCAAAAGTGAGCTGCCACTGCTGATTTATTAATTTTTTTAAAACAAATATTTCTAAAGTGTTCTTTTCCCCAAATTTCTAATTTTCTCTTCAATTTTCCAATGTACAAAAATGATTATGTAAATAGAAATTTTGTTAAAAAGGTAAATCTACAAACCAAATAAAAAGAATCTTTTCAATAATTGCAATAAAATTTTAACCAAAGCACTTTAGGAAGTTAAAACAAATTAAAAACAGAGTTGCACAAAGCAATCCAGTACTGCCTAAATTTTATGCACTTCCTAACATTCATAAAAAGGATATCATGAGACCAATTATTAACAATATAAATTCACTTGCATACAAAATAGCAAAGATATTAAATACAATTTCTACTCTTTTAAAAATTTTCAAAGTTTGGGCATCAAAAATTAATTTAATTTAGCTGAAAAACTCCAAAATATCAGACTTGCAAAAGAAGACATAATGGTGTCTCCCCATCATCCCAAAAGAAACTCATACAAAAATGTTAAGGAAATGGTTTACTCTCTTAAATTTATAAATAGAAGAAATACAAAATTTACTAACATATGCATTCAGCAAAATTTCTTCAGCTTTAACCAAAAATTTTACCAACAAATTTCTGGTCTTGCAGTAGTATGCCCCTGTCTCCATTTCTAGCAAATTTATTCATGAGCTTTGAAATACATATAACCAAAGCCATCTCATTAATTTTCAAGACATGATATTGGTATGTGGGTATATTTGCAATAATATGGAAAAATATGGAAAAAACATTCAATAAATTCTCTGAAACTCCTTAATTTACACCATAAATCTATATAGTTTACCATGGAAGAAGAGAAAAATGGATGACTCCCAATACTAGATTTAAAAATTATAAGAAATGCAGACAAATTGAACTTTGAAATCCATAGAAAAGACACATACATAGAAAATTACATAAAAAATAACAGTCATAATCTACTTAATACAAATATGTGGTTGGCATACTGAATAATTAATATCTCACTTACAAAAACAGAGTACAAAACAGAATACCAACAGATAATTAATACAGCAATAATTAATGGTTTCAACAAAGACACAATAATAAAAATTATCAATAAATTAAAAAGACAAAAATTTGTAAGAGAGATTTCCATATAGAAGAACATCAAGGAAAAAATACAAACTCAAAAGTTTCACATATCATCTAACTTCCACAACAAATTCAAAAGGATATTCAAAGAGCAAGGCCTTAAAGTTAGCTCCAAAGAACAAATATAATATAAAAAAAAATTTACTACATCCCACATTAATAGACAGCATACCACAGAACAGAAATCAGGAATTTACAAAATTAAATGTGCAGATTGTAATCAAAAATACATCAGAAAATTGAGAGAAATTTAGAAATTCAGAGAAAGGAACACTTTATTTGTTTTAAACAAATTCATAAATCAGCAGTGGCAGCTCACTTTTGGACCCAAAATCATGAAATTAAACCAGAGGCTAAGCTTCTAAAAGAACTTCACAACCTAATAGAGCTATTTACTTGGGAAAAATTTTCATCCTGAAAAACAGAAAAAACTAAATGAATTTTGATCCAGCTACCACATTGAGAAGTCAGTCAACAGCTAATAATGGGGTCGATTACTCTCCCATGTCCTAATGTTGTGTAGTAAATGATGTGTGAACAAATTCTCATAGGATATATTACCATTCCATCATCTATAGCTTCCTAAGTACAATTTAAATTAAGGTAATATTTGGCTGAGGTTATCAGGGTCATATATCTTCTCATTCTTATGTAGTTGCTGTATTAATCTTTTCATTTCTGAAAATTCTTCTCTATATGTGAAAATATTCCACCATTCTGTTATTTTTAATGTGATCAAAATATTCCACCATTCTGTTATTTTTAATGTGGTCAAATACATATGTAAAGAAGCAACAAAACTGTTAAAGAAAACTATATATTTCTTCAAGGTGCAAGAATATTTATTTTATTTATTTATTTATTCTGGTAGAGCTAAGGCCATTAAGCCTTCTCTTCCACTCTACCAGTCTAATAATAGAATACTCTTACATTAAGGACAACTTTATGTAAATTATGTTTATATGAACATAATGTGATTATTTTTATGTATATATAAAAGTAATCTTTCCCCTTTAAGTTCTTGTATTTCTGGTGGGAAAGGGGGGGGGGGGGAATCTGTAGAATCATATTAGTGGCCATCATTTATGCAAAAACCCAACTTTGTAAATAAATTCATTTTTGTCATACCAACATTTATAACACTGACACTTTAGCAAAAAAAGGAGTCGCCATATTCTTAAAACCAAGAAAAATTTAATTGTGCATCCTGCTTAATTGTCTGGCATTTTTGCCTGTCAGAACATCTCTTCCATGAAATTGATCAAGGAGAGTCACTGCCCATTGTATAAGGATGTGAATACTATCCTAAACAAAGAGCTTTTACTGAAATGGAGCCAACTTTATAGCAATAAACAAATGAAATATATAGAGTTAAAAGTAAGAATTTTCATGTGAAATATAGTATAACAAATTATTTATGAGGAAATCACTCAAATTTCACTAATTTTATTCCACTTAATTGGACATGTTTCAAAGGCTGTTGCCTTCATCATCAGAATAGTTCCCTGTCATCTTCATAGCATGGAAGTTTATTGAAAATGCTAAGCAAAATACAAACTACAAGCGGTCTCCACCTATCTGGTCCAGACCATTTTAGGTGTACCTCCTCACGATCACAGAAATTTTAATACAATAATGATTGTATACTAACCCATTATCTAAATTCTAAATAATTAAATAAAATACAAAATTTCCCCCTTGACTGCATCAGACCCCAGTCCCCAGTTCATTCCAGGGGACTAGGCTCAGATCCAACCCAGGGGACTAAAATAAAATATTTCTATTACTCTACCTATACCATTATTTTATTAGCTACTACAGTCTCTACAAACTACTAATTCTTTTATTTCTCAAACATCTACTATAATGAAATTTGAAAATTATAAAGTGCTAAGAAAAATTTAAATACAACTACAATGGGGCATCCACCTATCTATAGGTGTAACCCCTCACAATTATAATTGTTGGTACTATAATAATATCTTTTCCTAAATTCTAGATAGTTAAACAAAGTATAAAATTTCCACATTGATTGCGTCAGTTTCCAGTCCCCGGTTCATGAGCAGCAGCCTTTGGAATTCCAGGGCACCAGGCCCCGACCCAACCCATGGCACTAAAATAAATATTTCACTTATTCTACCTCTACCAATTATTTTATCAGCTATTTACAATCCTTACAAACTACTAATTCCTTTATTTCTGAAATACAAATATAATATTACATTTATTCACCTTCTAGAGCAATTTCCAATATCCCAATCTCAATAATTCAATAAATTTAATATAATTTCACTCCCAATCTTTCCTAGATCAATGACATTTTTCATAATCATCAGATATATTCTTTATCATCTAAAATTTATCTAAATTACATATTTTTCACCTGACCATTTCCATTAATTTTTACCTTCCATAGAAACTCCCCTAATTTGGGTATTTGTTCATGATCTTAAAAGATCTCTCTCAATACAATTCCTTTATTCCTCATTAACCATTTCTTACTAATTAAACTTACCCTCCAAACATTTGTGGCTTTACATTGGAAGAAAATATGAATTTCATCTTCCTTCTCCCCACAGATGGGACACATTCCTGAAATAACATTTCCCCTCATTTCCCTTAATTTCCAAACACCTAATTGAAATCAGGCTGTCCCTTCTCTTTCATTTTTCTTGCAAATTAAAATATACTTCTCCTTTTCTGGGCCATTGTTTAATGCCTAATAATAGCCAGTGAGTTTTTCCCCCTAATCTGGGCAAATAAAATTTGTTTATCCATATCTTCCATTCTTGATCTCACTTCCCTCCAACAACCTCTTCTAAAATATCCAATTTTAACCCAAAAATCTCCTAACCCATTTCTAAATAAATGTTCTCTAATTTGTAAATTAATTTCCCAAAATTATTTTACAGAAAATTCATAGTATTAAATCCATATTACACCACCCCTCCTCTATACCACACATTTCCCCTCTATAACCTGAATAAACCTATCTGGAGAATAATAGAACAATATCTGAACCTTACCAAAATTTGCATCAATCAAACCAACTTCACATTCAGAGACAATTATCTATACACAAAAGAAGGGTTTAGCAATGGGAAATCCACTCTCACCATTCTTGGGAGATATGTATGAGAATGAATTTCTTAGAAACAAAATTAATTGAGATTCTTCCACATATATACAAATGTTGGTACCATTATGTTGATGATGTCTTTGCAATAGTAAATGAAAAATGGAAAGAAGATGCTATTAAACTACTCAAACCATTAAACTCACAATGGAAATAGAAAACAACAAGTTCTTCCCTTACTGGATAAAAAATTATAAAAAATTTCACTATACTGAAATTTGGCATATTCAGAAAAGATTCCTACACAGATGATTATATAAAAAACACAGCCACAATCCAAAACAACATAAACTCACAATAATCAACAGCCTCCCATTCAGATTAACAAACCTACCAATAAGCAAGTCAGAATACAAATCTGAGTACCATAAAGTCTATAGATATGACACAGAAAAATGACTACACAACAGATTTGGCCAAAAGAAAATAGAAAAATTAAAAAAACAAAATAAATATAAGACATCATCATGCTAAAAGGCTAAAAAGCAGATCATATATACAAGAAATTCACATTCCATCCATGGGCACACCAAAAGTTCCAGAAGAGTTTTAAAGATGCCAACATTATTTTGGCTCCAGTGAACAAATGCAGTTTAAAAAAAAAACTTCTGAAAACCAACACAAAAGACAAAATTTGCTAGGAAAAAAATCAGGTATTTACAAAATCAGCTACAAAGACTGCAATATGAAATGTATAGGCAAAACAAAAAGAAGCATTTCCCTATTGTTTAAGGAACACATGAGAAATGTAAAATATAAACACATGGAAAAATCAGCAGTAGTATACCATTTCTGGCATTATCTTCCAAATAACAGTTACCTCATCACTAAGTTCATAAAATACATGAGCGACATCTTAATACTATGCTGGGTCGAAAAACAGAATTATATTTTAATTTGCAAGAAAAATGAAAGAGAAGGGACAGCCTAATTTCAATTAGGTGTTTGGAAATTAAGGGAAATGAGGGGAAATGCTATTCCAGGAATGTGTCCCATCTGTGGGGAGAAGGAAGATGAAATTCATATTTTCTTCCAATGTAAAGCCACAAATGTTTGGAGGGAAAGTTTAATTAGTAAGAAATGGTTAATGAGGAATAAATGTATTGAGAAAGATCTTTTAAGATTATGAACAGATACCGAAATTAGGGGAATTTCTATGGAAGGTAAAAATTAATGGAAATGGTCAGGTGAAAAATATGTTTTTTTTTATTTGATTTATTTATGGATGCCCTTTAACAATTCAGGTCATCAGCATCCATTCAATTCAGGGCATGAAATGGCCAACAAATTTTGCTCAGAGGCCTCTTCTTTCAGGCTTGACGTTCTTTTTCGTGCCGTAAATGTACGACACAGGACCCATGGCTTTACTTCCCTTCGCTTTTCATTGATGTCAGCAGGCTACCAAGAAAAGGATCGTTCTGTTGTGAATTGTAAAGAAGGTGTTGTTCTTTTGGATGATGGCGCAAAATCAGATACAGCTAAAAGTAGTTCATGAAACCATTATCCATTTTGGTTAGGAGATTCTAGTGCACCTGCAGACATTGCATTATCAAATTATCATCTTTTCCTATCTTTGAATAATCATCTGTGTATACAGCCATTCTAAAATTGTGTCAATTTTGAAATTGTAATGGACGAATTATTATTATTATTTTTTTTTTCCTTCCTGCCCTAAAGTGTTCTATCACAATGGAATTCATAGTCTTCCATCACTTTGGCGGAAGGTCCTTGATAGCTAAGTGATTATATTTTATCTAACTCTATTTTGTTTGGAGAATGATGCTTTGAATTATCTGATATAAAACCAACAGAACATAATAGTCGCTTGACTGTATTGGTTCCGACACGAAATTAAATGTTATATTCAACAGAACTTTTTTTTCCATAGTACTTTATATTTTTCTCTCCTTGTTAAGACTGAATTTGAGTAAACTTATTTCTTTCAGATCATTTAGCTCAATGAAGAGTATTTCAGTTGTTTTTCACATCAACAGGACTATTACAGGGGATGATTTGCATGAGGTAATGACATTATTAATAAAACATAGCATTATTAAAGAACATGCAGAATCATAATCTCAATACTGTAACTAACATTAATGCAGGCTTCCACTGTTTAACTTCCTAAGATGTTGGCCTTTGGTCTAGTGGTAACCATACTTGCCTCAAAGTCCCAGGGTTGATATATTTTTTGGGGGGCGTAAAAATCCTAAGAATGGCTTCCTTTGGAAGGGAAGCAAAGCCATGGGTTCTGTGTTATAGATATACAGCACACAAAAGAACCTTTAATCATGATAGAAGAGGTCTCTCAGTAAAATTTATCAACCTTTTCATGCTTTTAATTGAATGGTTGCTGATGACCTGAGATGTTAAAGAGCATCCATAAATAATGGAAATAAAAAATAAAATTTCTAATACACTTCTAAGCACTTGTTCATTATTGGGATACATCTTGTCTAACTTAAACATAACCATGGGCGAAACATTTAGGAGACAGCTTGAAATGAAAGCAAGAGAGCCTTGACATACATTGCATTCTTACTGATGACATTCCAACACCTGATGCATAATCATAAACAGCATGAAGCAGATTCAAAATATGCTTTACTTGAACTGTAATAGAAAAGCACATTTTTCAATAATTGCAGCATGGTAAATTACATGTACAATTGTGAGTGATGTCAATGCTTACATGTATGTATTTATTACTTTTCCACTCATGCCAGTCATTGCATTTGGAAAATTATTTTATACTAAACATTGATACATGCTTGCATAACTTTTATATCTAAAAAAACTTTGTTGAGTATATTGCAATGGCAAGAGGTTTACTTCTAGCATTGGACAGCTCAACTTTCAAGCAGAAGTATTCACCATAATGACTAGGATATGGAAGAGTAGAAACAAATTGCATAAAATTAGATATATCTGTAACTTGCAGATGGCCAAACAGCCTGAAAGGTTCTTGAGATAGAGTAAGTCAAATAAAAATTGCCCTGGGAATAGTGAAAGAACCTAATGAAACTGGCAGAACACAATTCAGTTTAGCGAGGACAAAGAGGAATCCATGGCTATGAAAGGGAAATGATTTGACCAAAGAGGGATATGTTAGATTCATATGAACTTATCTCTTGAAACTTAACAGCAAAGTAGTAAAATAATATCCTACATTTATGTATTCAACTTGTTTACACTAAACTCCACTTACTTATATAAAACTAAGACATGTTTCTGGAGCACTCACTCCCATCTTCAGTGAAGAGTCGGTTAACAACTGAAGATGGGTGTGAGTGCTGCCAAAACATGTCTTAGTTTTGTGTAAGTAGGTTAGTTTAGTGTAAAAAGTTGAATACATAAGGTAGGATATATTATCACTGCATTGTCTACAGCTTCATAAGTACAATTTATTGGTAAAATAATATTGATGTTGGTTTGGTGACAGTTACTTACTTACTTGGTTTTTTTAATAAGTAATGTTTGAGAACATTCCCATCATCAACAGAAGGCCAACTGTGGAAACTTTGGAGAAAGTTGCCATCACTAACCTAAAATTGCAACCAAGTACTGAAAACAATTTTAAACATTTATAAAATTTGCAAACTTTAACAAAAGACAATAGTTAAAATGTAAATTGGAACTGGCATAGTGAAACCAATCATATAATTTATATTATTGTATGATTTAGTTGAACTATGCACTCTTAATGCTTCATTTGTCATAATCTATAGAATCGGTATCGAGAACATTTTAGCCTAGCTGATGATGAGAACGAAATGTTCTCGAAACCGGTCCTATATATTATGACAAGTAAGTGAAGCATTAAGAGTGTTACTTCAACTAAATCATACAATAATATCAATTAAAAGACAATAGTTTTAATTTTAACTATAATTTTACTACAAATGTAAGATTAAGTTGTTATTATGAAAGTTAAAGATTCGTTGTAACTGTCATCAATATCAAATGTATTAATTTATGTAAAATATTAAATTCTAATGTACACCAAAAGAGAATTTCAAACATGTAATGGATCATGTAATGAGAAATATCAAAAAAAGTAAATAAATAAAGAATGCGGTTCAAGGCAGGTCACAAAAACTACATAAAATGGACATAATTAAACAAGACCAATAACAGGGCAAAATGATTTCCATAAAACTGAAAAGGTAACTGAACCAGAGTTTGGGAAAGTGAAATAAAACAGCGTATTATTTATTATCTGAACAAATAGCAAGATCAGAGGGGAAACAGGCTTTCATTTTCAATCTATATTTGTGGATTGATGGGCAGATGGTAGCTGTACAGGAAAGTGATATAAGTGTCAAAAGGAAATGAATCAGCAGGATGCATCAATTGCTGTGGGGCCGGAAACAACACTGACGAAGTCCAAAGGTTGGGCAGAGAGCAGCTCCATCAGCACTAGAGGTTAGATTGTCTGAGTTTAGTAGACATATGCGAGATGAAGGAGGTGTAGAGAAGATTGCAGACAAGAGGAAGATGATGTAGTGGGTACACCACGAAGGAATGATGTGAGAGCGGCAGAAACAAGGAAAGTAGTATTGCTGAGTAAGAAGGAAATACCGCTAGCATGTGGACTGGCGGAGAGAGGGAGCAAGGCGTGGTTGGAGAGCAGTGAGGGCAGGACGGATGAGGACAACATCATATTGACTCCTAATGGCAGTATTTTCATGCTAGACAAAGAAAAGGTGACAACTTCAAGAAAGGGAATCGAGCTATGGAGCAAGAAAGTGTTAGAGAAATTTAGAAACAGAAAGGAATTGCAATAGGGTGTGGGGGAAGGAGGTTGGGATTTTGGAGCTGTGAAGGTTTAAAAAATAAAATGTATACAGGGAAGTTGAAACAATTACTAGGAAAGATAGATTACTTGGGAGTAGTATAAATATGGCTAATGGAAGTGAATGCAGAGATGGATGATTTTACTTATGTTGGAATAAAAGGAGAAGTGGTGGCAAAGAAGGGAAGAGCCTCGGGAGACAAGGACTATTTTGTTAGGAAATCATTGAGAAAAATAATAATAGAAACATGGGCAAGGTCAAAAAATGCTTTGTGGGTTGTAATGGATGATAAATTGATAGATGAAAATATCGTATGTCTAAGAATAGTGTATAATCCACCAGGATCCTCACAGTACCATAACCCTGATCTGCTTAAGCAACTGGAAAGTGATAAAGAGAATTTAAGAGAGAAGTATATGAATGCAGAGATTATAATAGTGGGGGATTTCAGTATCAGAGAAGGTGAGGGAGATGTGAAATTTGGGACTTTTATGGTATAGGACAATGAAATAATGATTAAAAAAGATACAGTAAGGCATAGCAAAGATAAATATAGTGATAGAGGTAGTGAACATTTTTTGGAATTTTGTGAAGTGAATGCACTAGATATTCTGAATGGTAAATATGGTGAAGATGTATTGGAGAAATTTACTTTTGTTAATAATAATGGTCAGAGTGTTATTGACTATGTATTATGGCCAGTCACCGTGGGGTTTATTGTGAGCAACTTTAAGATACTTAATTTTAACTCAAGTAGTGGTCATTTTCCTCTGGTTGTGGATATAAAAATTCATTCAGAGTATGTAGTGGATAATTCAGGGGAAGGGGTGAATGGGACTAGCCAATATGGATGGAGGATCAGAGAAACAAATTTAAACAAACTCTGGAATCAAAGTATGGTCAAATATACCAACATGGAATAAGTTAAATGTTAAAAAATAATAAAGTACAGAAGGCAACCAATAGCATAAATACATTAATGCAAAGAGCTGGAGATGGGATGAAAAACAGGGATGGGAATTGGGGAAAGAGGTGAAGAATGATATAATAATGAATGTAAAGTAACAAAAAATTGCTGAAGCAAATGCTGATAAAATGGAGAGAGGCAGGTCATGAAGAGTCAAAGAAAGAATACTTAGACGGGGAAATATTTTATAACTTGATGATAGAGAGCAAGAAACATGAGTGGAGAAGGAAAAATGAGAAAAATTTAATCAGGATATTAAGTGAAGGAAATATTAGTAGGAATTGGAAAATGTTAAAAGTAACTTAGAACAAAAAAAATGAGAGTTATAACTCCATTCCACATAAATATGCAGTTTTTCACAGTTTGGCACACAGATTGATGAATATTCCACTCAATGAAGCAGAGTGCAAAATAGAATATAATCAAATAATAAAGACAGCTATAATCAATGGTTTCAACAAAAACACAGTGATAAAAATTATTAATAAACCTAAAAGACAAAAAGGGATAAGAGAAGTTTTCACACTGAAAAACACAAAAGAAGAATACAAATTCAAAAGTTTCACCTACCATCCAATTTACCACAATAAGTTCAAGAAAATCTTCACAGAGCACGGGATAATGTTAGCCCCAAAGAACAGATACAACATCAAGAATTTATTAGGTTGCACAGTAAAAGACTCCACGCCAACAGAACAGAAATCAACAATTTACGAAATAAAATGTCCAGATTGTGAACAGAGCTACATAGGCAAAACAAAAAGAAATTTGGAAATTCGGAGGGAAGAACATTTTAGGAATATTCAGTTTAAACAGGTGGACAAATCAGCAGTAGCAGCTCGCTTTTGGACCAAAAACTATGAAATAAAACCAGGAATTAAACTGCTGAAACATCTTCACAACCCATTGGAGTTATCCACTTGGGAAAAAATTTTCATATTAAAAAATAGGGAAAACCTAATGAATTTCGAGTTTCCTCGTATGGATGAGCTCAGCAACTTTCTACTTCAACCAACAGAGGCCAACACAGGAACATCTGTTTGTCCAGCCATAGTTTCGAGAAACAGCGGTTCAGTGAGCAACTGAAGATGGGAGAGATTCTCCCGAAACGCATCTTACTTTTGTGTAAGTGAATGGAGTTTAGTGTAAAAAATGAATACCTAAGGTTTTATTGCTGCTCCATTGTCAACAGCTTCGTAAGTACAAGATTTAACTTAGAACAAGTTTGTAACTAAATCCAACATAAATCCAGAAGAGTGGATAAAATATTTTATAACTCTTTTTGGTGAGCATAGTAGTTTAAAAGCAATGCCAAGATTAGAAGTAGGAATGGGCTATGTAGAAATGTGGGATAGTGAGATGAGCGATGAAGAAGTAGTTAAACAAGTGAAATTAATGAAATAGAATAAAGCTACAGGAATAGATGGTATTCCACCAGAATTTATAAAAGAAAGGTGTTGTGGTGCAAACAGAGTTAAGTTACTCACAGAGTTATTTAATTTAATTATGGCAAAGGAAAGTGTAGGTATGCCAAAAAATTACAGAGGTATTGTATTATTATCAAATGTTGGAAAAGTTTTTGCAGGCATTTTGACAAATTGTCTACAAAATTTGGTTGAGGAATATAAAATTATTTCAGAATTCCAAATGGGATTTTGCAGGGGAAGATGCATGATGGATAATATATTCAATATAAAAATATTAGTGGACAAATATTTAAAAGATAAGAGAAGAAAATTGCACATGGCATTTGTGCATATGATTGCATAGAGCTACAATTGTTATGGGATAAATTACTGAGTAAGGGAGTAAGTTGTCATATGGTGAATATTCTTAAAGCATTATACAAGAGAAATACCTTCTGTGTGAAAGCTGGGGAAGGAATGGTAACAAGAGAAATAATTCAACAGAAGGGGTTAAGACAAGGGTATAAGTTAAGCCCAGTGCTATTTCATTTGTTTATTTATGACATTTTAATAGAGATAAAAAGAGTTACAATTCATTGCTAGTTATTAATAATGTCACAATCCTAGGGTTATTATTTGCAGATGATTTAGTTGTTGGATCCATCTCAACAATTGGCTTAAAGCAGTCCTTGCAGCAAATAGACAAATACTGTAATGATTGGAACTTGGAGGAGAAGACTCAAATAGTAGTATTCAAGAAAGAAGCAAAATTGAGTAAATATGAGAAGTGGAGGAAAGGAGATAAAGAGTATAAGGCAGTTAGAGACTGCCACAGGTGGCCGAGGTCGTTAAGGCACGGAATCGTGAGTGGGAGGTCTGGGTTCGAATACTGCCAGGACCGTCCTCCCTGACTGAGGTTTTTTCCAGGTTTTCCTCAGTCCTCATAAATGGCAAATGCCAGGGAGGTACCCTAAACGTAGGCCTGGAACGATTCCTTCCTTAAAAACAAATCCTTTCCCAATATATCCTTTCATCTCATGTATCATCATTGCCCATTGCCTGTGGTGCCTCTGTAGCAAAAACAGGCATTAAACACTATTCATTCATTTATTCATTCATTCATTCATTTGCAGTTAGGGATTGCATTTATTTAGGAGTTAAAATTGATGGGGTGGCAAATGGGAAAAGCAAAAAAAATTAGCTTTGGCAAAAGAGAAAGGAGCAATGGCAACAGTTAGAGGTTACAAATATAAAACATCAGATATAAATGTTAAGTGGCTGGAAAAAATTTATAGTATGATGGTTGAGGTAAAAATGTTATATGGTATTGAAATATGGGGACTTGAAGGAGGATGGGAAATTGTGGATGTTGTGGATATTGTGCATTTTATAGATAAATTTTAGGAGTACCGAGTACAACAGCAAAGGAAGGTGCACAAATTGAAATGGAAAGAGCTCTCAAATATTGGTTCAGAATCCTAAACTTAGATGAAAGAAATTTGTTAAGGAAATGCTTAGAATTTCGAGAAAAGAGTCTAAGGAGCAATGGGTGGAGTAATAGTCTTAGGATAATTCTGGAAAACAATGGAATGGGGAATATTTGGAGGAGGAGGGAGAACAATGAAAAGGATTTTTGGAAAGTAGTAAGAAAGAGATTGGAAGATATAGAAATACAAAAATTGTTTAGTGAGATAGCTGGCAAAAGATCTTTAGTATTTTATATACCGATAAAAAACAAATGGGAAAGAGAGAGATATATTGATAAATCAAATAAATAATAAAAAGAGGGCATTGCATGGTTAAGAGCAGGTGTGTGGAGATTAAAAGGAATAAGGAAAGGGCTTCCTCAGAATCAGTGCCCAATATGTGGGGGAAAGCAAGATATGGAATAAATAGTGTTTGAGTGCAAAGGGACCGGACTCTGGAAGAAAAAGTTTGTAAATGAAAAATGGTTTAAATTAGATAGAAATATAGCCTTAATGAAAATCTTTAGTAAAGATAGCCGGAATGTAGGGTAATCCCTGAGTAAAGTTAAACATAAATGGAATTAGGTACTAAGAAGGGAAGTAAATCAAATAACTTAAAGGGTTGCATTTGATTAATCATATTAGGATGCAGATAAAGGTGATTATGGTTGGGAGTGGGTTATAATGTTATCAAATTTGAAATGTAGCATTTAGTATGCATTTGAGAAATGAAGTCATTATTAGTTTGTAGAGGTTGTAGCTAGGTATAGGTAGAGTATTGAAAAAATTTTATTTCCGACCTTAGATTGAGTTGGAGCCTGGTCCCCTGGAATTCCAGTAGGCTGCTGCTGATGAACCAGGGACTGGGGACTAATGCAATCATGGTGGAAATATTGTATTGTTCAATTATATTAGAACTTGGATAAAGGTGATAGAATAAAACTATTATTTACATTTTTTGTAATTGTGAGGGGGCATACCCTAAAATGGCTTGGGCCACATAGGTGTAAGCCCCTGGTAGTTTGTATTTGTTCTTAGCATATCAATAAATTTCAATTTCAATTTATTATCTGAACACAATTTTTTGTGACATGAGTTAATTTAAGTATTTTAATCAATGATTCACACAGCCACAAGATTTATATAAGGTCTCTATTAAGAAACTGGCAAAATCTTGTTTCTTTTAAAATCAAGAAGGAAGAAATACAGTATATTAATCATTCAGAAAAATAAATGGCTACAAATGTGTACATGGTATAAATTATTATTTAATTTTATTAAAAGCAAAATAGGCTCTAATAAATAAATCCTCTTTTTTTTTGTTTGTTTCTAGGTTTCGTGGAAATGTCAGCATGTTATAAACATATCAAACTTCATGAAAGGACAAAATCTGAAGCAGATACGGTGCATATTAGTTCATTTTAATTTGCATGCCTTGGGGTAAGACCAGGTGGAAGAGCAAGCTATACATTTTATATTTTACTTAGTTAAATAAAACAATTTTTTTTATTATGCTTTAAATATTCTTTTCCTACAGTGCAAAGTTGTAGTGGAGGTGGTGGTGATGTGGATTTTTTTTTAAATAATGTTTAATGCCCATTTTAACTACTGAGACATCACAGTTGGTGGACACTGGTGATACATGAGATGAAATGATAAATAAGGGAAAGAATTTTTTTAAAGGAAGGAAGCATTCCAGGCCTAAGTTTTAGGGTACCTCTCCAGAATTTGCCATTTATTAGGACTAAAGAAAACCTAGAAAAAGCCTCAATCAGGGAAGAATGCTCCTGGTGTGAATCAAACCCCAGACGTCTTGTTCATGAGTCCATGCCTTAATGATCTCGGCAATCCATGGCGATGGTAATGGTTATTATTGTTGTTATTGTTAATAATAATAATAATAATAATAATAATAATAATAATAATAATAATAAAGTCAAACTTGTATACTGTGCATATACTTTTCTTCAAAGTTCTATTCTTTTAAGCAATGGCAGAAACAAATACATAAGTACACAATAGGGATAAGTTTTGAAATGTGCAACAATAAACATTCAGAAACCTACTGCACTTTTAAACACTCTACAGCACATTTGATAAATATTGCTGGAAGCAGTATGCCATTTATTTGCTGTAATAGCAATTTAGTTCCTCTTCATAGGCAGCAACAGTTTCTTTCAGACAGGAGAATCAGGTTATTTTTCTTCTTCTAGAAGTTGCTTGGTGTCAACACAGGACTATTTAAATATGCAGGTGTTCTTTCAAGAAAAGAGACTGTTGAATTGGCTGTGTGAGCACAGGCATTATCATGATGCAACAGAATGTCTTACACCCTACATTTGGTTTTCTATCATGGGTTTTTGAGAACACCTTAGGTAGACAGACCTCCATAAACCAATTTGGAGCAGTTATGTTATGGTTTTCAGTATGTGACTGCTTGCTCAGAAAAAAATGGCTACCAATTTCTTTCTTGATAAATATAGTTTTAAATAGCGAGAATTTTCATATTAAATATAGCACAGAGATTGTGGTCATTTTTTGTGTCAAAGTCTTCACATACCTGTAGCATCAGGATTTTTTGGCATCCAACATGTAACTGTAGGTCATTTTGCAGTAGAAAATCCAGAGATATCCACAGGTAACAGATAATTCATGTTTATTGTTCTGTGATGTTCGAGAATTTTGTATGGAGTAGAGAGAGATATGGGGTCTAGGAATAGGGTGAAAAAATATGTATCTAGTAGCATTTTATAGGCAAGTTCTGGATTTGTTAAGTGCATCCCTTGAATGAATAAATTAATTTATTTCAGCAAACAATATTACAATTAAATTTACAGCAAACAAAATATCTAAGGATTTAGCACAATAAAAACTACTACTCCCATCCCATGTACTCTTTTACACTCAGTCATACAGGAAAATACAACCATAGTCACTAGTAAATCTTCCCGAGGTACTGTGTAACCAAGTGGCCCGAATAGTTTCAACTTTGCAGTTACTAAACTAACAGGCAACTTACAACTACACAATTAACTCAATCAAAAAACAACTTAAATTATTTAAATGTAAATTGGAACTTGCACAGTGAAGCCAATCATATTAATTGATACCATTGTATGATTCAGTTGAAGAGTGTGTAGTTTTAAGAGTGTGTAGTTCAACTGAATCATACAATGATATCAATTAACTTAAATTATGTTTCTGCCCAATTTGGTTCCTGATTTCTTACTTGTTTTCCTAAACCATTTTCTTTTAACCTTACCCAAATAATTCCCAAACTCCAAGATTTTCTGCCCTGTTTTGATATTCACCAATTTGTTTCCCCTTATCTCTGCTGGTAAGTTATCCCACTTCTGAACCCTAAGTTTTGCTCTCATTTCTTTAGTTTCCCTATATTCCACAATTGCATGCCAGTAACTATCTTGCATTCCATACATCGGACATTCTTCTATATTTAAACCTTCTCTTATTCCTGTCAGATTCACTACCCATATCCAGACCCAATTGATTCCCTCCCTTGTCCAGCTATCACCTTCATCCACATAATTCTCTCTACCCCATGTTTCCTTTAATTCCCTATAAACCCTCAATGACATTTTACTACTAAAACTCCCTAATATTTTCTGTCTTTCCATATCATCAATTCTTTGTTTCATTTCTCTCCAAAAACCTCTTTCTTTACTTTATCATGCCACAGCACACCCAAGCCAATTTTTTCCATAATCTCATTGATTCTACTAACCCAAGTATTTTGCATTCCCTCAGTTTCTCTTGTGTCACTAGATAGTGTATATGTACAGTAAAGAACTCCTAGAATAAATTACCATTTTCACAAGTGGTGTGCCTTCAAAATTCTTCCTTATACTTCTCCTCCACTTATTCTTTACTTTTCCTAAGAATTTCCCAGTATTGTTTATTTTCTCTACCCTCATGTCTGATAACATTGTAATTGCCCTATATCTTTTTAGTTTGTCTCATTTTTCATCCCAGACACTATTCCTTCACCTTTTTACATTTCACATTCTATTAGACAATGGAACACACCATTCACTTTCCCACACTATACATCCTTCTTTAAAATTTATTCTTAATCCTATTAAAAATAATACTTCTATATGCATCCATGCAAGGCCTGTTCTTCCAAATTGATCACAATTATTCACATATTTCTATTATCCCAATTTCTTTTAACTACTTTATATAAGTCTAAAGAACTTTTTCCCTCTAAGCTAGCCCAAATCTCTTGCTTCTCTATATCTTCTCCCTCTGCCTCACTTCTTTCCAAAATCCACTGACATTACTTTCATCCAATCAAATCCCCCATTCAAATTTCTTCTAATAGAATAACAAATTATTAATGAGGAAATCACTCAAATTTCACTAATTTTATAATTAAAATCATATTATCATATTATGATTTTAATTATGTGATTGGCTTCACTGTACAAGTCCCAATTATTATCTGTAGTTATTCACTACTTTTGTTCCATTTACTTGGACATGTTTCAAAGGCTGTTGCCTTCATCTTCAGCATCATGAAACATGTCCAAGTAAGTGGAACAAAATTAGTGAAATTTGAGCGATTTCCTCAATGATAATTTGTTATATTATACTATAATTCACTGTAAAAATTCCCATTATTCAAAACTTCTTCTAATAGTTTTCCCATTTCCCCAAACCAATTCTCTCTTTCCAGTGCATTTCTTTGGTACATAAGACATTCTTTTAGTACATTGCCATTATCTAATTTCAAACTTCTGTGCCAATATTTCAACATTATCTCTACTATTACACCTTTCCTTGCTACTCTTCCTAGTTCTGCCAAACTTACACCTTGGCAAACCTTTTGGTAATCCCAGAACTTCTCTGCAAAATATTCTATGTACCATAATCAACATTTGTCTACCCCTTTTGGCACACCCCAAATTTCTACTCCATAGATCATCTTTGATTTAACCACAGCCTCATATAATCTTTCTAGCTATTTCATTGGCAATGTGGGAACTTTATACAAACTTATTTGGACAGCTTTCATAGCTAATTTATTTTTTGTGTATGCACATTTAGACTGAACCTCTTACCTTCTGTTACTCGTAAATCTCAACCCCAAATAATCAAATTCTTTCACTACCTCTATTTATAAACCATCTCTCATCTTTGCTTAATTTTGTTCCTTTTTTAAATAAACTTTGGTTTTTTACTATTTATCCTTCTTGTTATGAGATTATCAACGAAAAGCAATCCTGATACTTCCTGCTTACCAATAATTGTAAAATGTCTATTATATTTCATGATCCTATCTAGGATATTATCTATAAACAAATTAAATAATATTGGGCTCATTTACATCCCTGTCTCAATCCCAAATTTTGAATCATATAATCTGTGGTTATATTAGCTTTACATCAGACAATAAACCTGCTCCCTTCATATAATTTTTGAAGTCCTAAAATAAATTAAATACAACTCCCTTGTGTCTCAATTCGTAATCCAATGCATCCCTATTTATTGTATCAAATGCTTTCTCAAAATTTGCAAAGAAAATACATACCCTACACCTTTTAGTTCTTAAACATTTAACCACTATGGTATGAATTATCATTATATTACCTATTGCTCTTCCTCCTTTTCTAAAACCTGCTATCACCTTTCTCTTTATGTAGTGGTATAATCAACTCACTTTCCAGCTCTCAGATGTTATCTTCCTCTCTTTAATTCTATTTATTAATTCTGTTTTTCTGCAAATGTTGTCCAAAATTTTCTGGAATTCCATCTTTTCCAGAAGCCTTTTTTTTTCTTCAGAATTTGGATCTGATACTCTACCTCATTCATAGTAAGCTCTTTATTTAAACATTCTCTCCTGTTTATGGTACTACCTCAGTTAAATTTATAACTCTGAACCTTCCCCCCCACCTATCGGATTTCTAAAGTGATTTTTTCGACTCCATTGGGGTTATCTTATTTCCTACCCTTTTCTTTATTGAGATATCCTTCACAACTGACCATATATATTTAATATCTTTAGCTCTCACAGCTTCTTTAATATTTTCACCCATTCGCTGTTGCCACTGTTTCTTTTTAACCTACACTAGGCATTTATATCCCCTTTATTTTAACAAAAACATTTTCCTATCATCTTCCTCTCCTGACTATCTCCACCTTATTATATCCTTAAACACTTCTTTCTTTGCCTTTACACACTCTCTACCATACCATCCATAACCTTTTATGTTTCCTCTTTGGTTCACTTTCATCTTACCATTGATTCCACCCTTTCTAATGCCCCCTCTCTAACTTTCCTGTTTTCTGTGCCTCTAAAATTCCACAGTTTATTATTTCACTTTTTTGGATATCAAATTATCCCAGGAATACTCTGCGTACCCCTGTTTCCATTTAAAACATCTTATATATTACAATTTTATCGCTTCCTCTTCCCTATGGCAATCCCCTAAGCTCAACCTCATTTTTAGTGGGAAGTGCCCACTATTTGTATCATATCCAGGACTTTAAAATTACCAGCACCTAATCAATTCCTTCACTGCATAGCATATAGTCAATCATGCTCTGTCCATTTATATTCTTAAATGTAAATTTTGCCCCTTGGTCCTCTTTTCTTAAACCATTGCACATAATTAAATTATTCAATACACATAACTCGATAAATTTTCTGCCTTCCTTATTAAGCACCTTATCTCTACTTTTCCTTACCAACTAATCACTTTTCACCCATAAATCTTATATCTTATACACCTGCTCTGGCATTGAAATCAGCAACTACATTGAACTCCAAGCTAGGGTACTTTTTGCTTAATTTCTCCACACTTTCATTTAGTTTTAAATATAAGTATTCATTGTAAAACTCTGATGACTCAGGTGGGTTATACACTATACCTAATCCTAGGCATACTTTGACTCCCTTTGTCTTATATATTTTTAACCATATTACTCGCCATTCTTCTGTAAATAACACTGCACTCAGATGTACTCCACTGTCCTTATTTTTGAAACCCCTCCCTATATCTCTAAAAATCCTCCCTGTATCATTCTTCCTTCAACTATGTTCACTTATATACTTTCATCTTTGTCCAACAAGTCACAACCTTTACTATCTTGTCCCCTATCTTAAGCATTTCAAACACCTAGCCACTTATCATTTTTGATCTTAAACCCTCCATATTATATAACATCATTTTCCAGTTCAATTCCTATCTTGAACCACTCTGTCCTCCTCTGAATTGCTCCTACTTTGCTCTATACCTTATTTTTCTTTCACTCACAGCCACATTCTCATTATCAGTTTTCTCCATTATGCTGCCTTTGAGAGTTGACACTACTGCATATCCCTCTATCAGCTGATGACAAAGGTGCATCACTTAAGGAGATAACATTATAGAACTGGAAAAATTGGGATGAATGGGTAGCAAGAGAATGAAAATTGAAAGGGCTTGGAAGTGTTGGTATAGATTAATACTGTTTGATGACCAAAATGCTGCTGTGCTTAACTATATAAGGGAAAGTTAAAGGAACAGGCATTTGAGTTTATAAAATACAAAAACATTTTGAAAAAAATTGAAATGGGGAATGTTTGAAGTGAGAGCGAGAGATAAAGGATTTTAGGTAAAGGCTAGAATTGAAGGTGTAGAAAGACAAACTATTTTCTCTAGTATTAGAGAGAAACGTTTATTGAAAATGTGCAAAGAATTAAAAAATAAATGAGGTGAAAAAAAATGTTGAATGGTGTGATTAGTTGGGCACAATGTACATAGATCAAGAGTTATGATACTCAAGGGTATCAAAGGAAGGTTTAGCTTGTAAAGCTATCCGTTGTGTGGAAAAAGAGACAATGATTTGCTTTATATATTGGAATGTTTTTTTTTTTTTTTTGATTGATTTATTTATGGACACTCTTTAACATCTCAGGTCATCAGCGTCCCATTCAACTCAGGGCGTGAAAGGGCCGACAAATTTTGCTCAGAGGCCTCTCTTTCAGGCTTGAGGTTATTTTTTGTGCTGTAAATTATGACACGGAACCCACAGCTTTACTTCCCTTCCAAAGGAAGCCACACTTAGGATTTTTACGCCCGAAAAAATCCATCGGTCCTGGCCGGGTTCGAACCCGTGATCTTGGGTTTATGAGGCAATATACTGGAATATAGGAAACTAAGATATGAAGGGTAAGGGTGACTGAAAAAAAGGATAACAACACCAGGGAACATTGGTTATATAGTAAAAATGAAAGTATGTCATTACTATGGAAACAGATGATCTGAGTTTGAAAATAAATTTTGTTTTCTGTCTTTCATGTCTAATTTTTTCCATTAAGATCTTCTTTTTCTTTTTAATTTTTTTATGACCTCTGTGCTCTGTTCACAATACATTAAGCCAAGATCCAAGATATCTCTAAATCTGCAGCTAATAGGTATATATGGAGTTCTTAAGCACAGTGTGTTAGTGTAATGGGAATAAAAATTTGAGGCAGTAATTATGGGGATGTGTATGTGTCGTCATCAACTTTCACTAGTACCACCATGATATGCACAGCTAGCTCACAGTTTGTTATTATAACTGGATTTTTCAGATTGATACTTCTGGGGTAAAAGGAGTGTAAATTTAAATGTATCAAAACTACACTGGAGTTTGTGTTAGTGTAATGGGAATAAAAATTTGAGGCCGTTAAGGCACGGACTCTTGAGCCGGAGGTCTGCAGTTAGAATCCTGGCAGGACTATGCTCCCTGACTGAGGTTTTTTCCTGGTTTTCCTCAGTCCTCATAACTGGCAAATGCCAGGAAGGTGCCCTAAACTGGCCTGGAACGTTTCCTTCCTTAAAAAAAAATCCTTCTCATGTATCACCAGTGTTCACTGCCTGTCGTGCCACAGTGTAAAAACGAATGTTAAACACCATTCAAAAAAAACCCACAACTGTACACTTTTTGGTAAAATGAACTCTGAGAATGTCATTAGATGTAGATTGAATATGAGACAGATATGACAGACTTTATATTTCTCTTCCAACAGAATATGTTTTAGTAGCAATGTTCCTTTTATGGTTGGTAATACTGACAATAATCTGTTTGATTTTATTCGATACTGGATCCTCTTTTTATTACTAATAGATATTTAACATGCCTTATTTTATCTTTGTCCTGTATAAATCATATAATATATTTCTATGTGTATATTAATTTGAACTCTGGACTCTTATTATTCACAATGACTGATAATTTGTAATTTATTCCCATGAAATATAAATTGCAAATTCTCCCTATATAATATGAAATACAATATCTCTTTATGGATTAGGAACCATGACTTCTTCTTACAGAATACAACACATCCTCTCCCATGGAATACAGAACACAACTAACTAAATATCTTGAAATATAAACCATCACTCATTACAATGGATTATAATAATACTATTTATTACAATGAATTATTTTCAACATAAGTATAGCTAAATGAATAAAATTTATTCATTTCTATTGAGTCTCAATAAATGTCTGTCTCATGTTTCATTTTTGGTACACATTATTAATGTTGTTACATTTGTCATTGGTTGATTTTCTTAATAGTACAATTTTCTTTATTTGTAGTTAATCTATTCATATTCTTGGCTATGTGTGTAGTCCTTTGAACCATTACATTTATATTATTGAGTATTGTCATAAATGCCCACAAACAAACATTAAGACATACATTGTAATAATCCTTACCTGATACACAAAATTTATACATATGAGCATACTATATTTATTTGATTTAAAACATTTTACCAATGAATATTTGTTATTTGAATTGAAAATTAAAGCCCTTACCTAACATAAAAACATGTACAAATGAACTAATTAAATTTTTATGATTAAAAACATATTATTAATAAATGTTTGGAGCTTTAAATCGAATATTACAGCCTTTATCTAACATAATAACATAAGCAAATGAACTTCTTAAATTAACTTTGCTAAATAACTAGTATATTAAATGTTTCGGGTTTTATATTGAACATTATAGCCTTTACCTAATATAAAAACATATGAAAATGAATTTATTAAATTAATATAATTAAATAACTGCTACCAATGAGTGTTTAGGGCCTTAAACCGGATATTTTCTGCTTTAATTTGTAAAACTTCATGGAAGACTACCTTATGCATTGTGTTGCACAATGATACCACAAAAGTGTGATTATAAAAACTGAATTTGGCTACTAAATCAGGAATGTGTAGAAGTCAGTGTGTGCAAAATCCTGAGAAATTCTGCTATATCTATGGAAGTTTATGTTTGATGAGAGGGATGTAATATAGATTCATATGTAAAGGAGTTATATTTTAATTAAAATGTAAATTGGAATTTGCACAGTGAAGGTAATCATATAATTGATATCATTGCATGATTTAGTTGAATATAATAATAGAATGCAGAATTTGTTAAATAAAAAAGAATATGTTCAGATCCAATCAGACCCATTGAAAGAGTGTATTAATTCCATCAATGAGGTTCTAAACAAATATACAGTCATCCCAAAGGAAACAATATACAAAATAAAACAGAGCAACACTACAAAAGCTAAGATATATGGTTCACCTAAAATGCTCAAGACTGGAAATGGTATGCATCCCATCATTAACAACATCAATACTCCTTCTTACTATTTAGCAAAATGGTTAGCTAATAGATTCAAGACATTACCTAAATTTCAAAGCAGGAGTAAAATTAATTCATATCAGTTAATAGAAAAAATTAAGGACATAAAACTACATTCCTCTGACACTCTAATATCTTTCAATATAAAATCTCTGTTTCCAAGCATACCAAAGAAAAACTCCTAATTTATCTACATGGTTGACTTAAAATAAGTGGAATTAAGGATACACACATAAAATAATACATCAAACTCACAGAAATTTGCCTAAACCAAGCCTATTTTATCTTCAAAGAAAAATTTTATAAACAACAAGCAGGACTTAGAGCTTTTCCATACATGTTTAAGGTATGGTACAGATATGTCAATATATTTGCCATAGTTAACAAAAAATTCATTGGCGATACCTTAAAACTTTTCAATATATAAGATAGAAACAAATCGTTTACATACGAAACAGAAACAGATAACATGTTGCCATTCTTAGATATTAAAATAATGAAATGTCAAGAAAATCTGGAATTTGAAATATACAGAAAGAATACACATGCAGATAATCATATCAAAGCTGACAGTTTTAACCCCACAGCGCTCAAACATGCAGTTATCAACAATTTAACACACCGGTTGGTTAAGCTACAAATTAGCAAAGAAGAATATTTTAATGAATACAAACACATAAAAGAAACAGCAGTTAAAAATGGTTTTAAAAAGAACTAGTACACAAAAAGGTGCAGAAATTCAAGAGACAAAAACGTATCAAAGAAACCACAACACTTTCAGCAAGAAAAGATAAGTTTAATTTTTAAAAAGTTCACATATATCCATGGTCTACTAAAAGATTTCAGAATATTCTTAAAGATTTTAATATCAGGTTGGCACTTATTAATAGATTTAATGTTAAAAACTGATAACCAATGTTAATGACAGTAACCCACAAGAGGAAAAACAGGTATTTACAAAATAAATTATGCTGAATGTGAAAAATTCTACATTGGAAAAACAAAGAGAAACATAGGCACACGGTCTAAGGAACATTTCAGGAACATAAAGTACAAGCAAACAGAGAAATCAGCAATAGCATATCATTTTTGGACAGAAAATCATGACATAGTGAATAAAGCAAAATTATTAAAATCAGTACAAGGGACCTGCAGAACCAGCAACCTGGGAGAAAATCTACATCTACAAATACAAAAACAGTCTAATAAACTTTGACACTGCCGGAGATGAAAACATAAACTACAATTTTACCACACCGCCACCAGAGCAGAATACACATTCCCACAGCTCAACAAATGATCTGACATTTGATTTTTAGCCTGGCTGAGGATGAGAACTAAATGTTCTCGAAACGAGTTCCATACATTATGACAAGTAAGTGAAGTATTAAGAGTATGTAGTTCAAGTAAATCATACAATGATATAAGTTATATTTTGCTTATTTCAAAGTAACAGTGGGTGACATGGTTAAATCATTTGCACTTCATAGTTCATGTAACAACTTAGTAGAAGGATTACATTCCTAGGAAACAGGAAAACTGAAAGCAATGCCATTTGTTATACCACTGATGTTAAGAGAGCAGAGAAATCACCACAATGATTGTTATTTCTGTATGTCACTGGGTACACAAAAAGAAACAATGAATCAATAAAGTATCCAAATCTTCAATTAACTTTGAAGTCTGTTCTCAGGGCTCGACTTACCTCTACACCATCAGTAAACTTGAGTGATAGTAAAAGCAAAAACAGTTCCTGATTGCAGATATAATGGAAATGTATTCCAATCTAGAAGAATTTGATAGGCTCACCAAAAGATTTACCCAACCTGAACTGAGGAATTTAGGACACACAAAAAGAAAACAGAAATACTAGGCGGCTCAAGACTGCACAAGAAGAACCTTTTGACACCTGGAATTATGTTTTCATGGTTTAGGAATTGTGTAAACTTTTTCCAAAAATACTATACATAGGAAAAAGACTGGTATACTGTACAGATGTAAGACATTTTTACAAACTTTTGGGAAAGGAGGAATATGAGCCGAACAGCTGTAGGCTTTTTATTGATTCTTTAAAAAAGTGCCTATAGGCAGTTTTACTTCATAATGATAATAAATTAGCATCCATACCACTTGCACATTCTATAGTCCTATCAGATTCCCATGAAACATTGAGATTGGTTCTAGATAAAATTAAATATGAACATAGTGGGAAGTATGCAGTGACTATTGGGACAGTAGAGTGGCTACAGAGTATAACTGCTTTCTGTGTGAATTGGACAGCAGAGCCAGGAACAAAGTTGTATATTGGCCTGAAAGAAAGCATTTAACATCAGGAGACAAAGATATTAACAATATAAGTCTTAAACTTAGGTATTCCTTTTTGACACTAAACTTCACTTACTTAACATTTTAAAAAAATTGAGTCGAAATTGTAACATACACACCACTAAAATTCAATTAAATGGAAGACTAGTTTCGGGAGCCATCGCTCCTATCATCAGTTCCTGGTCAACTACCGGTCTCGTTGTTTGTGTTAGGTTGATTCATCTCTGGTGGAAGTTTAATGAACTTTTGTATTAGTACACCACTTGGCGGGATTTCGAATAAAGAGAAAGTTTTTAATTTTGAAATCCCGCCAAGTGATGTACTAATACAAAAGTTCATTAAACCTCCACCAGAGATGAGTCGACCTACCACAAACATCGAGACTGGCAGTTGACCAGGAACTGATGATAGAAGCAATGGCTCCCGAAACTAGTCTTCCATTTTATTGAATTTTAGTGGTGTGTATGTTACAATTTCGACTCAATTTTTTTAAAATGTTAATATTTGACACCACTGTTACAAAAGTTCACTATATTTTATCCACTTACTTAAAAATAAGAGCTTATTTAAATAAGTGTCTTATTTTTTTGTAAGTAAGTGAAGTTTGGTGTAAAAAATGAATACCTAAGTTTAGGATATATTACCACTCCATTGTCAACAGCTTCTTAAGTACAACATTTAATATGTTTTGTTGCTCATGAGAAAATTATACTTCTACCCCTGCAAATTGTGAATGATGAGGCAGTTTGTCAAGCCCAAAAAAAAAAAAAAAAAAAAAAAAAAAATTGTCACAAGCTAAAATCATAGAGGGAGTTTTTATGGCCCAGAAATTCAGAAGCTGATGTTGTATAACACTTTCATCAGTATTATGAAACAGAAGAGAATGTGTGGAATACATTTAAAGAAGTTGTGAAAAAATTTGGGGTGATGTTAAGGATCCACAGTACAAAGAAACTGTAAGAAACATGTTTAACAAGTTCAAAGCTCTTAGCTGTAACATGAACCAAATGCTCCATTTTCTAATGGCTCATACAAGCTACTTTCCTGTGAATTTAAGTTCTCTCAGCAAAGAGCAAGAAGAAAGGTATCACCAGAATCTGAAGGAGATTAAGTGATACTATGAAAGATGTTGGAACATAGAACACTTGAGCATTTTCCCATACACTCAAGTTCCATGGAAAGAGAAATAGGGAAACCAAGAATATCAAACATACATTCTGAATGATGTTTTGCTAAATTGCAAAAAAACACATGATATGGTACAGCAAAACAAAATGCATTTTTGAATTCAGCACACCAAAATTAATAAAAATGGCATTAAATATAACATTTAATTTTGTGTTGGAACCAATACAATGAAGCGACTATGTTCTTAATTATCTAGCGAGTCAATTTGATAATCTTATGCTCCACTTACTGTTGAATTATGCAAAACTAAGTTTCGCAGGCTTTTGCCTGCATCCTCAGTTGGAGCCTGCGAAACTAGTTTTGCATAATTCAACAGTAAGTGGAGCATAAGATTATCAAATCAACTCGCTATTAAGAACATAAAATTGGCATGTTTTGATTCATAACTGCAGAAAAAAGTTTCCTTTATCCTTTGGAAATAGGAGGAAAAATAATTTTAAACTAAGGAGATAACTTTAAATTGATAGGAAAATATTTGGTTAGAATTAGGAAAAAATGTATGAGAAAATTAATAAATATGAAAAGAAGAGTAATAAATCTGAGATAGTAACTGATGGTTGTTATAACTTAGAAGGAGATGTGTTTATAGAGCTATGTAGGTAAATAAATGTAAAAACACAATGTGCCAATAACCAATTGCAGTATGTCTGGTTCTTCTTTAAGCAACTCATGTAAATGTGATTTATATGGATTTATATATTAATATAGTACAAAAATTAACTGAGATATTTTCCAAATCCAAATATCAGACTTGAAAAGGCTTTGGTTCTCTTCATAACAATGATCCAAGTACAATAAGGGCAAATATCCTAGAACACTCTCAATAATCTGTTATTATGCTATATTTATAAACTTCACGTATGGATAATACCTGTGTAACAACTTCAATATTGGTTTCATACAAAACACAAACATAATGTGAATGTTGCTAGGAAATAAATACTAATTCAACACATTTTAAAAGTGTTTGATGGTGAATATGAGTGATTTTAGTTTAGAGGAGAGATTTGTGGCTTCCATGGGGTCCACGGTTGCTTCATACCGGAAAAAGAAAAACCATACCTTTCATCATGCAAAATTTTAGAGCTAGTTTTGGTAAGGTTCATCGAGTAGAGTCAGTCCTGGTGGTGTAGTGGTTACCATACTTGCCTCCTATACCCAAATCGCGGGTTCGAACCCAGCCAGGACCGATGGATTTTTTCGGGCGTAAAAATCCTAAGTATGGTAAGGGAAGGGAAGTAAAGCGTGGGTCCCGTGTCGTACATTTACGGCACGAAAAAGAACCTCAAGCCTGAAAGAGAGGCCTCTGAGCAAAATTTGTTGGCCGTTTCACGCCTTGAGTTGAATGGGACGCTGATGACCTGAGATGTTAAAGAGCGTCCATAAATAAATAAATCAATCAATCAATCATCGAGTAGAGGTAAATTGAAGTGGGAGAAAAAAAAACTTTCAGAATGATATGTGTTAAAGATGCAAAGGAAAGTGGGAGACACTTTACTTGGGCAAAACTTTTGCTGCTGTTGCCAAGTCAGTAACTCAATCACCCATCAAATCAATCAGAAAGTGTGTCGCTGAGTTGTAAGTGCCATAATCTAACAATGCATGGCCACATAAAAAAGACTGAAAAATTAAATGTTTCTGCACTATTACTGTCAATGAATTAACAGATAAGCATCTTGACATATGCCAAGCCCCCTTGCACCTTGTTCCTTCAAACATTTTCAAAATGTGCAAGGCACTAGAAAGTTATTTTTATAGATGAATGTGCCATTTACCCTAGTTCAATAAATCAGAACATTCTCTTCTGGGCTAAGGAGAATCCCCCTTTCTATCAAGAAATTCAACTGAATCCTCCACATGTGATGATGTGGGTGGGCATGAATGCAGATGATCTGTTGGGGCCTTATTTTTCAAGAATCGGTAAATCAAGTATATCTTTGCATGTCTGTACCTGGTTATGCCTGTAGGTACAAGCAACAGGCATCATAAACTGTCTGGTTTCAACAATTTGAAGCACCAGCACACTTTACGGTTGACATCCTATACTGGCTTAAAGAAATGTTTCCACATCATTGGAGTAGTTGTGGAACAACAGTTATATGCACCATTACCTTGGTCTCCACACAGCCCTGACCTTACTGTATTGTGGGGTTTCATTAAGGAGAGAATGCAGCAGCATCGATATACTTCCAACCATGCATTAGAAGCTGCTGTCCATGAAATGATGCTGAATTAAATGCTTATTAAAATGAATAGGAGAATATGGTGTCATATTACTCTGTATGGGGATCATGGTGGAACTAATCCTAACATCCTAGACATATAATGGGTATATTTCCATTCATATTTCATAAATATATATTCATAAATGTAGTACAATAACAGGTTATTGTAGGGGTACTGAACTTTTTTCCCAGCTTGTTTAACATGACACTAAGAAAAAGCCAATGGTAAGGCTTTGTGATATTACACCTATTTATAAGTTTGAGATACCATCACTCTTTTTTTTTTTTTTTTGATTGATTTATTTATGTATGCTCTTTAACATCTCAGGTCATCACCCATTCAACTCAGGGCGCGAAACGGCCGACAAATTTTGCTCAGAGGCCTCTCTTTCAGGCTTGAGGTTCTTTTTCATGCCGTAAATGTACGACACGGGACCCACGGCTTTACTTCCCTTCCAAAGGAAACCATACTTAAGGATTTTCAGGCCCGAAAAAATCCATCGGCCCTGGCCGGGTTCGAACCCGCATTTTCCATCACTCTAGAATCATATTTCTTCAAGGGGTCAGTGAAAATGTTTATTGATTTCTGCATTGCATTTGCATTTACCACAGGTTTAATGTTACTCTTGTAAGACAATGATACTGCTAAAGACTTGCAATTCCATGGGCCTGAGTCATGAATATTTCCACAGTTGCGATTGCATATTGCTTTTCACTGTGTCTCTATGATGCAATAATGTTCAAAATTAACTTTATAATCTCTAATTAAGGAATGTAAATTTAAAAATTATATTTTATTAGAAGATGCATCATTTTTCTATATTCTTGAATTTTGGATTCATATTTCTAATTAAGAAAATTATAATAAATAGAATTTGTTAATGAGAACAGTAAAAAATAGCATTTTATTCTACATTAAATTTTATATTGAAACACGATTACAAGAAAAAGTCATTAGAAAAATGTTATTTGGAAAATACACATGTTTTATTTACGCTATTTACAATGTAATGTTTTGCATGAAAAGGACTGCAGCTTATATTCTGCTCTTGTTTTCTTATGGTCATTTAAATGTTAATTATTAATTTATATTTCTCATTTTACAGGAAAACGTGTATTAATAGTTGACCAGGACAGTGCTGGTATACAAGTGGCTGTGGCATATAGAGCAGAAAATGCAGAATGAAGGCTCTTTATTATATAAAAATAAAAAATAACAAAATCTACAGCCACACAGCATAAATCCAGATCCTACACTGTTACATCAGCCCCAAGTGCTGTGAGCTGCCAAAAAACAGAGTTTACTGCATTTTTCTAAACATCCCAAGAGACCAAGACTGTGCTTTCCAGCTGTGCAATCAATCTTTTGGGACCTCTCTCTATTTTTCATCAGAAAAATTAAGGAGCATCATTTTAAATCATATTAAGCACACAAATAAAAATTTATAGGAAGCAGTAAAAATGTTTTACTTCCCTAACCAAGAAAGACCTAAATTACCACTTGGGTTAGTAGTAGAATTTATGACTGAATCCAAAGGTCCTGGGTTCAAATCCTGGTCAAGTTATGCTGTTTGAGGTGGTTTTTTTGAACTTTCTTTACCCTGAGAAGGTAAATACCAGTTAACTTTAAGATGCCAAGGATTCTGAGCTCATTTGCACCATTATTAATTCATTTCATTTATCCCTACAGACTTATACCTATTGTATTCAGTCCACAATCTACAGATGTCAAAGAAGACCAATGCTGTCAAAGTAACAATAAATAAAACATTAAAAAAAATTAATAAAAAACCTAAGTATCAAGACTAAGTTTAAGAATTTATCATTTTTTAAAACTGTTTCCCAAATAATGAAAGCACCATTTTGATTTTAAAGTTACACATAATACATCCATAATTAACCATTGAATAAAATGCATTATGATGAACTTAGTTTTTTATATCACAATAGATACAAACTTAACAGGAAGTAAACATTCAAATAAATCATTGTTAACAAAATTTTGAAGGTACATGGCATTTTATAATCTTTATAAAATTCTATAATCACAGCCTTTATCATTGTAGCCTTGGTCTTCAGTCTCAGGTACTATATCATTGTTCAGTACTAAAATGTAGGCACTATTGTAAACTATCCAACTTACCAGTTGTGTACAGCTCTTATTTTAAGCACATTTTCTGTATCAGAATTCTTAGCATAAGCTAATATTCTCTATTTACAAATTATGGGAGGTTCATGCATCTAGTTCACCTTGGTCCTGGTTTCAGAAGGGTTGTGAATACCATTTTAAGGGATCATGAAACATGTTTGTTAGTTCCATCTTTAGAGTAGTACAAGGGCATCTGCGGTATATTTTTGAGGGAGGGACAACATATTTTTAAAAGTAAATGATTAAAATTTATCAGGTTTGAAAAATCAATTAAACAAACAAATTTTGTGAAACGTCTTTGCATAATTAACCTTTAATGTTTAGTTGCACAGTTCATATTAAGACATGGCATTTTAATTCTAATGCGATTTAATTTTATAAACGTTATTCAACATTAAAAAATATATAGGTCTATTCTTAATTAGCTGGTTAGTCGATTTAATACTCTTATGCTCCATTTACCATTGAATCATCAGAACATGTTTCACAGGCTTTTGCCTGCATCATCAGCTGGGAGTCCACTGCCTTGTTGGTTGAATGGACTGGTGTAACTTTGTGGAAATTTTATGAGCTTTTGAATTAATTTGTCTTCTGTTAGGTCATCAAAGCTCATAGCCTTATTTATATTTTTCTATTAACTTTTTTCTCATATTCCCAGCTCTAAGGATCCATCTACGAATTTCAATAATTTTTGTTTTGCCAATATATACTTTGTTGCATTCTGAACAGCTGATTTGATATATTCCTGGCTTCTACTCTCAGGTATTCTATCATTATCACCGGAGTTGAGCAGATTATTTAGGCTGAATTTGTTACTGGGAACAAAGTAATCCCAAACTCTCCAAATATTTTCTGGAATTTTTGGTGGCCCAAGGATGATAAGTAAATTTCTTTATATGTTGGCAAAACAAAAAGAAGCATTGGAATTAGGCTAAAGGAACACTGGAAAAACATCAGGTGCAATCACATAGATAAACAGTGGTTGCACATCGCTTTTAGAGAGATAAACACGATATAGAAATGGAAGTCAAATTATTGAAATTCATAGATAGACCCTTAGAGCTGGAAATATAGGAAAAATATTTTTATAAAAACATATGAAGATAAGGTTATGAACTTTGAGATCCCAACAGAAGCAAATTAATAAAATGTCCATGAGAGCTACACCAAGTCCTTCCAATCAACAACAAATCTGGCAGTTGACTTGACAGCTGATGATGCTGGCAAAAGCCTGTCAAACATGTTCTTTATGATTCAATGGTATGTGGAGCATAAGAGTATTAAATCAACTCACTAGCTAATTAAGAATATATTAATTGATTCACTGGATTAGTTCTGCAAAGAAATTAATTTTAAATTTAGGTATAGATCTATTGCTTATTATGACAATTTTTTTAATTAGTGTTTAACTCCTATTTTAACTACTGAGGCACCAGGACGCTGATGTTACATGAGATGAAAAGATAAATTGGGAAAGGATTTTTTTTAAAGGAAGGAAGCATTCTAGGTCTAACTAAGTTTAGGATACCTCCCCAGCATTTGCCATTTATGAGAAATGAGGAAAACCTTAATCAGGGAGGATAGTCTTCGTGGGAATAGAACCTCAGACCTCCAGCTCAGGAGTCCACGCCTTAATGACCCCGGCCACCTGTGGCGAATTATTATGGCATTAAGGTATAGTACTTACCCAATATGTTGATGTCTTTAAAAACTATCTGTTATGGATCCTGGATGGTAGCCAGTCTCTCACTCAGTAAACAGGAGTTGCAGTCTCCTTGGTTGTTGGCTGAACTCATACACAGCATTTTCCAGAAATTTTGCCTTCTTTTTAACTATTTTGTGTTTATGAACACTTAGCTAACAACCAATTTTTGAACATAGTGTTTTTGTCCATGCTTTCACCCTTTATATTGTGCAGAAAGATCGCTCCACACAACACATAGTAACAAGAAGAGTTAGGGCAATGAATAATGCATATTTTATGGAAGATAACAATTAAACCTTGTTGGGTAAGCTGATAAATTTCACTTCCATAAGTTGTTATTTTTGCGGATCTCTTTGTTTCCAGATGTTTTGGCATATAATGCATTCTGCCTTGAAATTACCTAGAATTAAAAAACCCATTTGAATTGGCTGCCTGAGAGAAGATTTTCATTCTAAAATACAAAAAAGTTGCAATGAATTTTGACCTTCTGTCATGGAATCACCTTTCTAAATTCATCTCAGAACCACCAGAGGTCACCACATACCACACAACAGCTTGCATGGGACCAACACGAGCACCAGGAAACATTGGGTCAACAGCTGAGGATGGAACGCTGGTTCCGGAAACATTGTCTTAACTTAAAGATAGTAAGTGAAGTGTGTAAAAAAGTTACCCACATTATATTAGTTTAAATTATCTAGTCCATTTAACTCTTCTATTTTACCAGTGATATTTTCCAATTCTGAATCTGTCATTGATTACATTTGTGCAGGATATAACAATAATAAATCATAAGCTACAGCATTTTCTTCAGAAAATCGCAACTTTAAACTTACTAATTATGAATCTATATAAGGATGAAATACCATGACTCTAAAGTATTCTTTTGGGTCTGCAATGGCGATATTAGCCTTATGGACTTGTTTTGAAGTTATTCTTGAGAGTTTTATTTCTTCTCCCAGATCTTCAATTATATGTACTGCTTTCTGAAAAATCTTCTCAAATACAGTTCCATTATCTAATGTATTTATTGATTCGTTCAACACTCTGGTCAAATGTTTCATTTTTGGCATATCCAACTGTTCAGCCAGTAAAGCTTTAAATAATGGTTCTAATATATTAGAAATAAAAATACAAAAAATAAAAGCAGTTATAGTGAGTATACTATGCAAAGAGAAGGATTATTACTTGGTTGTAGAATCTCCAGTTTCTTGGGAAATTTCCTGAAGTTCATTTACAATACTCACATAATTGTCAATGTACGAATGTTTTTATATTTTTCAGTCCACCTAGTTTCAGAAAAGAGAGGAATGTTAACAATCTTCTCCTGCACTTAGTACTATGTTTGAAATACTTTATAAAATTCTTTAGAGTAGCTTTACAGTTTTGAACAAGTGACAGTTTATTCAGATCATTAATTACCAAATTTAGCCTATGGGCTGAGCAATGTATATAGACTGCTTTAGGACATTTTTCTTTTATTTTTGCTTGGACCATATATTCCAGCATTGTTGAGCATCCATAACTCTGTCCAACTAGCTTAGTTATGTCTAATACATACTGATATAAAACTTTTAATATAGAGTTTGCAATATTTTCCGCATCAAATCATAAAGAGGAATAAATCCCAAAATTTTTTCTTTGATAATGTTCTTCCTTTCATTTTCATCAAAGAATATATATCTCATATCAATTGATAATTGTTCTGTTCCATTAATGTCACAAGTTTTGTCTGCAAGAATTGAAAACACTCTTCCAAATTATTTCTCTGGAAATAGTACTACCACATATATATCTTTGATTTCATTTTGTGTTCCGACAGATGCAAAGGACAAGTTTCTAAATGCTGTACTAATTAATTATCCCTAGCTTCTACTATAAATTTTAACAATGAAATGAATTTTCCCCCTTTGGAAGTTTTTCTTTAAGAACAATTTCTTCAATTCCACAAATCACCTTTCTAAATTCAAGGATGAGTTTGAACTTGTTTGTCTGGATTAACTTACTATAATTTTCATTTAATTGTTTATGTACAGATTTATTTTGAAAATGTTTGATTTTTTGAAAATTTGTTGCTTTCTTGACAGTTTTAAGCATTTGAGTATTCATATGTTCATGGGCTCTTTCATGGAAATCTTCATACCTACAAAATAGCTCCCTAACAAACATAATTAATTTGTATAAATCACTACGAATCTGAGTGCTAGATGAGAAAAGAACACAAAATTTACAGAAAGCTCCTTGTAGAAGTTGAAAATGTGATAACCATGCATACTGTGTAAACCACCCATTAAAAATCATCTTTTTTTATCGGAATAATCAGCTTTAAGTCATAGTCTTCAATACATTGCCAAGTTTCATTCAAAAGTTCATATTTTAAAGAATCATTCAAGTTAACTTACATTTTTCTTTACTGAACTTACTTACTTAACTTACATTACACAACTACTTACATTTTTCCAATATCCAAGTCATTGATTTCATGTCGTGTAGATGTAAATGATTTTTTTGTTTCAGTAACTTCACAGTAAGCGCAGTCACTAGAAATAAAATTGGCTATTAAACTTTCATTTTTGTCAAAATCAATACACTCACTAAGCTTTGGTTTTTTATTTGAAAATCAGCTCCTTCAACATTAGATGAACTCAAACTAGTAACAGTAAAATATTCCTTAGATCCATTTAAAAACAGAATGTGTATAAATATTGTACTTACAAAGCTGTTGACATTGGAGTGGTAATATATCCTAAACTTAGGTATTCATTTTTTACACTAAACTTCATTTACTTATATAAAATAAGATTTATTTTAGGAGAATCTCTCCCATCCTAAGTTGCTCACTGAACCGCCATTACTCTAACGGATGGCTAGACACCCAGATATTCCTTGTTGGCATCTGTTGGCTGAAGTAGGAAATGACTGAGTTCATCCATAGGAGGAAACTCTTAGGTTCATTAGGATTTCTTTATTTTTTAATATGAAAATTTTCCAAGTGGATAACTCCATTGGGTTGCGAAGATGTTTCAGCAGTTTAATTTCTGGTTTTTGGTCCAAAAGTGAGCTGCTGCTGCTGATTTATCAACCTGCTCAAGCCGAATATTAAAGTGTTCTTTCTTCCGAATTTCTAAGTTTCTCTTTGTTTTTCCTATGTAGCTTTGTTCACAATCTGCACATTTTATTACATAAATTCCTGATTTCTGTTCTGTTTGGTATGGAGTCTTTTTCATGTGCAACCTAATAAATTCTTGATATTATATTTATTCTTTAGGGCTAACATTATCCCATATTCTTTGAAAATTTTCTTGAACTTGTTGTAGTAAATTGGATGGCAAGTGAAACTTTCGAATTTGTATCCTTCTTTTGTGTTTTTCAGTGTGGAAAATATGCTACAAAACAAATGCAAAATAAAGAGAGAAAAAAAACAAACTGAAAGATGATGATAAATGGCTTGATACACCATAAGAGATTACAGTATACTTTGTTCTAGTTATTTTAATGTCTCAAATGTGAAAGTCACAAATTTAACTATATTGGAGTAAGACAAAATGCATTGAGACACCAGTATATGGGGGAAACAATGAGCAGATAGAGGTTCAAACTTATTTCATATTTTCTGCATTTCACTAATGACAAATGAAAATGAAAATGATAAGCTAAAAAGATTAGGCCTTCATTCACCATTTTTTTGCAAAATTTTCAGAATTATATCTTCCTACTGAAGCCATAGCTCTGGATGAAAGCCTAATGAATTTCAGAAGTCACCTTTCAAGTGCAATGCAATACATTTAAATATGCAAGATTTGGAATAAATTTTTACAAAATTTGTGAATCTAGTTCTAGATATTACTTCAAAACTTATTTAGGTGATGATGTGGCAGATCCTAGTCTTCCAGCAGGTAAAATGTTGTACTAAACATTTGTGAACCATTGGTAGAGAGAAGCCACACATTGTGTTTGGATAAATGATATTCCTCTCCAGATCTCTTTAGAACACTTGTGGACAGAAAAACTAATGCAGTTGGTACTGTTAGAGCAAATAGTAAGGATATGCTGCCTGATATCTCTCTTAATAAACTGAAACTTGGTAATTATGAATCATGGTCTGCAAAGAAGGTGTTGTGTGTGAGGTGGAAGGATAATAAAGATGTTTATTTCATATCGACAAAAGATGAAGCTGCTAACATTACAGCAACAGGCAAGCTGAAAACTTTAAAACACATTTACTCAGCTGTACAGGGATTCAAATCAGATTTCCGAGGTAGCAATGAGAGCTATTAAATACAATACCAATAGGTTAAGTCTGGATTGGCTTATAATAACCCTTTTAAAAAAAATATGAACTTATTGATTTGGCTTAATCATCTGTTTTCACCTGAAAAACATTTTTGTTTCTTTTGTAGCTAAACTTGCCAGCTGTTTTGCATTTTATTTTTAAGCAGTTGCTTGCAGCAGAGTGAAAGGGAAATTTTGAACAAGTTACTACATTCTTTTATGATTGACTAAATATGTGTGTGCGGTACCATATAGCATTATGGTGTGCCACATTCTCCTAGAACCTGGTAGTACAATTAAACAATTAATGAAAACAAAAACATTATAACAGAATTCAAAAGTGTAACAATGGAGTTTCAACTGCACTCTTCTGTTTTCTACATTGCTCACTGCAACAGTAAACTAGATACTTACTTTCCTCAAATATTATACAGAATGGTCCCATACTTATGCACATTGGTAACCATACTTGCCTTGTGACCTTAAGTTGCAGGATAAAAACTGGCCAGGGTTGATGGCTTCCTTTGGAAGGGAAGTAAAGCTGTTGTCCCATGTCATAGATTTATGACATGTATAACAAACCTCAAGCCTAAAAGAAGAGGCCTTTGAGCAAAATTTATTGACCATTTCACATCCTTAATTGGATGGGATGCTAATGACCAAAGATGTCAGACAGCATCCTTAAATAAATCTAATAATAAATAAAATAAGTAGCATTTGAACCTGCATTCTTTGTGACTGCATGGAATTTTGAACTGATACAAATATGGATCTTGATTATTTATCTATAGCATTCAGTTCATTGTAAAAGCATTAATAACTACAGGAAGAGAAACTAATTTTTAAAAATTATATAATGAATAAAAAATGCAATGCGACCACACCTATAATCCCAACAATATCTCCTTCAACAATCCCCAATTATAAAATTTTACATAAGAACATTTTACTTACTGAGATTCCTGTTCATGTTGTTTTTAAGATTTTTTTCAACTCATATTCACTTCCTATTCCCTTTTGATTGCTCTCCCATGGGTAGTTTAGATTAGATTGTTGTTGGAGTGTACAGTAGCACACCTTGGCACTTAAACCACAAGGGCCCTTTGTGCACTTCTTCAATCCTAACTTTGTGGCTTCTAGAGCTTTAATAAGCTCTAGAATTTTTCCTAAAAGCTTGTTCCACAGGTAAATAAACATCTATGGTCATCAGAAGTGCACAGTGATGCATTAACTTTATGTCCTTTACAAAAATAATGGGAATTGCCATCAAAAGAGAGAAATGAAGGCTGGAAAACTTATTTTGAACATATGAACCATTCATTCTGATGCACATAATAATATTTGATCTGGCGCATGCTTCTCAGCACTTGAATACTGGAAGCAAAATATGAAGTGAGGTGATTTGAGCCAACATTTTTAAAGAGCATATCATGATTGGGAAGAAATCCTATCAACCTGTATTTGACATCAGGTGCATTTAATGTTTTGAAATGATGTTCCTCAATTTTTAATTGTACCACATATATTAAATACATTATGAAAAGAAAACTAATTCATTTAATAATCCATCTATTTAACAAGTGTTTAAAACTCACTGTCTTCCAGCTTTTAAGCTTTGTGATTTTCTTTTCAGTATTTTCATTGAGAAAATTCTTGCGAGAAATTCAAGAAACTATTTCAGTGCATCCATATTCAGATTTCATATATCAGATCTAGATTATTTGGTAAAGGTCTAGAAAATATGCCAATTGGTGCAAAGATACAAAATAGTAAGATACTACATACAAAAGTGACTTAATTTATCATTGGACATAAAATGATTTTTGTTAATGATATATTTGAAAATGATTCTATAAACAAGGAAATTATATGTTCATTTTAACTGATGTCCCAAAGAGTATTATAATAAAATGTTTCATATTTGTTACATTTTTCAAATGTGCATAGTTTTGGAAAGTTACATAATTTACTATCATGTGTTATTGATTCTGAACTACTGATTATGAAGTGAATGTTGTGGAATAGAGTACACTGCTTTAATTATCTGCATATCAGTGGTCTGTTGGAATCAGGTAAGTATTTTATGAAAAAACTGTTAAGTCACTATTTATAAATAGCAATTATTTACAAAATAAAAAGGTCTGCCATAAAATGAGTACTTTACTATATATTCCCAAACTTTTTCTCTTGGATAAATCTTCAACTTAACATTCTATCAACCATGAAGCAGTTACAGTTTTCACATCAGTGCTTGTCATAAAAGTCCCCAAGCAAAGTATCATAAATTTTTCAGTCTAAATCTCAATAATATTACTTTCCAATGAATTCTGCAATAAATATGGAACACCTTATATTTATTTTCACTTTTGATTAACTTCAGTTGGATTAAATCTTGAAAAGTTACGGGAAATAAGATGGCAAACAGTGTCCAGTAATTGACAATTTTATGATATAATCCTCTCATCTTTATCTCTGGAGGACAGCATTATGAATTGTGAAACTATCTTTATCCTTATCAATGCAGTATGACATTGATATTTTTTATGAAGTGATTGTTCATTACCAAAAAATCAGAAAGTTATTAAAACAAGATCAATGTACTTTTCAGTTACAATGGATGATTCTACCAATATTATTAGTTCACTAATTTCTGTTTGAACAGGAATTTTGAAACCATAATTCACACATATATATATATATATATATATATATGAATTGATATCTCATTTCTGATGAGGGCTGCAAGAGCATATGTTAAGTAAGGCCTCATTTGTCTATTATTTATATTCAAGTTTTGAGGAAGGGAAGGTCAGCCCTGGCAGCTGTTTCTTGATAACTTGCATTGCTTATGTAAAGCATTATTTATTTATACTGGTAGAGTTAAAGGCATAAGGCCTTCTCTTTCAATCAACCAGTCTTATCCAACGTGTTACAAAACTACCTGTGCAAACTGACAAAAGATAGAAGAAGACTAATGCAAACATATTGGATCAGAATGTATGTAAAGTCAGCTGTTAGCACTATAGAATATTTTAGAATTGGTAATGTAACATAAAAAATAGGAATAGTTGTGTCCTTTATTTATTTATTGAGCACAGTAAATTCTCAAAGATTCCTGAAATGTCATGAATATCTCCATTGGCTACAATAAGCTGATGATTATGATCACAGCATGGAATCGACATACTAGTTTCTGCAGCAGACTGCAGTGCAATCCCATTTTCTGATCTACATTGTTTACATGAGTGAATGTTTTTTTCACACATGAATTCATACACACATTTCAGTCACCACATTTTGCATAAGTGGGTGGTAGAAAATCCATATACAAGTTCTCATTGTTTGGATTAGTATTGTCCAATGGAGATTTATTGTATCATACAATCTGAGAGACCGCCACGGGTGGCCGAGTCGTGAGCTGGAGCTCTGGGGTTCGAATCCCGCCAGGACCGTCCTCCCTGACTGGGGTTTTCTCCAGGTTTTTCTCAGTCCTCATAACTGGCAAATGCCGGGGAGGTACCTAAACTTAGGCCTGGGACATTTCCTTCCTTAAAAAAAAAAATCCTTTCCCAATTTATCATTTCATCTCATGCATCATCAGTGTCCATTGCCTGTGGTGCCTCAGTAGTAAAAATGGGTGTTAAACACTACACACACACAAAAAAAAATACATTCTGAGTGCCCACTTCAACAGACAGATTTATTTCATGCTCCTCACAGACATGTTACCAGAACTGCTGGATTGTATTTTTATTGGATATTTGAAAAAGATTCTGGTTCGAACATGATAGGGTGTCAGCACATCACCAGTGCTGTGAGGGATCCTATGACAGCCACATTTGGGAACCAATGGATAAACTGGGATCACTATAATCCCGACAATATCACTTGGTCACTGTGATTGCTTGATCTCTCATGCCTCAATTTCTTTCTCAGACATCTTATATATAAGGTGCCATTGAGTCAGAAGAAGACTTATCACTATAATTTCAGTAGTTGCTGGAACAACTCATGACTCACAGGAATTTTTTGAATCAATGCTCTGATAATATAATGCATGAATTGATGCTGATGCTGACCTTTGAACACTTTCTCTGGTAAATGAGTAAATAAATTACATATTTTAGGTAAAAACTAAGCTTCTTATTAGATATATACAAAACAAGTGGATTGTTAATGGTAATAGGATGCAATGAACCAAACTAAGAGGGAGTTTTATTTACATATTCCAAAATATCTACAGCACTACATTGAAAAGTAATTATTTTAAAACTCAAGCAAAACATCCCATATATTTTAAACTTGCAATAAGCTTTAGAAGATAGTGGCACCCCAAAGACATACCAACCTTAGAAGTCCATTACAATACTGTCGTGCCAAGAGGAAATGCCCATAAGTTCATTAGAACAATGCATTAGACAGCAAAAACAAATTTGAAAAGTTACTCATTTTTTAAATATATCCTAATGTTCAATAATAAGAATCCTATATATAAAAAAAAAATAATAATAATAATAATAATAATAATAATAATAATAATAATAATAATAATAATAATGCATGAGTTCAGTTCATTGCAACATTAAGCTTCTTGTAATTTTCTATAAAAATTAATCTTTTCCCCCCAAAACAATAAATTGTTTTCCAAAATATGAAAAATTATTTTTATTTAATAATCTCCTTTTGATGTTTCAAAGTCTAATATAGCAAATTTATTAAAGTGCAAGGATTATATTACATCACCCAATATGTTAGGAAAGTGTAACATTTGGGAAAAATATCAGAACTCAAAATTTACAAGACAGATCATTCCCTATCTTGAAAATGAAATGAAGATTGGTGATTTATTATATACATATTTTTGGGAGTTTCTACTTAAATTCCTTCGGACATTAAATGAAACATAACTAACTAATGCAGTCATAAATAAATTAGACATCCTACAGCCTGAGTTTATTCAAGGAAAGTTCTTACAAAAATAACCAAACATACACCTATACAGCTTTCTGCAACTCAGGATTGAAGCTGGGCTTAATGGCAGGTAAGTTTTTTTAACAGCACTAACAGTGCTTAAGGATTCAAGAAAGGAGTTAAAAAAAAAAAGTATATACTCATATGTCTGTACACTAAGCAAGGTTTATTTACCACAAATACTTTGCAATACTTATACAACAGTGACCATATGGTTCTTTATTTTCTGTATGTACAAATATAGCTAGACCATATTTAAATTTGAGATTTATGTTCATAATGTTTGGGCCAGAATAACAATTTTCTACATATGGGTAATCTTTTTTATATAAATTATAGCCTTCTGTAAATATATGATGCAAACTTTCTGGATCAGTTTCTTATATATTTAAAAAAGAAATTAAGAAAAATGTAAAGAGATCACAAGCTAACTTAGAGTCAAGTTATAATTTTAGAAACTTTTGATACTACTTAGAAATTGTTACAGATTATTAGTTTTTACCTGTAAAACACAAATCTCAGATCGAATATGGCAAATATCTCTAGCATAAACAGTCTACAATTAAACACCCAGAAAACAGGTATATAATAAGAACTTGCACTACCTAAGTTAACTGAACATCTTAAACGTGGAATGTGTGGTTAACAGTACATTATATTTAGATTATTTAATTTTCTACAGTCTTATAATTTCACTATTTAAGCAACAATTGACCAGTAATACATGTTAGTATTTTCTGACAAACATTTTAAGATGCACACTTTCGAAAATACAAAAAGTAACAAGATAAAAACTACAGTATTAAACTACATCTAAAATATGGCTTAAAAGCATATCTCCAACATTTACGAAGTCAAAATTTAACAAAAGGATTTATTATACTTTCCCTAGAGAAGAGAGCACCAATTACTTATCATTCTACACAAACCAAATAACATACGGCCAAGGTTCTCTGAAAATAGTGTTTTATGCTTGAATTAGATATTGTGAAATATATACCGTATCAAGTTTTTCAATCCATAAAAATTATGCCAACAAATGACAAACTTTGGAAACATAGACACATCAGATGCTAGTAATTTGGAAGTCTGAATCAACAGTCAGGTTAGTATTTGGCTAATAAAGAGAGAAAGGAATAAATACATAAAAGAAAGGGCTGCCTGAACCAATATTCCAAAAATTTTGAGAATAATAAGATCACCAGCTATAATTTCATGATCACAATTCAATCATCTACATTAGAACTGTTTAGGATAGGTACCAGAATATTATTAGTTGCATTTGAATAAGGTGCATGTTTAAATTCTCTTATGGACACATTTTTCTTCAGTCTAAAAAATTAATTCTCTGAGGTTCAATCGCATAATCATTTATCATAGAACATTTAAAGAAATCAGTATAGATCATCAAAAGTAAAATAAACATAGTAAATAACAAAGACAAAACACTGGAAAAGTGAGAGGAAGAGAAAGTGAATGAATGTGTGTTAGCCACTCACTGGCAAAGCATTACAGTTCTGCAATCCTTACAATTTGTACACCGAGAACCAGCAAATTACATTACTCTAGATCACAAAGACAAATTAGTTTGCAACTGAAATTGCTTCATTTATCAGACATAAACAACAATTCAGATTTGTAACAAAACACCACAATGCACTGCAATCTTTGTTGCAGAAAACCTGTCCAGATTTACTTCATTTGCCACAAATTCCAATTCGGCTGCTGGGATTGAACCTAGGTAATCATGTAAGACAAGCAGTTGGTCAAGTGCTACCATGGAGAGTGAAAGAAAATAAATATATATATGAAAAATAATAATATTAAAAATTATATTCTACTCAATATTACACTCATTTCACATACATAAATGTTATACGACAATGCTGCACTAAAACTATACTACAAGCATTACAAAATAGAACAAACAAAATTTTATATTGTTTGGATCGTTTAACAACTTCTACTAAACCATTATATTCGATTACGGAAATTTTACCATTTTCTTCTATGAAATTTGTTTATTAAATACAACATCTATTGTAGGGATCTGTGTGGCCAGGAAGTAAGGGAAAGTGATTGCTTTGTCATCAGTTAAAATTCATTAGCTGTGGTATTTGATATGGTATTTGTGGTTTAGTGCAATATTTCAATTTTTCTGTGTGTTGTGTATAATGCCAGGGAACTAATAAAAGATGGCTTCAAGCTGTGGAATAATAAGACAGCAATGTGTGAACAATCCAAATAATTTCTGTTTCATATGTAGTTCATACTTGTTGAAAAACAAAAGAATAATATTGCTCCATTTATTGAGGAAATATATTTTACATATTTTAAATTAAGCTTTGAAATCCATTTTAGAAACAAATACCAGGAGCATCAATGGCTATTGTAAGATCTAAAAGTTTGTGGTATTTTCTTGGTCAGCATGGTGTGTATAGAAAATTTCCTTGCTTTTTCTATGAATGGGACAGTAGATGTAGGGACAAACACTGGTCAATGAAAGAATGGCCAAAGAGAAAAAGTTTAATGCAGGGAGAAAAACATATATGTGTGAGTCTAGTTGATTCTAAAAAAGTGCTATTGCTTCTATTTCATATTAAACTTAGTATCATTAAGCAATTCGTCAAAGCACTAGACAAGAATAGCTTGTGCTTCAAGTATTTATATCATAAATTTCCACTTTTGTCTGAGGCTAAAATAAAAGAGGATGTATTTGATGGATCTCAGATCAGACGGGTAATGAAGAATATTGGCTTTTTGAACACTATGAATGAGGTAGAGCTTCAGGCATGGTGCGCTTTCAAGAATGTTATCAATAAGTTCCTTGGGAATGTAAAAACATGAATACGAAGAAATTGTAAGAAATATATTATGAAGACTGCAAGTTCTCCATTGCAATATAAGTTTGAAAGTTCACTTCTTGAACTCTAACCTTGACTTTCCACCCAGTTTGGGACTCATGAGTGATGAGCAAGGTGAAAAATTTCATCAAGAAGTTATGGAGATGGCAAGATGACATCAGGGATGGTGGACTACTGCTGGTGCTTATAGAGAGAAGATATGCAATCAAAACATAAATGTAAATCAACACAGCCTTCCTCCCAAGCAAAGAAAAGAAGCTGATTCTCAGACACCAAACATATTTAAAGGTATGTAGGTACCCGTTTTGTGTATTAGATAGGAATATGGCATTTTAGTTTTGATTTTATATTACCTTTTATTTCACAAAAATTGATTTCTTTTAAAGTTCTGTTCATGATGTTTAAAAACCTTATATGACAGAGGAAAATTGATTTCAGCATTGAATTTAGCATGCCAAAATTAGTTAAAATTATCATTCACATTTGAGACAGCAGATCCCCCCCCCCCCACACAGGCCAGTGCTATTGTATATATTTACTGATGAACATCTATTAGGGTCTATTTTTATTGTATAAAATTAACCTTAGTTGTAGCTTCATACTGATATTTGAATTGTGTATTACACAATAATGAACTGCAAATAATTTGAGTTTTTACTTATATATAATAAATATTAAATTAATGTCTTCAATAGTATTATTCTTTTCAGTATTTAGTGGCTTAAATTTAATATCTCCATATAAACTGTCAAACATATTTATGTAAATCCCACTGCATGCATTCAGTAATCTGTAAAATTTGGATAACTGTAACAAAGACATTATTCGGATCCCTAAATAGGAACATCCATTTACTGAAATTGCAAAAGTTGCAAGATACCATTACCCAAACAAACTTTATGCTAACATTTTAAAAAAAATTGAGTTGAGATTGTAACATACACACCACTAAAATTCAATAAAATGTAGGACTAGTTTCGGGAGCCATCGCTCCTATCGTCAGTTCCTGGTCAACTGCCGGCCTCGCTGTTTGTGGTAGATCCATTCTTCTTTGGTGGAGGTTTAATGAACTTTTGTATTAGTACATCACTTGGCAGGATTTCGAAATTAAAAACTTTCTCCTTATTCTTCCAAATATAGATGTTCTCCCAGACTGTAAGTACAGTTTTCCCTTTAATATTTTTAAGTAAAATGGGGGTTTTATTAATGTTATGTTGTTCTTTCCAAAAGTGCCAAGCTACTACCGATTTTTCTTCTTGTTTTTGGTTTATATTCCTAATGTGTTCTTTAGCTCTTGTTTTTATGTTTCTTTTGGTCTTTCCAATATAAACTTTTTCACAATCGTTGCAGTTCATCCGATATATTCCTGATTTATCTTCTTCTTGTAGGTTATCTTCTTTTTTCTTCTTTGAGTTAGTATATAGGTATATAAACCTGTGAATGAAGATGGCCGAAAGAATGCTACACTAACACGTGGCAACATTAAAAATGGACTCCTGTAAGGTAGGATCAACTTTATCTTTTTCCACAGTTATGAATACATACAAGAAAGAAATGAAACTTTTTGAAAAATTACAAAGAAAAAAAAGAAAAGAAAAGAAAAGAAATAGCCACGAATATATGATTTCCCAACTTGTGCCGAATTAAAATGTCACACCAAAATTCGTCAGGAAAATAATAAAAATTTAATGATAATAATAAACAACAAAAAGCAGAAGAGAGAAAAATCCTTGAAATGGAAAAAAACTAGCATTACAAAAATAGAAATATGAGAAACTACAACTTACATTGAAATTAACTAAAGTACTAGGCAATTTAATGTGGGAAAATTTAGAAAACAACCTTTTGACAATACTTAATCAAAACATGAAAAATAAGACTTAAATACTAAAACGAAAATAGCATAATTTATGCCAAAAACAAGAGATAAAAACACCATCCAAGAAAAAAAAAACACAAAAAATAATGTCTATAACCTTTCACTACAAAAATTCACAGATACAGAAATAAATTTTTTGAACAAAGGTTTAAAAACTTGTGTAAATTTCTCCAAAAATGTTGAAGATTATGTAGCAGGCATACAGATAGCCACCAAAAACCTTACAGACATAGAAGGAATACAATTCAAAGCCAGTGTTGTAATATTATCAAACAAATTAGAAATAAAAATAATACCAACCCTTACACAAAGACAATAAAGACACTAAAAAACAAACCTGTTATCTACACAAGAGCAGACAAAGGAAATACTGTGGTAATTCTAGATAATAATGATTATATAGACAGAATGGAACTATTAAAAAACAATGAATATTCAATAGTCACAAAAATCCCCTAAATCAATTCAAAAGCACATTTAATAAAACAATTACTGATTACAAATTAATAGATAAAAAGGAACATTATAAAATTAAAGTAGATAACTCTACAATACCTACAATCTACGGTCTCCCAAAAGTACACAAGCCAGTGAAAACAATGAGACCTATCATAAATAACATAGATGCTCCAACTTATAAACTAGCAAAATGGTTGACTTACAAATTTTCAACTTTTCCAAGATTTGAATCTCTTAGCATAAAAAACTCACCAGATCTTATTCAAAAAATTAAAGACATAAAAATAGAAAAAACAGATACCTTGGTTTCGTTTGATGTTACAGCACTTTTTCCAAGTATTCCTACACTGAATTTATACTCTCTGACAAACAAGTGGTTACAAAAGATAGGAATGACCACAAAGGATGTTCAAGAATACATTACATTAATTAACTTGTGTCTAGAACAAAATTACTGAACATTCAATAACAAATATTACAAACAAAATTTTGGTCTGACAATGGGTAGCCCACTATCACCAATATTGGCAAATATTTTCATGAGTGCATTAGAAATTAGACTAGTAAATAGTTTCCCTTGTATATTTAAGACTTGGTACCGCTATGTTGATGATATTTTTGCAATAGTACCAGAAAGACACTTGGATGATGCACTAAAGTTACTCAACTTACAGGAAAAAACAGTTAAATTCACTATGGAGAGAGAATGCAATAAACAATTACCTTTCTTAGACATTAAGATAATTAAAAAAGAAAATCACCTAAATTTTGGCATATACAGAAAACCTACACACACGGATAATTACATTAAATATAACAGTTTTAATCCAGTTCTTCACAAACATGCAGTTTTAAATAGTCTTGCATACAGACTGGTTAATGTTCCAATGAACAAGGAGGAACATGAGCTGGAAATGAATAATATAATGGATATAGCCATAGGAAATGGCTTCAAACAAGATGTTGTGCACAAGAAAATAGATAGAGCAAAGAATAAAAAGAAAATTATGGACACCATTACACTTACTCCTATCAAAGAAAAAAACAACATACAAAATATTCACGTACCACCCATCAGCCTTTCATAAATTTCAAAAGATTTGTAAAAGATACAACATTGTTTTGACTCCAAAAAATAATTATTCCATTAAAAATATCCTTAACTCAAAGAAGAAAAAAGAAGATAACCTACAAGAAGAAGATAAATCAGGAATATATCGGATGAACTGCAACGATTGTGAAAAAGTTTATATTGGAAAGACCAAAAGAAACATAAAAACAAGAGCTAAAGAACACATTAGGAATATAAACCAAAAACAAGAAGAAAAATCGGCAGTAGCTTGGCACTTTTGGAAAGAACAACATAACATTAATAAAACCCCCATTTTACTTAAAAATATTAAAGGGAAAACTGAACTTACAGTCTGGAAGAACATCTATATTTGGAAGAATAAGGAGAAAGTTTTTAATTTCGAAATCCTGCCAAGTGATGTACTAATACAAAAGTTCATTAAGCCTCCACCAGAGACGAATGGATCTACCATAAACAGCGAGGCCGGCAGCCGACCAGGAACTGATGATAGGAGCGATGGCTCCCGAAACTAGTCCTACATTTTATTGAACTTTAGTAGTGTGTATGTTACAATCTCGACTCAATTTTTTTAAAATGTTAATATTTGACATCACTGTTACAAAAGTTCACTATATTTTATACAAGACTTTATGCTGCTAACATTAAAACTTAAAAATTCATAAATATTTGTTATATTCAAATACTCATCTTCCATTACTTTATCCTAAATTTTAATAATTTAAAATAGGGTATAGCTTTACATAGGCAACTTACTAAGTAATAAATTATAGAATATATTTTTATACATCTCAAGAATTGAGGGAGGATTGAAAAGTAATTTAGAATACTTTTTTTCACTCAATAACTTTGTGGCCTAGAAGTTCAAAGGAAGCAAACAAATAATTTGTATAATGCATTAAAGATCTTTGTGACTTGATCACCTGTCAGCCTTGAAGATGTAGCATTAACTATGGTGAGTTTGATAATGCTCACCATTAAAGAGCAATAAGGCATCTGTGTTTTGTGGACAAAATGTAAAATTTTGACTGAAATTCATTGTAAAATGCTACACATCTCTGGAAAGAGCAGTGTCTTTTAAAAAGGGTATAAAAACTTGCTGAGCTACATTTTGATTCACCTGTAACTACTTCAACATGAACTCAATAGGCATTTCAGCAAAACTGGCATTTTTATCTGTGAATCTTGGCAGAACATTTACCACAGTACAGCTTAGGATACTGCACATGACAAATTGCAACATTACAAAGATAATGCACCCTGCCTGTCCATAAACCTGTCAGAAGAACAAAAGAATTCAAGATTATGAATAGTCAATTGAAAAATTCTTAGAATCACTCACAGACTGCAGCAGTATTACCAAATGAATTATTTTATCAAAATTTGCCATCTTCTGCAGAGATAGCTGTGCAATAATGCTTTTCTTGGTGAAGGAGCATAGTAGGTATTCCTTTTGCAGTGGTGCAGATGTATGCATATTGGAAAAATGGCAAATATCAAACAGCATGTAGTAAAAATACTTTTGGTGAGGAAGAATGACAGCAACAGGAATTCATACTGAGATGATAAATGCTCTAGGGAATCCTGTACCATCATTTTCAACTTTCAAAGTGACCACTGATTTCAAATGTGTTTGTAAAAACTTGGAAAATGAACCAGTAGTGGATAGCCAAAATCTGCCACAATATCCAGATATTGTTTAAGAAGTGCACAATGCTATTCAAGGATTACTGACGAAAGGCATCAGAAAATGCTGAAGCTATATACCCTGCAATACAAGCAAATGGATATTTTGACTGAGGAATCACATTAGAAGAGATTATCACAAGATAGGTATGCATCTGTTAATATTCGATCAAAAGCAAATTAGAATGCAAATCTCTGAAAAAATTTGGCATCTTTTCAGAGAGATCCAATTGATTTTATTCCCATGATGAAATATGGTTGCACTACACAAGAGAGACCAAACAATTCAAACATTATGATTCTCCACCACCACTCACATGCTTGAAGTACTGGAAAGATCTTGGCATCAGTTTTCTGGAATGCTAAAGATATCTTCCTAGTATTACTGGAGCATACTCTGCTAAGTTTCCTGCACCAACTAAAGGTAAATATATGCCAGAAAAGACTGATTTATCAAAGATGAAAATGATCTTGCACCAAAATTAAGCTCACCCACAAGTGTGCATTATTGCAATCGCAAAAATCAATGAATTGTGTCATGATTTGCTACCACATTTTTCTTTTTCCCCAAATTTTGGCTACATCGAACTTAAAATTCTTCCTATAGCTGAAAAAATTCTTTGGTGAAATTCCTGATATGAAATAAGAACAATTTCAAAAGCATTAATCTTTATTTTGTGCTTCATTCCAAGAACTTTTCAAATGATCCTCATACAATGAATGTTCACCATAGATTCCCTATCTCAACATTTAGCCCAAGTAGTTTTCTGTATTTACCCTTCTTTATATATATTTACCCTGCCCTGTATTTACCCTTCTTTATATATATAACTCATGGACTTTTAATTAATATGGCAGTTTTAAAGTACACAAATGTAAGCACTACTATTGCATGGGCCTTACTGCCATACATCTTAATATCGCCCTTTTAACAATAAAAAACTACTTGTATATATATTTAAACATATATCCTTTTAATACCCAATATTTGTGACCCTTGTATTATCCTTTGACTATTTGATGGATTGCGCTAAAGAAGGGCATGCATTTCTGAAGGTGCAATATTAATGTCAAGGGAGACTTATGTTGAGAAATAAAAACAATTTCAAAAGAATTAACCTTTTATTTTCTGTTTCATTCCGAGATATGTTGGGTCATTTGATGGACTGCACTAAAGGACATGACTTTCTGAAAGATGCAATGATGAGACCCACACTCCATTCACTGGTGTCTGAGCTAGAGTCTCTCATACATATCAGCTTGTGACAGTGACCATGCAGAAGTGAGAATGTCAGACATTACTTGAGGAAGCAAACAGTTTCTATATATCTAATTTTACTATTTTATGTGTATATTGATGATATATTAGAAGTAATCAGTAAGTTAACAGGCATCCCCCAATTAATAATATTAAGATTCCTGGCTTATGACCTGGTAGTAAGGTTAATAGCTAATGTTCGTTTAGTGAATGCAATTGAACATTATCTAAATTTTGTAAGGAATGGGAACTAAGAATAAATATTCTAAAATAAAAAATCATGATATTCCAGAAAGGAAGTTAGATGCAGAAAAATGAAAAATAGCATTGGGAAGAGATAGAAATTGGAGTGATTAATAAATATGATTAATAGGTATCAGACTCAATAGCAATGGTGGTTGGAGTGAACAAAAGAAAAAGGTATTAATAAAAGGAAGGATAACTTTGTAAGTTATATGTATTTGCAGGCATAAAATTTCAGGTGTGCACTTAAAGTGGCTATACGGAATATACTTGGCTGTTCTAAGGCTAAAATGTTGTACAGAGTATAAAATTAGGGTATTGATGAGGGTTGGTTAAATATGGCCTTAATCCACAGGGATTTTTGTAAACAAATTCTGGGATTGCTAAAAGTTTTACCCAATGGGGTTGCACAAATAGAATTAGGAAGAGTAGGGAGTAAAGGGAAAATTATGGTAACAATTTTGAAATATTGAGGATAAAGAGTTTAGGTGAACAAAATATTTTGAAACAATGTTTAAATTTGCAAGAGAATGCTACCTGGTGTAATACTTGTGTTAATAGAATTAAAAAGGTTTTTGGATAGAAATTATACTAAGAATTGAAAATATTAAAACTCAGGAAATATTTAGTAGTTTCAATAATATAAAGTCGTTGAGTATCTACAAGGAATTAAAGAAAGAGTGAGATAATGAAAATTATTAATGAAAAATATGTGGAGATAGAATGGTGTAGGAAGGAATTGTGTGGGCTAGAGCAGGCTAGTGAATTTGAAAGGTTTAAGAGAGGGAAGCAATTTAGATGAATGACCTATGTGTGGAAAGAAATTTAATTATTGGCATACATATTCTCAAATGTGAAGAAACTAAAGTAATGAGAGAAAAATTGAGGAACAGAAATAGTGGGAAAAAATATTTTTAATATGAAATTGGTGATTATTTAGGTTAAAAAAAAAAAAAAAAAAAAAAAAGTAGACTTTTATACCTACACAGTGACAAATTGGTATCATGCTCTTCATGATAAATACCCTAACAATGACGTTGCAAATATTAAGACTGTTTTGCAATAATGCTTGTTCCCATGTTGCAGATGCTGTTCTACAAATTGTGCAATTTGGCTTGGAGGAGTTTCAGAACCCATATCTGGATCTAGCTACTTGAAAATCTGTTTGGTCCAATGAAAAACTTTTTCAACTCAGATGAAGTCAAATTGGTCATGCACAACTTCAAAGACTTGGTGCATTTATATTAAAAACTATCTAACACATGGAGTTTCTCTGTATACATTTCTCATTTTGTTTAGTTATAAAATTTTTTATGAAAATATATTTATGCTACTTTTTAATCCTCCCTCTCATGATACCCTTCTAAACAATGGGGATACAAATACAATTTGTATTATTTTATTATTTACATTTAAAGAATGTGAATGACAATGCATCTAGGTAGACAGCTGCAGTCTTAAAGCTCACTTTAAATATTTTCCTTGCATTTTTTGGTTTCACCAACAAGATCTGTATTATTCAAATACCACATTGAAATGTTTTATTTTCTCTTCTTGAGCATTTGATATATGTGCTCAACCTTTGTGAGTTGAGTGAGTTTGTAGTATATCAGTTTTCAAAATAAAGGGAAGTTCCTTCATTCCTGTCCGTATTTTTGATGCCAGTCTATGTACAAGCAGTTACAAATTCCTTCTTCTCTAGTGAGAAATAATTTACCTATGAAAAGAGCCTAAATATAACAATGATTTATGATTCTGAAATTTAGATTGCAAATGCACAACATAATGGGAAAATAGATTCACCTGAAAGTAAACTTCTAAGATCAATTGCTGAATACTGCTGTAAGGAAGAAACATAAATTTATAATTATGTAACAATGTGACCAATTAAAGAGTTTCATTATCATAAAATTCACAGAAAAAAATAAAAACAATTTCAATATTAATTCAATTTGGAATTCAACATAATTAAAACAAACATTAATAATCTCTTCTGGGTCTAAATATTTAGAACACTCTTATTTATTTCACTTACATGAGATTTACTCAGAACATCTTCCTGGAAAAATTGTCCACGTCCTCTGCTTAAATGGCTGTTGGATCATTCATAGGAGTTGGATAGGTAGGTGTCTGGGCTGACTCTAGTGGTCTTCTGATAAATTTGAATAAAGAACTATCTGCCTCTGGGATATCAAAATTCATACGGTTGTGCTCATGCGTTCCCCCCCCCCCATAAATCCTTTCCTTTATGTTTAATTCTTTTGGTTGTTGAACAATTTTTAATAACTTCATGCATTTTTTATTTCATTGTTTTCTTTCCAAAAATATGCTGCCATAGCTGATTTATCTATCTGTTTGTAATGGATATTTCCCAATATTTCTTCAACCTAATGCCTATATTTCTCTTTTATTTTTCCTATGTAGATTTTTTCGCAATAGATTGTGAAAAAAAACTGGTAAAGGAAAAAGGTATAGAAAATATAAAAAGACATCAAGTTATTAAAAACTGTTCAACAACCAAAAGAAGTAAACATATGGGAAGGATTTATAAAAAAAACATGAGCAAAACCTTATGAATTTTGACATCCTGGAAGCAGACAGCTCTTTACTTAAGTTTATCACAAGACCACCAGAGTCAATCCATTTATCTACCTACCCAACTTCTACAAATGATCCAACATTCGTTAAACAGCTGAGGATGCGGAAAATAGTTCCATGAAACATGTCTTGAGTAAATCTCATGTAAGTGAAACTATAAAGTGTGTTCTAAATATTTTGACCCAGAAGAGATTAATAAAAATAATGAGATATTTTAAGAATAACTATGAACTAACATTCAAACAGTAAATTAAAAGGAAACATGTCAAATAAATATAGACTAATCTAGGAAATGAGCAAGCAGAACAGCATCTCAGGAGCCAAACCTTAAAATGGTAGAAGGGGGGGGGGGGCTGTAGTGATATTGGTAGTAACAAGTATTCATTTTTCATTGTTGCTAACTCATAAACTTACCATTTGATTTCTTTTGTGAAATATAAATCCATTGCAACATCCTAACTCTTAACTTGGTCTATAAATAGAAATAAAAAACAGAATTGATACAAAATTCTGTTTATACTTAGTTTAAGCCTTTTGTGCTTCTATATAAAAGGCTGTACTCTACAATGAGCACAATTTTTTATTTGCATTTTCAAACTTGAGGTCCCATCCATTTTTCTAGTGTACTTCTAAATGTATTATAAAATGAACTCCCATATATTCTGCTTTGAATATAGAGAATAAAAAATTTGTTATTCAAACAACTATGTACAAATAAACAAAATAATTTTAATTTTAGGAGATGAAAATTCCAAATCAAGCAGTCTTAGCTATGAAATGTACAGTTTTGAGATACTGTTCATTAATACTGATATGATAAATAATAATGAAACACCTGATTTCACTGCATACCTGCACATATAAACATGAAACACTTAGGAACTAACTATATTAGTCTCTGCCCATTGTCATTACTGTGCAAATGACCAGAAATTAATCACAATTGCTGAAAAATATGCCTGCCTACCATAAACAGGTTTCATATTGAGAAAATTTGTTTCCTTTTTATATTATTGAATTAACAGTGTGTTTATAAGACTTCATTCAATAGCAAGACATGTCTAATGCAAACAAACTCTTGTTACTGACCTCCATTACATTTGTTTCTTTTCTCTGTTATTTTATTTGTTCAGTACAATTTTTATACAATGAAATATAAATCATCTGAAAAGCCTGTGGAACAATACTGCTTTGCCTTTTAACTATGGTAATAACTTTGATATTACAGTTTGGGTGATCAAACTGTCTCTCTCAATATTTAATGTATTTAGAAGTCATTGACAGTGAAACAACTGAAATATTCCAAGTTGAATGTTTGCAAATGTTGACAAGAACTTCACTTACATCATGAGAGAGTATCTCCTCAAGCATGCATCATGCATTAAGTTAAAGGCAATATCAAATAAAGAGAAACTGTATTGAGACAGTTTCTTTTAAAATCCTGAGGTACAAATTTGAGCAACTGTGCCTGAAAGTGGAATGAGCTGTGCTATGCTCTATGGCTATTTTAAATAATAGCCTTTTTTCCCAGGTGACTATGTATCTTAAATGATTACAAATTATCCTTAACAATGATATTTAATAATATTCACTTCAAAGCTCATTAATTCTTCTAATTTCAAAGGCTCTTAGTTCATGATGGTTTTCACTACTTGGTAAAAACAAGAGGTGAAAGAAAAAATATTATACACCACCAAAAGATGGAATATTGAAATAAGAAGGAAATATGTGGCAAGACTTAGTATCAGTGAAACAAATTAAAAACAAATATTTATTAGCAATGAAAATGAACAATGTAATATTAAATCTGCAAAAGCAATGCTTTATCAGACTGTATTTTCCTATTGTAATCATTAATTTTCTCTATAATTCATTGATATAGTTACATAATTCATTTCCAATTATAGAATTACCAAAATTCACCAATATGGGCTGTCCAAAGATGACTATTAAATATATTCTGTGAAGTAGAGGAAGAAACAAGTAAACTTTTGGTTTTCATTTATTGCTAGTCAACTTAATATCTGTTGTTGTTATATTTAATTATTTTTCTTTTTCATTGGTTCAAAAACTGTGCAACAGATTGCATGAAATAAATGTAAGATATTTAATTTTCCACATCATTTTTCTACATTAATCAAAGTGGGCTTAAGAATTATATTACTAATAATCAGTTCATGTTAACTTTAAGGTTATATGTTATACTGCCTGTTTCTACACGGCTGAGATATGAAAGTATATTGCTCACATATACTTGAACTGGACTTGAGGTATTCAGATTCACTACATTTGACATTTGTCTCTTGCTTTAAATTATATTTAGCTCTTGCTTAATAATTGGCACTATCTATTCAGATATTTCAGATTGTATAATGGTGATCTAAAGACAGTTCACAGTTGTCTGATTACATAGAAGTTCCATATGTTGGCTGTAGAGGATAGTAACATAGTTCATTTTGACTGAATGGGTTTGGGAGGGTCTATACTATGATAGTTAATGAATATTATTGGAATAATGGTGACCCGTAAAATGCTTGGTGAAATGAATGAAAGTGGAATCAACCTGAAGAAAATGTACTTAGATGCCACTTTATCTGCCACAAATTTCATATCCAGCACCTGGGATTGAACCCAGGTCATCTTGGTGGAATGCAATTAACCTCTTGGTTAACAAAATAAAACATTTATTGGTTTTGAATCATACAATAATTTAATATGATTAGCTTCACTGTGCAATATTCCCATAAACATTTTTAATTAATTTATTGGTTTATCCTAATTTTATTAATTATACAGGATTATTATTATTTTGAATAATGTATAATGCCCATTTTTAATACTGAGGCACCAAAGACATGCAAAATTATGAATTTCTGAAATACCTAATGGGTAAAAAAGGATAAAATAATAGGTGATTTGTTCAACATCTTGCAACAACTTAACTGTGATATATGAGCATTTCACAGAGTCACCTTTAGATTTTTTACAGACTTTTTTTACTCTGCTATTAATATTTAAAATGTGACTGACTGCCTTAATTTATCTGTATTTGTGTATTTTCAGAGATAGAATTAATGAAGTTCCTCACATATTAATGATCTTATTTGTTTCCTTTATTTCCTTGAATTAAACTTCAAAATGAGATATTTATAAATCTGAAGTTTTAATGTATGGGGTTGGTGTACAGCTATTATACACTCCATATATATAAGGGTAAAGGGTCTATTGATGAAGCAGGAAGTCATAGAGAAATAGGTCTTCTGTTGAATTTTGGCAAGGTTTTACAGGGATTTTAACTGACAGAATAAATGATTGGGTAGAAAAGAATACTCTAATCTTCCCATTTCAATCAGGTTTTAAGAAAAAGCCAAATAACTGCTGATTATGTATTTGTTATTAAAACAATAATAGATAAATACTTAGTTAACAAACGGTTCAGATTATACGCAGTATTTGTTGACTTAGAGAAAGCATATGATCAAATTAAAAGAGAGGCATTATGGAATAAATTATGGCATAAAGGATTGAGTAAGGAAATGATTGTTTTGCGAAAGAGCTTTATAAGACTAATATGTTCTGTGTTAGATGTTAAAATCATGTGACTGAGGAAGTTACTCAAGACATGGGGTTTAGACAAGGGTATAAGTTAAGTCCAATTCTTTTCAATTTATTTACAGACATTATAACATTTCAGAAACATAAAGTACAAGCAAATAGAGAAATCAGCAGTAGCATATCATTTTTGGACACAAAATCACGACATAATAAATAAAGCAAAATTATTAAAATCAGTACAAGGACCTACGGAATTAGCCACCTGGGAGAAAATCTACATCTACAAATACAAAGACAGCATAATGAACTTTGACATTGCCAGGGATGAAAACATAAACTACAAATTTATCACACCGCCACCAGAGCAGAATATACATTCCCACAGCTCAATGAATGATCCGACAGTTGAACTTTAGCCTGGCTGAAGATGGGAACTAAATGTTCTTGAAACCGGTTCCACACATTTATGAAAAGTAAGTGAAGCTTTAAGAGTGTGTAGTTCAACTGAATCATACAATGATATCAAATAATAAAATGATGGTATTTAAAAAGGGAAATAAGTTGAGAAAGGATTAGAAGTGGTATATGGCCAGGGAGGAGATACAGATTATGAAGGAATTTTCCTATTTAGGGTTGGTTTTGAGGACTTCGGGTCAATGGGAAAAACAGAAAAAACTTGCGCTAATCAAGGCTTTACTATCTCCGAAGTTGATAAAGAAATGCATACTTTAGCCTGGCTGAAGATGGAAACTAAATGTTCTCGAAACCGGTTCCATACATTATGACAAGTAAGTGAAGCATTAAGAGTGTGTAGTTCAACTGAACATACAATGATATCAACTGAATCATACACATACAATGATATCAAAGAAATGCATGTTTGTTGCACCTGAGCTATCAGTAAATTGGTTGGAATATACAGGACAATGGTGGATTCTAGATGAGCATATGGTATTGAAATATGGGTGAAAGAGGAAAGCTAGAAATGGATAGATAGGGTACTTAGTTTTTGTAAGATTATGTTGGGAATCCCACAAAATGCTGCAAATGTTGAAGCACTCTTGGAAATGGGAATGGCTGGTGTGAGAGGGTGTGTGATGGAGACAGTGCTAAAGTATTGGTTCAGGGTACAACAGATGTTGCAGACCTCCTCATTGAAAGGATGTTTAATATTCTAAGAGTCTGGAACAGGTAATTGTTATTGGGAGCACAAAGTTGGGGAAGAGTTAAGGAGGAATGGAATGGGGGACCTATGGCTAAGAAGAGGTGATTTGACGAGAGATTCCTGGAAAAAGATTAAAGCAAGGTTTGATGATATAGATGGGCATGTTACATTTTATAATGCGGAAGAGCTAGTTAATGTTATATAAGGAGATAAAAGAGGATTCCAAAAGAGAAAGATATATTAGTAAGTGCAATATGAGAGAGACAGGGAATGGCATAGTTTAGATTGGGAATTTGAAGATCAAGGGGTTTTAGAACTAGTGCTGAGCATGGATTTTGTCCTATTTGTGGAAATGTGGAAAATGTAGACCATATCCTGTTTAAATGTTCAGGAACAATGGGATGGAGACAACTGATAAATGGGAAATGATTGAAGTTAAATAAGTTAATTGCAGCTAAGAAAATGGTTAGTGATCAATGTCAGTTTAGGAACCTGGGGAAATATTTATATGGAGTTAAGAACAAATGGATATAGTCTGTGAGGAGAGAGGATTTTTGATTTGGATTGGGTTTGTTCAGGGCAATTTGTAAGTTAAAATATTGTAATTATTCACCAGTGTGTTTGTAAAAATTATTATATTGACATGTGTTTCAATATTGGCCTGGTGTAGAACTTGGGTTGAACTAGGCCATATTGTTACGTGTACACATTTAATAAATCTATCTAAGTACGAGTACTTGGTAGCTCTAGACACTACTGATCCCAGGTTTTACAGCTCTTACATGTTTAATTTATTCACTGCTAAAGAACGTTGAAGATGAACAAATAGATCTGGCAAGGAGGAATGTGCTAAGCAGAAGTTAATTCTAAGAATTTGTTTCAACTTGGGTGATACATTCTCTGCAGAATAAACATTAATAAATTATAATATATCAGCTATAATTTATTTAGTATTTATTACTCTCAAGTTTGTATTGCTTCTATCTAGTCTTTGTCTTTACCACATGTGCATTGGGTCCAAAGCCAGTTTGTCACAGCTGCAAAAACATTGCCATTGATAAGGCCAACTAATGCATGTTTAGGTGTGGAAAAGTGAGAAGTCACTGTGTTGTTGCATTTAAATTTTTTTATTTGTCATGGTTCAAAGATTTAATACAGAACGACCATTTTCATTTATTGTAGCTTTTTAAGAAATGGATCAGCTATTCAGTGTCATGCAAAATTTCAAGAATATTTTCCAGGGGTTCATCCACCTCAGATTACAGTTTGTAAAATATTGCTTAAATTCAAAACAACAGGATCAGTGCTGGATAAGGAAATAAGATACAGGTTTCATGTGTGAACAGCGGAAATACTAGAAATACTGCTGCTGAATTAGAATAATATGGCAAATATCTCTTGTGCAAAGATAGCACAACAAGCATTAGTCAGCCATACATCTGCAAATTCTGCTGCAAAATTGCTAACATTTTGTCCCTATAATGTTACTGAAGTGCACGCTCTGAAGCCCACTGACTCAGGAGGAAGAAATTTCATCTTTGGTGAAAAAGGTAAGCCTATTATCAGTACTTTCCCATTTGCCCAGCAGGTTGTGCTGTGTGCCCCTGAATCCAGCCTAAACTGTGTGCAGGGAAAGACAAGACAAAGACCGAATATATTAACTTTTTGTATCCCCAACAGTAAGATAAAATGACTTTATTTAACTGCATGCAAGAAAGAGCTTGCTGTCCTTTTAATGGTGATAAACCATTAAAAGGATAAGAGACATGAAGAAAACAGTGGAACATTATCCAAAACTGCATCTGACAGAATAAAACTATGTAACAGCAGTATTGTATGTGATAGCAATATAGTTCTTTTATAGATAACTGACTGAAAATTTTCCTCTACAGACATAAAACACTAATTTACCAAAATTTGAATGCAAAAAAATGAAACCTCTTTAGGCTAAAAATGTTTGGTTAAGTCAAGAGAACAGAATTGCAGTAAAACTATGTGATTTTTTTTTATGATTTGCTTAAAACAAATGTAAATGTCAAAATCTATTAATATGATGAGTTTATAATGGATACCTGATCTGCATTCTGTATACATGCTAAGAGATTGTCTTGTTGAGAACATGCACAGTTCATTACTTTCATGACTTTCACACAGTACAAACCTCTTCTTCTGACTTACATATATATAGGTGCCCTATATACCTAGGCTCCCTGCATGCTTTCATGCACTTTATAAAGCTCTTATTTTGAGAGAAACACTAATATGCAGAAATACATGCTTGAGTGTTTGGCATTTTAAACCAATAAGAGCATGAAAGTTACACTATAACAAAAGACAGCTTCATATTTTTCTTATAATACTGATACATGTGCAATTTTACATTAGTAAAACTATTATGCTACATTTCTTATGAAGTGTACACAATTTCCATAGATTCTCACAAAAGGTACAATTTGTTATGCAATGCAATGCATTACATCTAATTGACATAAGCTATTTATTTACATATTCATTAAATTACTCCAGATTGTTAGGAGGGATTAAAGTGATATGTTTAGTTTCTTTGATAATGCACAAGCAATCTTTTTAAAATTAAGTAAAATATCTGCCATCTCAAAAATACTACTATTTTTTATGCAAAATAGCTATCTATATGTACTACAAAAATATGCTTGATTGTTACAATGCACGATTTTTACCTTCTCTAATACATTTAGAATGCAAGATGATTTTATGTACGGTATGAAAATGCTTTATGCTAGGAATGTAATTGCATCTCAGGAAGTAAAATGTGTAGATTTACAAAGAACATTAATTGCATAATTGATATGTACAAATCTTACACATATTACAGTGTGAGTCATTTGGTCCTTTTCCAATTTTGGCTTCTGCAGTATCGTTACATTCAGTAGTCATGATTTATTATATAAATTAACAGGTGCAATTTCAAAAGCATTTTCATTTTTAATGAAGTTAAATGCATAATTCAACTATGACTCAGTATGACAGAAGCGCTATGCTACTTGGAATATGCTTAGAACCAGTTGAAGATATTGGAATGCTACCCTACTATGCTTGCAAGCTCAGGCAAATGCTGTAGGTTGCACTGTAAAAAAATTCAATTATGTTCAATCAACTGTTTCCAGCCTTCACTCATGAAAATATAGGCAAGGCTAACTCAGTGACTAATACTTTACAGCAATAACTCTTATATGTTTATTCACATTTCAGAATGCAACATGTCATTTACTCATGTTAAAACAGTAGTTACTTTGCCCTTGTTCTATACATAACGGACAAAGTGCAAACTATGTTTAATGTTCTGATATCATATATTAGGAAATGTTAATTTGTATAATCATCAATTGTATAAGATTAAGGATTTATCTGCTTTTAGTTATGCCTAAGGGAAGAAATCAGGAAATTTAACTAAGAAACCAGAGAGACATTTAAACCCAGGCTAGAACAAAACCTTTTCATGTATTATAAAATAAATATCATCATCCTTTGTATATAAAATATATATTTGAAGAAATTTATGAGGTTCGTTCCAAAACTAATGCCTCCTATTTTTTTGTGTTGACTTTGGATGCCCGAGCCAGATGTCGTTGGTTTAGTGCTAATGCTTGAACCTTCCTCTTTCATTTGCAGGTAGTTCGGTTGTTCTGTGGTAGTTGGCACCAGTAGAGGAGTGTTCCCAAATGGAGTCTGATATGGGTGCACGTATAAAACAGAGATGTGTGATTGAATTCCTCACTGCAGAAGAAATTGCACCAATTGAAATCCACCAATTGAAGGTGTTTAGAGTCGATAGATACACTAGACGTGAGCAATGTGAGGTGATGGGTATGGCATTTTAACAGTGGTGAAAAGGGTGTGCATGACAAGCCATGACCCGGTTGACCCTGCACAGCTGTCACCCCTCACAATGAAGAGCATCTTGATTAACTCATCCGTGCTGATTGGCGGATAATGACCAAAGAATTGTGTGAAGAAAGAACAAGGAATTATGTTAGCCCCAAAGAACAATTTTAATATAAAGAATTTATTAGGTTGCAGAGTAAAGGATTACATGCCAAAAGAACAAAAGTCAGGTATTTACAAAATAAAATGTGCAGAGTGTGATAAAAAATACATTGGAAAAACGAAGAGGAATTTGAAAATCTGGAAAAAAGAACACTTTTGAAATATTCGCTTAGAACAAATTGATAAATCAGCAATAGCAGCGCACTTTTGGAATAAAAATCATGAAATTAAACCAGAGATAAAACTACTGAAACAACTTCATAATGCAATAGAACTTTCCACTTGGGAAAACATTTTCATTACAAAAAATAAGGATAATTTGATGAATTTCGATTTCCCTCCAATGGATGAACTCAGCAAATTCCTAATAGAACCAACAGATGCCACCACAAGAACATCAAGAGACCCAACCACCACATATAACAACAGTTTATCTACAGGCTGAAAATGGGAGGGATCACTCCCGAAACATATGTCCAGATTTTTATGTAAGTGAATGGAGTTAGTGTGAAAAAAATTGTATTACATTGTTTATATATATATATACCACTCCATTGTCAACAGCTTCGTAAGTACATTTAATTAAGATAGTTCATATTTATATGTATACTAATTTATTAATTTGTTTTCTTTTTTGTTTATTATGAAAAAAATTCTCTCTGTGCAACCTTCAGCATTGCAATAGGTAAATAGGCCTTAATTCACAAGAATATATACTTCTGTTATACTGATGTATATAAGAAACTTGTTTATACTTAATAGCCAATCTTACTGTTAAAAATAAAGAATGCTATACCTATTTATAGGGGAAAGACAGAATACTTACACTATTCAAGAAAAGGTCATATAAGAATAGATTTTTTTTTGTAGCTTTTTGATATGTATTAGTTAGCACTAATTTTAAACAAGGGACAAGCAGAAAGTTCTTTTCAAGAATATCTATGCATTCTAAAAGTATGTAATATGAAAAATTCACAGCTATCTTTCTATATAAAGACTATATTCACTGGAGCATTCCAAAAAATGAATCTATGCGAAAAGCAATAATAGAAGCTAGCCCATTTTTAATGATCACCATTAATTTCTTCACCAAGCTTTTGGCAAGGAAAACGTACTATTGCAATAGTGCAAGATATAAGGCCTTTAATAATCTTTAAAAAATTGAGCAGAAATATTTAAAGTATGCTTAAAATAAACTGGCCATAACATATTTAGCTAGTTACCAGTGCATACCACATTGCCTGAAGGAAATATTCATATCATATGAAGTATTTCAATCTTCCCCTGTTTCTGCACTCTAGTACCAATCCTTTTTAAATATAATTCTTCAACTCACATTTCTTGTCCCTGCTTTTCCATTTTATAAACATTAAAATTAATCATAATACTTTCAAGTTTCTACATATTCTGGACTAGATTAATATATTGCTTTATATGGAAATGCAGATTGAGAAATTTGGGAGGAAAAAAATTTTTTTTCTGAAATATATGCACATTTTTAAAACTTACTGGACTGAATGGCTATGGATGCAGTTCTGTTTTAGTAACTTATTTAAGAGTATTTTGCTCTTGTGCAGAAATGTTTTTAATGATTGCTTAATGAATACTTAAAAAAATTGAGCTGCATCTATAATCGCATTGTACATTTATTTCAGGCTATGCTTTATTCTGTTCTAAACATGAATGAGAAAATATGCTCCTAAAATTTAGTTTTATTCTACTTGTCCCTTATTAAAAATTATTATATTTTTTGCATGAAGTAAAGGGGGTTTTGGTGTCCATATAAAACTGTTAACAAGCCATAATATTTTCAGCTCTTTCCAGCTGTGTAATTAATTTTTAACAAATTAATACATTTCTTTTCCACCAATGGCTGGTGCCACATAACCTATTACTATTATTACTATTTTCTCCTAGAAGACACAAGGACCATATTATGGTAGGTTACTGTCATTACTTGAAGGAGGTCCTGAAGGGTTACTGATAACTTTTATCGCTGTTAATTATTTTGTTTAGCTTAGATGTTTATTCTTTTCCTGTTGACTGATGCTTTTGCAGTTTAAAATGTACCCATATATTTCTGACCATTTTGGGGAGTAGCAATATTCCTACAACACTTCTTCTCTCCCACAGTACTGCAGATAAATGATATTGATTATTGCAGCTATCTCTTAAGTTTTATTGACTGTCAGTTATGAAGGCTGTTTTATATAGCTCACTTTTCAAGATTGTTGGAAGCCAATTATCCCAAAGAGTATTTCATTCTTATACTCTATTTGACTTTGAAATTTAGCTTTCTAAAGATAATTTATATAAAACTATAATTTAAACTCATGAAATAGCATATTTATTAAAACATATCCCAGAAAATTTATTTCCATTGATTATTACATAATATGTATGAAAGTTGCCAGATTTTTGCTTCTAAATAATCATGGCATAGCATTGTGAATATTATATACAAAGCATTTGAGGAGGATGATGGTTGAAGTTAAATAATCCTCCTGACAGAGCATTGTTAATATTATAAGAATATTTATTTCATTTATGGCAAGGAAAAAAAACAGTTTAAATATGGACATCACAACCCCTTATAACTAGCATTAAATTTTATTTATTTTAATAATGAGGTATCATGATATGCTTTCATGAACTTGAAATGCTGGAACTATTAGCATTATCAGATGTCATTGGCACTGTTGCGGATAATGGTGAGGCAGCCTCAGCATCATCAGTTGATATGTCATGTGATCCAGTCTCCAGAGAAGGTTGTGTTCCCACTACAGGAGATGCACAACTTCCTGGTAATGAGTTTGACGAAGTTTCAGTTGAAGAATCATCTTCAGTCTTCTGGTGCAAAGATTTATCAGATTTTGATGGCCGCAGAGACAGAAGAGATATCTGAGCAGAGAAAAACATACTCTATAATAAGCATGCATTTTGAAATTTGGTTTCATAAATTCTAAATTTTTTTATTGTGAAGAATTGGAAGAGTATTTGCTTATTTCACATACTATCAGAAAATTGTACACTGAATACTTTAAAGTTCATGTACAGGTTAAATTACAAAGGAAGAAGCACACTACCAAACTAGTTCACAAAACTTGTAACTGTACTTTTTGGTTAATCTCACATTTTTGCTAGAATTTGTAAATATGTATTCTAGTCTGCATTAATAATTCCTCTGTTGACATAATAGAAGTTAGAAGCCTTGTATCTATTTAATATATTTGACTTAACAACCTTTTTGAAGTGTTATAAATAAAGTTAGGATATTTATGACACGGCATAGTTTTTTCCTGCCTTTTATTTTAGTCATTGCATTGAATTAAACATCAATCGAACGTTTCTGATTAGTTTCAGAGATGTTTAGGTAGATTTCTCAATTTTTGTCACATTGTGCATATTTTGGCTTTTAAAGTCATATTTTGGATATATTTGTGGACATGATCTTATATTCAGATACACTGAAATACATTGTATATTTAAAACATAATATGCACCTATATTCTGTGAATTACCTATTCTGAGAAACAGTTACTCATATTTTGGTTTGACTCAATGGAACATAGCCTTGCAGAAAGTAATTAAGCACAATGTAGACAAATGTGCAGAGGCTGTTCCCTGCACTACACATTTCAGCAGAAATAAATTTGAACAAGTCAGTGAACATCAACATGTCGAAAACTAAGTGAAAGTGTAAAATTAAGAATGTTAAAGAGTTAGAACAGAAATATTTCAGTAACAGTGGGAAAATCCTTTTCTAAAAATGTGTGAAATTTAAGTAAGGTCAGGAAAGCAATTTAGCATGCAACTGCATTGTGATATAACAAACACAAGAGCAATGTAACTAAGCAGGAAATGTCTTTTGTTAGATGCAGTTAAGTCAAAATCATCCGAGTTTTTGAAAGACCTCTGCGAGATGATGTTATTTCCTAACATTCCTCTGAATAAAGTGAACAATGAACATTTAAAAAATCTTATGAAAAAATACATGATGCACTTGATCACACACAAATCAACATTGAGGAGGAATTATTTACCTACTTGTTATGCCAGTGCATTGCAAAAAATTAGAAATAGTGTAGGGAGCAATATGATTTTGGTGTCAATTGATGAAATGACTGATGCTTGTGAGAGATTGGTCCAAATGTTATTTGCATGCTGTTTGCAGACTGGCCAGGAGAGATATTTTTACTTGACTCAGAAGTTCTTGATACAATAAATATTCAATAATTGCAGTACCATTCGGCAATGCTATGAAAATGTTGTGAGATGGTGAAGTTAAGCAGAAGCATGTTTTACAGTTCTTAACAGATGCAACATCTTACATGGTAAAAGCTGCCAATAGCCTTAAGATTCCCCAAAAATGGCTCATATTACTTGCTTAGCTTGGTTTGCATACAGTTGTGGAGGAGATATAAGTTAATTTCCCTAATAAAGATATTGAATGTCAAAAAATATTTTTCAAGGTGCATTGAAAGTGAAAAAATTTAAATAAATAGAATTTTCCTCCCCAACTGATACTTACACATGGAGCACTTATATGATGATGAGTGTTTAAGGGAGCAAAACTGCTACAGTCATTAGCACCCAAACATTCTAAACATTCTAAAACTGGGCCAATAAGCACACATCCAGACTAAAATGCATAAAACAAGTGATAAATCAAGTCAGCCAATACAAATAAAAACCTCATTAAAAATAACAGGTGCAATAAATTTCAACAGAGTCCCCTCGATTTCACTTGCACCGTAAGTGTGCGAAACACGGGAGGATAATTATCGGAGCTGGAAATATCAGTGAAAATACGTCCTAATGTATTTGCAATGTCTGTAGGAGTATCAATTACACGGTATTGTACCTTGAGAACGGGTATGGGCGAAACCCAGGTTTACTGCAAAGCGGCGGAGCTTAGCCATACAACAGAAGGTGTTGAGCAATTAAAAGAAGAGGCGAAACCATTCCAAGAAGCCTTTTTGCTATTCTTTAGTACTCCAGGGCATTTGGCACGCAGCTGTTTATAACAAATCATATTTTCCAATATAGGGCCGTGACGAAAAACTCTCAAAGCACCGTGGAGTGCACGCATAACGTCCCGGCATTCATCGGTCCACTTAGGAACTGGAAAGCGTTTGGGATGGGAAGATGCCCGGGGAATAACCCGATCTGCGGCAGTAATTAGCACAGTATTGAGGAGCTTGATCATAACGTCAATAGAGTTAAAGGCACACCCTGAAAATAAGGCGAGTGAACAGAAGAATACCAATTTGCCCTGCTGATAAGTCACTTTGGTGCACGCTGGAATGCACGACCAGGCAAGGAAAATGATCACTGGAGTATAAATAAGAGAGGCTGTTCCAGGTAAGATGTACAGAAAAGGAGGCAGAACAGAAAGGTAGATCCAAATGTGAGTAACTGTGTATCTATCGGTAAGAAAAATTGGGTGTCCTATATTCAGCAAAGTAAGATTGTTGCCATTTAAACAATCCGCGCACACTCAAGAGGAAGAACCCCACAGTCCCCCCAAAAGTAGGAAAGGGGGAGCTAGCTGGGAAAGAATACGATCTAGATCAGTGGCTGTGATAGTAGCAGATGGAGGTAAGTAAACACTACAGGCAGTAAAACTAAGGCCGGAAAAGTAGACAGTAACTGCCGCAGTGTGTATAGGGAGACTGTAGACTCAGTGGAGAACTGTACAGGTCATCTCTGATTAACAGTGTAAAACTCTGCATTGTGAATACATAATGGGATAACCTTATCGAGAGTCCTACTTTTTCACCGGTGCAGGACGAATCAGTCGTCCTTTCTTTGGATGCATGGGGTTAGGTGACTTAACAGGATCAGGAACATCCTGCCCCATGGCATCCTCAGAGGAGAGCTTTCCCGCTGAGAGGAGTCTACCGATTCCAACACCTGGAAGTGGAGAGGGGCGGTGATGGTGACCGCCTAGCGGGCTTGCTCCCAGACTCACCCAAGGAGAGGAGCCTGAAGTCTTCTTCCTTTCAGCAGTAGTGCGCGTTTTCATAAAGTCGGTCCTTGTACATGCCGCCTTGAGCTTAATGACTGAACATTAAGAACGACCGGGTTGGGCTTCATGGTAGGGCGCGTGGCAGAACCTGGTGAACTAGGAATCTGAGTAAAAACAAAGTCGCAGGTCTGCGAGCTGCTGTCCTGCTTCTGTATTGCAGAAGAGGCTACAGAGTTGTACTTGCTGGTCTTAGGTATTAGATGCTAGCGAGCTCGAAAGCATTTATGGGCCTCAGAAAAGAAAAGATTTTCCTTCACCCAGAGCTCCTGAATACAGCGCTCTTTTTTCATACCGCCACGGGTGACTGAGGTCGTTAAGGTGCGAACTCATAAGTGGGAGGTCTGGGGTTCAAATCCTTCCAGAACCGTCCTTCCTGAGTGAGGTTTTTTCCAGGTTTTTCTCAGTCCTCATAAATGGCAAATGCCGGGGAGGTACCCTAAACTTAGGCCTGGAATGTTTCCTTCCTTAAAAATCCTTTCCTAATATATCATTTCATCTCATGTATCATCAGTGTCCACCGCCTGTGGTGCCTCAGTAGTTAAATGGGCGTTAAACACTATTAAAAAAAAACAGCGCTCTTCTTGATAGCGAGGACGGCGTGGGATCTGATCTCCACGGCAGTTCACGCAGATAGGAGCGAATGGACATGCTCCGTCATGATTTTCTTTACTGCAGATTGCACATACAGGATTGGCACTCTCGTACGACATCTGAGTGTGGCCGAAACGTTGGCACCGGAAATAGCGCATCTCTATAACCTTGTATCGAGCTTTTATTTGAGCGATTTCCTCATTTGCTATGTTATACTATATTTCACTATGAAAATTTCTGCTATTCAAAGCTAATTATGCATTTATTTTTTGTAGCTTTTTCTAGATTCTCTCTCTTTCTTTATATTGCAAATGATCTTAAAGTTAACAATAAATAATAACTGGTGATTTAATTTTTCTATACACCCTCCAGAAATGTTGTAACCATCACTATGTAACTCATCACTGTCATGAGTCAACAGTTAGCTGACAATCCAGATAATGGTCTGGGGAATATGTACTACATGTGAACCAGTAAGTGGAGCCAATAAGAGCTTGTAGTTTGACTAAATTACTCAATCTTAATCACTATGTATTATATTTTTACCAATTGAAGTTATGTATATTCAAGCAACTCTTGAGATTTAAAGACAGCAGTTTGATTGTAGTAATTTTAGTACTTATTGTGTAACTGAAGCACTTTTCACTCAAAATATAGTACAAGTGGCTAGTAGTCTTAAGACTGTATTAAACCTGATAAGTATTAGTGGGAAGAAGAATAAAAAAGAGCTCATAAGAAAAAAAAAATAGAGTAAAGATATAAAGCTGAAGAAAAACAATTATTTTTAAACTGGCTGAAGATAGCAACTTTACCTTCAACACAATAACCTTTTCTTTAGTTTCATATGTTCTTCTGAGGTACTTTCACTTTTAATATCAATCCTCATAAGTTGATATTTATTGGATAAATTTACTTTTTTATGCCTTACCTTAGCTTGTGTTGTTCCTGGAATTTCAGAGCTTGATTTTTTCAACCTTGATTCAGCTTCTACCACATCTTCTTGTGTTCGTATTCCTATAACCTTAAGTATAGAATCTATCTTTTCTGGATATTCACCATGACCTGATTTATTGACATAAGATTTTAACAGTATTGTTATATGAATAGTATAAACAGCACCTATATTAAAAATAGTTTCTGACTACAGGAAGGAGACAAGAGATTATTCTAAATTATTTTAACAGCATAAATGATATTCTTGAATGACCTTATCGATATTACATAAGAATACATTGTGCACAGTAATTAATGAGTCAGAATATTTTCTTTAGATTGCTATATTTATATTTGTTATTATCCAACCACAAAAATTGCATCTTTATATATATTATACATTTGTTAAAAAATATATATGCTAGATGCAATTAGACTTTTCAATCATAAAAATGAATGTTTGCAAATTTGTTTCTCTCTCTCTTCAAAAACCACTCCCTTTGCTTGGTACCTTATAAGGAGGGAATGAGAGAAGAAAAATATTGTTAATATGTTAAAAACAAGTGTCCACGGTAATTGCACCTAGCTGATAAAAAATAATAATATAGGAAGTTACCTTAATTTTAAACAAAAATATGAGAAAAATATTGATTTTTCTGAAAATATATATTAAAACAGAACATATAGATTATATTTTCACTTTTAAATTGTAACACTTTTCTAGAACGATAATCATGAAATAGAAAAAGGCATCTCTTTATTAAAAACTGTTCAACATCCCAAGGTACTTAACATGTGGGAAAAGATTTTCATAAAGAAATATGAACATAAACTCATGAATTTCGACATTCCGGAAGCAGACAACATTTTGTACAAGCTCATCAACAGACCACCAGATTCACTACAATCGTCTTCCTTTCCTACCTAACATGATTCACCATACACCAATCTAACAATTGACAATATGAGTGAAGGTCTTATGAAACATGTCCCGAATTTTTTTTAATAATGAAGAGTGAAACGTTTAGTGTGTTTTATCATCATATCAATATTTTAAATGTTTTTAACTCAGAGTGTTTCCTTGTTCATTGGAAGTGAAGCTAAAGAAATGTTTTTAGCATTTTAAAATATTTTATCTACTGGAGATTATATAAATTAAATTTTTTCTTAAGCCAATATTTAATTTAGAGAATGTGAAAATTTACAGATATGCTGCTTATAACAAATATGTATCTATATATAAATCCTAGGTATAAGATAAGTGCATATCATTACATTATTAAAAATACTTACCAGAAACAATGTCACTAAGATCAACATTGCACATTCTTCTGTTCTCTAAATTAATTGGCTCTAATCCTGCTACTTCACTGGATATAGAAAGAGTGCGATATAGAAATTTTAACAGCCAGTCACTCCTTAAAAAGAAATGAAATACAGTTATGAACATTAATATCAACAAAATAACATACCCAATTCTGCATCAGCTTAATTTAGGTTTACATGTCTCAAGTAGGATCTAGATATAAAAAGGACAAATATACAAATATAGCAAATATACAAATTAAAATGTAGGAAAAATATTAATGATGCTTAATTAAATAATAAAGTACACAGATTAACTGCATTTATGTTGAAGAAGATTTGCAAGTTTTTTGAGCATTTGTTCAGTTATTCATTAGTTAATGATAAATTTCATCATGTTTAAAAATCAGGGCAATGAAACAAGTATCGAACAAGAGCGACAAAATTGAATTAGCAAATTAGGAGCAAATTGTTTTAACATCAGTAATAGCCAAATGTTTGAAAAAAAATTGTAGCTTATAGAAATGAATAAATTTGTATTAGAAAAACACATTTTCAGAAGATCATAACCTGACTTTCCTAATAATTTTTTAAACCATTACAATACTTTGTTGGGTAAATTATTAATGAATTAAAGAATATCAAAGTAGCTGAAATATTCTTGAACTTAACAAGAGTGTTTGATTGTGATGACTACTAAATGTTGTTATAAAATGTCTAATATTTTGGTATAAAGGGTGTTGTTTGTAAATTTGTCCTAACCAAAAAACCTAACACAAAAAGCAGAAATATATTTTGGAAAGGGAAATTACAAGGGAAAATGCTAATTGAAGACAGGAATTAGTAAAATATGACATATCCCAAGGATTGTTACCTAGGATCACTGCTCTTCAATGTAAACAAAAATTGCATTTCCAGTATAACATCCAATGTAACATCTTTAAGACAATTTATCTGTTTATATAGCTGATAGTGTTGATCATGTCATTAATTTTTGTCTTGACATGTAAATCAATTGCTAGAGATTCAATAATCTCTTATTTAATGTATTCAAAACAAAAATAATTATTTATGTCAGTGGTTGCCTCTTTCAAGCCCTAATGAACCATATGAATCATTTGAACTTAGTTACATTTAGCATTAACAGATATTAGAAGGATAGGTGGTCAGCCAATTGCTTCAAGTGTCACCTAGAGTGATGCTATGGTATTATATTACTTGGATGTGAAACGGCTGGTATTTTGTCCATAGGCCCCTTTTAGCTGGTTGCAGAACTGAACAAACTCTGGCATTAGTGGTGGTTGAATGGAATGCATACATTAGTTATTTAAATATGCAATAACAAAATAATAGAAGATCACAATTCATCTTTAGGATTAATCTTAGGTAAATTGGGAAGTTCATATTGATCCGATATGAGAATATGCTTAGATATTTTGCCAAATATATTAATTCATGTATTATGAACATTAGCTATTATGGTGTAATATTTCCTCATATTATGTTTACAATTGAGAGTTACAAGGTTTTTGATTCTTCAAAAGACATATAAATAATGCTTTATGTAAAAGTAAGACATGCATACAGGGAACTATTTAAGATGAAGAAAATTCTAGCAATTATCATTCTCTATAGGGTAATAATATTACTAAAAAATAGAGATTGATTGATTTATTTATGGACGGTCTTTAACATCTCAGGTCATCAGCGTCCCATTTAACTCAGGGCGTGAAACAGCCAACAAATTTTGCTCAGAGGCCTCTCTTTCAGGCTTGAGGTTCTTTTTCGTGCCATAAATGTACGACACGGGACCCACAGTTTTACTTCCCTTCCGAAGGAAGCCATACTTAGGATTTTTACGCCCGAAAAAATCCATCACTCCTGGCCGGGTTCGAACCCGCGATCTTGGGTTTAGAAGGCAAGTATGGTAACCACTACACTCCCAGGACCGACAAAAAAGAGAGAGAGAATGCAGTTATACATAATTACAAAGCAGGTCAAAATGCATATTAAATGATGGAAAAAATTAAGGCCTCTTTATTAACGACAGATGCCAGTATATCGCAAAGATATTATACAACAAGCTACCGCCATCATTAAAAAAGAGAAAATTGGTTCCCAATTAATATATTTAAGTTAATATAAAATGTATATTTAGTGTATCTATATCAACTGAAATATATTCTACGCTTAATTAATGATACAAATTGCATTAGTCGAATTAAAGAGAATTTCTACACATGGCCTTAGCTTTAGTATTGATATACTTGTGTATCTTGTGTTTAAATGAGAGGAATTATTACTGTTTGTAACCTAATGTTTGACATTGTCAGAAATTTGGTTTTATTTATTATACTGTCTGTAGAGAGTACAGTCAGATTTCACAAAAAATAAGTTTAACTTTGCAAAGAGTTTTACATATACAAACTTATTTACAAAACTACATAATTAATCATAGACATATTTTAGTATAGTTATAAATATCTAAAATAACTTAGACATTTATATATAAGATAACATTTAAATTCATTAAAACAATATTTTGTAAAAAATTATTTTAAAAAATATATATGGAACTAACACGTGAAGCCAAGTCATATGAATAAATTCATGTTTAAATTGTTTATTATTTTGCAAATTTTTAATATTTTTGCTAATCTTTTACACAGCAGTAGTCCCTGAATATTTGGATCTTGCTCAGTCATTTTCATATTTGTCCTTGTTTCAAAGTGAGCATTATGGTTGGTTGGTTCCTAGTGGCAATTGGAGATGCTATTTATAATTTTTTCCATAGTTTCCTAATAAACAGCTTCCAAATTATTTATCTGTTTGTTGCTACCAGCATTTCAGTAGAATTCTTTGTTTAGGATAGTATTTGCATCCTTACACAATGGACAGTGTGGAATTAGGCAATTGCAATTTTTCTTGGTTTTAATAAAATATTTTTGAAAGTCTTTAGGTCTTCATATGGATTTGCTTTATGTTTTTGTTAAACATTTTGTTGTGTTCAGTTATTAATCTTTTATGAGTTTTAATTTAGAAGGAATTTTTAGTTCAAAAGCTGATTTCAATTTTATGGTGGCTCCTGTTTTGCTAAAAATATCAGCAATTTTTTCCCTTTAATCTCACACGGCTCAAGCTAAAGCTAAAATAATGAATACAATTGTAAAACATTGTGGTTATTATTTTATCTGGTGTTATTATGGATGTTATTGTTTTAAAAAGTGTTTCTTACATTATAAGTCTATTTACAGTAACTTAATAAAATTATTGACAAAATAAAAGAAGAAAGAATAAGTGAATCCAAATGAATCATCACTTTGTACTTAGTAAATTTTAATTTGTAACAAGTTTAATCATTAACATAATCTAAAAAAGATCACCTTTAGTTTCAGGAGATGTACATAAACTACACAATTTTTTTCTAACATACTGGAATGATATTTCTAATTAAAAGTATCTTTTAAATAATGTAACTAAATGTATACTCTACTCAATGCAATGAATTTTTAGTTACTTGATATTATTTATAACTTTCTTTTTACCACTTCCTTGTTTATATATATTAGAAGTTGTGACATTTGTTAGAAAACACCTGGTATATTTTCAAACTAACTGTGAAAAGCATAGCTATCACACAAGAAATAGGCATAAACTGAGCATAACTTCACATAATACTTCATTATTTAGCAAAAGCATAAGATATTCCAGAATTATATTATATAACAAGCTACCTCTAACATTAAACTTACCACCATAGAAGCTACATTTAAATGTAAAGTGAAAGACTTATAATTCCAACATTGTTTTTATTCAATTGAAGAATTTGTAAATACCTTTTAATAATTATGATTACATTAGGGTGAATAATTTAATTTATTGTAACTATTTGTTCTGTTTGACAATACCATGAATTCTTGTAATTCCCATGGTTGACAATAAATCAAATCAAATCAAATCAATAATTTAAATTTAATATAATTCCACTTCAAACTATTTTCAAACCATACACATTTTCCAATAGCAATAATTCTCTTCTTAAATTTATTAAATTGTTGCTAGTCATAGTCTATACAATGGGATATGGATAAGCATTCAATCCAGGCCTTTAGCTTGTGATAATCATATGCCAAAACTTCCTTATTATTTAAAAATACACCAATAACTATGCTTTTAGTTATGTTTGATTTACTTCCCTTCTTTTGTAGCCAGTTTCATTTATTTTTAATGTTACTCAAGAATTCCCCAACATTCCTGCTATCTTACCGAAAATTTTCATTAAGGCTATCTGTATATTTAAATAATTTCTGAATTATAAACTCTTTCCTCAAGAGTCTTGCCCAATTGCACTCAAATACTATGTTTTCGCAATTAATAAGAAAGAAAATTATTAATCCCTGAAGTGTTATGACTATCTGTTCTTATGCTTACCTACAGTATGCATTAACAATTTTCCCAGAGATTACTCGCATTAACTTCTGCCAATCACGAGGTGATCCTGTTACTGGTGCTCCTATCAGTATTGCATCCTGTATAATTCCTTCACAATGATCTCGTTGCGACATCTCCTGCAGTGAAGTTAAATATCTTGTTAATTGTTTTGTCTGACTTGTATCCAAAAAAGTTAGTTCAACTGACAACCACAGTGTCATATCTTATAAAAATTACATTCCTAAGCCATTATCATAATCACAGTAGTGCAATATCTAATAAAAATTACATGTACTACTAGATTATCAGTAAAACAACTATAGTGTAACATTTATATAAAATAGAGAAAATTGATAATTTACTGTACCTTGTTCTGACTAGAAAGATATTCAATATAACAATACTAAAATTTTGATGATAGAATCAATATGGTACACATTTTGGAGGCTAAAGAAGGCTATACAAAAATATTAGGTACCAGTTTTAACAACAATGACATGAAACTGAGCTCTATGTGACCCATATACAGAGTGTTAAATGAATTACATCAGAGAGTGTTGTGATGTCATATATAAGCAATTTGAGATAAGCGATGTATGGTCCATAAATAAATGTAATGCAGTTTTATGGTATAAAACAGGTGTGTATCAGATACTGATAAGTTGGTGTTAAAGCCAAGCCAGGTAAAAATGTGGTTCAGAATGTCTTTAAAATTACCTTGCAACATAGAAATATCTATTTTCTGCCACTCGTTATCAGCATTTTCAAGATTAAGTACCTTAAAAATCCATGAAATCTCAAATTAATCATGTGACATACAACACCAAACATGTATTAACTGCTTTCTTGCATTAAGTAGTCTACTCTAGAGGGAGCTCTATAACTGCTTTTGTGTGGTGTAACGCATAATGCAAAAGCTGATGTTCCGCAGGCCGCGGATTCAATTCTTGTGATGTTGAATTTTCTTTATTTAATATGAAGTGCTGCAATATGCATACTAAACAATTATGAATGAAATTTACTTAATGCTTTCAAGCTTTATTCTCTTTCTTAACAATGAATCTATTACCAACATACAATGACTAATAAGCTTAATGCTAACATGATGCCTAAAACTTAATTTACATAACACATGCTTAAATGCCTTCTGAATCATTGTAGACTGCTCTAGAGGGAGCTCTTTAACTGCTTGTGTGGTATAATACTAATGCAAAAGCTGATGATCCACATGCTACGGGTTCAATTCTAGCCATGCTGTTAATTTTTTTAATTTAATATTAAGTGCTGCGATAAGCACACTAAAGAAATATGAATAAAATTAAGGAACTTTTGAATATATGACACCTAAACTCATTAAGGTTACCCATAATTCTTATTTAAATTGTAATTGTTGTAATTATATGAATTGATGTGTTAAGATTTAAGTGCATAAATTGAAACTTCATCTTAAAACGTAAGCTAAATGCTGTATTATTTGGCCATATTCAGAAAACAGAAAAAAATGTGATGAACGAGACTGGAACTGTAAAACAAATGACCATCTGTTATTCGAAAGTTAATGTCATAACCATGGTGCCAGAGTGATACATTCAGAAACCTCCTTTTGTTATCACGTGTTATGCTTTCAAGGGGAATCTTCATTAGCCAGTGGCGCTTTACAAATTTATAGCCATAGCTTCAAAATTTGAACAGATAGGCCACAAGTTATCCATCTCAAATTGCTTATATATATATACAAGAAAAATAAAAATAAAAGTAACACTATTAACAATGTAACAAATTAACAGTAATTATAATAGTAGAAAAAGATGAAACACTAAGAAAAAGTCACACTTGAGATCTCATACATATATATATGACATCTGTACACTCTGAAATCATATCAGCATAGTTCATTAACACCCTGTATATGACAGAGGCATCATATTATTTGGATTGAGCAACTTCAATGATCCTAGAGTAAGCCAAGTGGGTAATGGGAGTACATGCAAATTTGCAAGAAGAATTTAATGGTTTCTAGTATTCTTAGTTAAAGCTAAAACAATGATGTTAAAAAAACGCTTCTTTGAAGATGAATATGCCCTGCTTTTGGATTTCTAGACCACATACAATGATACAGTTTGTCTTGTGAAGATTTTTCTCCAAGCTGGATCATTACTCCAGATTACTTTTAGTTACTGTGGGAAAAAGCACTACTTAATCACAATACAGACCTCTTTAATGTTAGTTAACAAAACTAATAATATTTTTCAAAGACATTCAAGTCAAGCTCTATTGCAGCAGATAAAGTATCCTTAAAATGCATTTACTTTTAATTTTCACTGCTACATACAGAATGTGACAAATTATTCTTGCTTGATTTGCAGCAGAACTATATAACAGAGTGACCTCCCAAATTTATAATGCTCATAAAAATATTGTCTACATAAGATAAAATTAAAATATGAAGTGTGTTATACAATATAAAATATTTATTTGTTGTATTCAATCAGTACCAATCTGCCTTTTTATTTCATTCCTTTCTGAAATTATTCACAATGCCCAATATTTGGGAAATATTTTATTGGTAGATGTATCAAAGTTTCCTGTAATTACAATATTTGAAATTTGCTTAAAACACATACTTAAAAATAAAACAACTACACTGTATGGCAGCATAGAAAGGGGAGCATGCCAAATTAGCAAATTATTAATCATGTGTAAAGCATATACATTACTTATGTTCCAGACTGAAGCATGAATGTTCAATTGTTTCATTCTTTTAGAGGATTCAAGTTTTGGATTTGTGGTTTTTAGGCTAAATCAACTAAAATTATGCATAGGATTTTCTTATTTTACATTGAATCAATGACTGAATTTTCAAGCTATATTTTGACACAATCACTTTGATACTTTCCTTGTGGCAAAAGGAAGAAAAAAGAAAAAGTTTTATCATGATTCATTGCTCAACTAAAATAAATATTTACTGCCATTAGAATTAACTCCAATGACTTGCATGGAATAGGATCAGAAATACTTGCATGGAAGTACAAAGCAGGCCACAATATTAAATAGGCCCAGAATTTCAATAAATGTTTTTGTCTTGCATTTCTCACTAAAAACACATAAGTAAACTACTTAAATACTGCTGTTTCAGAGTAGCAAAGTGCTATTGTATTAGAGCTCTTACATCTAGGGCAGCTTGCCATGGCTGTAACCCACCTAGGTGCACTAAGAGGAGATGAGATTACTGTGCACCTGATAAACAAATGAAAAATAAATTGGAAGCCCTTTATGGGGAACCTAGGGAAAAAATGATAAAATCAGCATCTCCAATGGCCACTAGCAAACAACAAACTAACCAAGAACATAAATAATAAAAATGCAAACAAAATATAACAGTAAATAGCTTTGAATAGTGGGAATTTTCACTTTTTTTTGGGTTTTTTGTTTATTTACTAATGTTCTTTAACATCTTAGGTCCCATTGAATTCAGGGCATGTAACGGCTGACAAATTTTGCTCAGAGGCCTGTTTTTCCAGGCTTGAGATTCTTTATCGTGCCATAAATGTACTACACGGAACCCATGGCTTTACTTCCCTTCCAAAGGAGGCCATATTTAGGATTTTTATGCCCAAAAAAATCCATCAGTCCTGGCCAGGATTGAACCCACGATCTGGAGTTTATGAATTTTCACAGTGAATTACAGTATAATATTACAAATTATTATTGAGGAGTTCATTCAAATTTCACTATATTTGTTCCACTTACTTGGAACATGTTTCAAAGGCTGTTGCCTACATCTTCAGCATGGTTCCACTCTTTGCTTCCCAGCATGGTATTAAGATGTCGCTCTGTGGATTTAACGAACTTAGCGATGAGGTTACTATTGTTTGGGAGATCAAAATTAACCAAATTTTCCTTGTTTTTGTTTATGAATATATTTTCCTGCACTGTTAATTCTTTGGGTTTTTGAAGAGATTTTAAGAGTTTTGCTTCCTTTTGGAAGTTGTGATTCTTTTGCCAGAAATGGTGTGCTATTGTTGAATTTTCTGAGTGTTTATATTGTACATTTTTCATGTGTTCCTTAAACCATATAGTAACATTTCTTTTTGTTTTGCCTATGTATTTCAAACTGTAGTCTTTGCAACTGATTTTGTAAATGCCTGATTGTTTTTTTGGCAGAATTTTGTCATTTGTGTTTGTTTTTAATAGTTTTTTTTTTTAAAACTACATTTGTTTACTGGAGCCAAAATGATGTTTGCCTCTTTAAAACTCTTCTGGAAATTTTGGTGTGCCCATAGGTGGAATGTGATTTTCTTATATATTATCTCCTTTGTAACCTTTATGTGAAATTTAAGTGATTTCCTCAAAAATAATTTGTTGTATGTAATAGTAAAGTTTGATGCTTTCTGATAGCAAATCAAATGAAAATATGCTATGAAAATTCTGTCAAATACATGCATTTTAATAAATAAAAATACATTTGATGATCTCTTGTGAGTTGAACTATTTAGAAAACACTCTTTCTGGCTTCACTTATTTGAGATCTAATCTGTTAAATAGGTTACAAATCTGGGAAAGAATTTACATAAAAAAAACATGAGCAACATCTAATGAATTTTGACATTCTGAAAGCAGTTAGTTCTACATTCAAGTTTATAAGAAATTAAACATCTGCAAAAGAATTTACACAATAACAAAAAAGACATGAGCAAACTTACGATTTTTAACATCCTAGAAGCAGACAGCTCTATATTCAAGTTTATCCTAAAGACTCAAGAATTAACTGGGATACTAACCAACTCAACTCAATGAACAATCCAACAGTCATATAAAAGCTGAGGATGAGGACAAAGCTCCACAAAACATGCCTTTATTAAATCTGAAGCAAGTGAAGCCAGGTAGAGTGTTTTCTAAATAGTTTAACTCATAAAATATTATTAATGCTTGCTTCACTTTAATTTAATTAATATTGAAAATGTACACTATTTAAGTAAGTCATATATGAAGAACTATTTAAGTCCTAAAAATTAATATAATGTTCAATTGATGAATACTTTGTGGAGCACTACAATACAAATAATGAACATACCACAGAATGCAGAAAAATATTGACCAACCATGTTATGTACAATATGCTTACTTAGGAAGAGATATTAAAGACAGATTATGTGATATACTAAAGCTACATATGATGGCGAAACAAGGAAATTAGAAAAACAAATTCAAGGAGAATTTGAGCATCACAAAGCTATTACTGATATTGTTCACCTGACTTCCTTTATGATATTGAAGAGGAAGAAGTGGTATGCAGAAAACATTAAAATTTAATGATGTATTGAGGAAGTGAACAACCATTAACAAGATGCATGAACTTGCTGAAAAAATTGTCCCTGAATGACTTCCCTAGCAAGAAAAAATGTTACATTAGGCAGAGAGAAAGATGAGCAGTAGTAATAGCAGTTACTAACATTTGTAAAAATGGCAAAATTTGTCAATACTCGTATATATGCCTATTCATATGGCTGATTGAATACCAGCCCTGGGGCCAAGGTCACTTAAGCAACTATCAAAGAGAGGTCTGTGGTTCAAATCCTGCAAGGACCATCCCCTCTGATATTTTTTACAGGTTTTCCTCAGTTCTCATCAATGGCAAATACCAGGGAGGTACCCTAAACTTAGGCCTGGAACACTTCCTTCCCCGTCTAAAACATTTCTCTCCCAATTTATCATTTCATTTTGTGTAGCATCAGTGTCCACTGCTGTGATACCACAGTAGTGAAATGGATGTTAAAAAAAAAAAAAAAAAAAAACCACGAGTGAGTGGCTGTTCTGCTATCAATATCTGTGAATGTTTTATGTTTTGCAAACCAGATAAACAATATCAACCACTAATAAAAAGTGTCTACTGCAAGATGGCTAGAATAATACTTGAACAAAACTTAGATCATAATACCTACAAGAAAAGTGCAACCACCTGCTTGTTTGTATGTTCAATTATGCATGCTATGAAGTATATACTTTAATTACTGCTGTAAATATGAATAGGAATTCTATTTTACTTTACTACAAGCTAGTGAATTTGTATGCTTAAAGTTAAATTAAAATGTTGTCATCCTGGTTCAGTTAAAATGAGTTATTTCACTGTTTAGGTACAATATTTCATTTTCATTTAGAATATAAGGCTAAGTTATAAGTATCAACCCTTAAGAGCAGGCTATGCTTAACTTTCATTTCTCCACAAATGCAAGTTAGAGCTATAGCAAGAATAAAACCTTATGCATCATGTAGAAGTCTTTTGCATGTTTAAACATACTATGTTTGGTGCACTTGTATTGTACAATTTTTTTGTGAAATCAAATTGCTCTGCTGCAATAAAAACTATGAATTTGCATGGTATTGCAAGAAGACAAGTAGAGGTTTTGCAGACTGGTTTCATTGGGGGGCCAGATATCAATAATTTACTTGGTATTTTGGAAATGCAGACCATTTTGGGCTATGATACTATCATTAAAGCTCTTAAAACACAACCATATCCTTGGAAGTCCTGCTTTAATGATATACAAAACTCTAAATAATAAAAATTAAATAGATAATGATATAAAAACACATTTGAACTTACACTCTTGAAATTATTAACAGTGAAGTAGTAACATAATGTGATATAGAGTTGGTTTGATGACACTTATACTTCACTTACTTGGCTTTTAAATTGGACATTCACTTTCCTCATCAGCAGAAGCCAAGTGGTAGAAGCATACTCTGTAGGCAGTCTGAGAAACTTATTGAATATCAGACAACAGTGTCTCAAAGTTCATTCCCAAATAAAAACTGCATCAAACTTTGAGACACAATCAGATATATATGATAAATTTCTCCGATTGACAACAGAGTATGCTTCTACCAGTTGATCTGCTGATGATGGGAGTACCTTTTATCCAATATCCAATTAAAAAACCAAGTAAGTGAAGTAAATGTTATCAAACCAAGTGTATATTATATTAAAACCACATTAATTGCAATTTAATTTAATGGAATTGTTGCAAATTTATAGACAGCCAGGGCCTACTGGGCCCACACTATCACTCTGAAGACAAGTTGATCCATATATTATAAGCACAATTTGGGGGTAAAAACATACTTTTTCTTGAGGTAAGTACTCATATTTTAATATGCTACCTCAGAATATAAGAAATGCAGACAATTTGATTCAATTTAAAAGAATTTATAATTAATAAAATGAGTTTCATAAACTCTGGTAGTTACTTTTGTGTGTTTTATAAACAGACTGTGCTGGAATTCAGGCAGTAATTTGCTATTTCATATTCTACAGACAAATCTGAGATAGGAAGGTAAAAAAAAAAAAAAAAATAAGTTGTGCCATAGTCTTCAAGTTATTAGTGAATAAAGTTAGCTAATAAGAAGTTAGCTTTCCATGTTAACTTAGTACCAAATAGGTCTACCCTGTTATGACACAAGGATGTATAATGCACAGCATAACTCTTGGCTCTGCAGGGGTATTTAGAAAGTAAAGGTTAAAGCAGGCCTTAGAAATACTCTCTCTCTGAGTATACCACATCCTAGTAACCTGTTGACTGTAAGAACACGGTGCAGTTATGGTTCCTCTGTTTATGAAGATCATTAGCTCAGTGTTGAATTAAGAAATGTAATTTAAATAAAGAATATTCCAACTTCCAAAACATATGTCTTATTATTGTACTATTATTATAAATTCAATTTATGAACATTGAAATTAATAATAATAACACAACAGAATAATTACAGAAGATATTCAATCTATCACCAGCTGCTATGCATACTCAAGCTTGCCTTAGGACATATACTTTCATGCATTACAACATATCAATTTGCATACATTCTTGCCACATGTTCTTCTATGTTACGTGGTGACTCTCAACAGATGCTATTCTTTATACAACCTCAGAGGAAAAAGTCACATGGATTTAAATCTGGAAACCTGGTAAATCATCCCATGACTTCAATACATCCAATCCACCATCCTGAAAGTGTATCATTTACTGTTCAGCAGCATTTTGCTGATATCACATCCTCCTGCAAATATCCAATGGGAGCACATCAAAAAGAAATCTTGCATGCATACTTCTGTCTTTTGTGCCTGACAGCAAATAAGAACCAATGATATAACTCTGGACAATTACTTCCCACACATTCAGTGTCCAACATTCCTGAAAGCCATAATAGTGACACTGACGGAGATCCATGATTACCCAACAATGCTTAATTTTGGAGTTAAAAATACCCTCTAGTGAATTGTGCATCATTGGCCCAGAGAATGGAATCCACAAATCCATCCTTTTCTGTGCGAGCCTTTCACAAAAAGCCATATGTTATGGAGAGTCCTCTTCTCATAGATACTGCACTCTGCTGTATGAACACAGAGGAAATTCTTTGCTGTCAATTATCCTGTGCATTGTGAGCAACCCACTCCCATGTATTTGACTGTGTTACATACAATGGTGGTATAGTCATCGTCCAGCATATTTAGTACAGTTTATTTATTAGCAGATGTGCATACTTTATGGAGTCACCCAGCATTGATAAGTGTTATTGGCATCAGTTGTTCACTTTCTGGAAGCTTTTGGTTCTATCGTCAAAAATTATTTTTATCTGGATGTCTTCTCTGTGAATAGCACTCACAGTAAATTGTACTGCTACTGTTGCAATTCTAGCACACTCCCCATGTATGATATAATGATTGAACATGTACTTCATGCCATCAGCTGTGATTTTATGTTTGTGTGACTGTTCTTTGTGGATGCTTATGCACATTGGAATTAGTGAAATTGTTTCTACTTCTCTCTCTAAACTTCTTTTAGTAGAATGCTTTCCTTAGATGTAAACATTGCATTCAGGTGGAAGTCTGTAAAGCCAACTTCTTGGTTTATTGTTTACATTTTATTGCCGCCAGCAGGCAGCATAGATAGCTGGCACACTATCATCTTGGCCTTGGAACCTCATTTGCGGCACTAGTACAAAGTTTGCCCCTGCAAATTGTTGAGGGTGGCTGTAAACATTCCTAAGACATCAGCAGTGGCTAAGGCTTGATTACCACCGACATGCACTGAATGCTTGCCTTCCTATTGGCTAACTATGTATTCACAAAAAAGTATCACTCATAGAGGATAGATTCTTTTATTTTATTTATCAGATTTGTCCTTAGAATACAATAGTGCAGAGTTTATGTGTGAATTCTATGATAGTCTGTATTGATGTTTCTTTTTAGTACTATCATTTGTTATCAATATAAAATAAACCGAACTAAGCTAAATTAAAAGCAATAATACTTCCTAACCAAAAAAAAAAAAAAAAAAAAAAAAAACCAGTGGAGTTAGGTTCTATTATCTGATGTTACTCAAGTCAATTGCCCAAGCTACAAGCAGCAAAACTTATTAATATTTAAAGAGACCAACTTTTCATGTATAATTATAAATTATATGACAGAATAAGAGGAAACACTGACAGAAATCCAGGAAATGGAAAGAAAACTAGATTTAAGTTAAAAAACCCTGCAACAAGCTCCTGTATAGGCATCTTGACCTCCAGCAAAATGCTATGAATTGCTGAATATTCTTAGGTATTCACAACTTCAATCAATACAATGCAATCAATAGTTTCACAAATAATTAGAAAATATTCATAATTAATTATTTGTTTCAATTCAAAGAAAAGATCCTCTGGCTCTTACAACTGTTTTATGCTAAATCTCTACCTCCAGCTAATCAGTAGTTTTCTACTGGAATATCCAGGAACCAGGGATTCAGTTATCACTAGGGCCTGGATTCTTAGGTTTTAAACTATTTTGTTCCTTGGTAGCGAACTGCGATATTTTAACATAATTATCTGTTTCTTTATCAGGAATATGGCTAAAACTAAAATTTAATAATATTAAAATTAAATTTAATAATATTTACAATAAAATACCTTGAAAACATTAGCTAACAATATGCATCTTGATGAACTTCAAAGAAAAATCATTGCATTTAATTTTGTAATGTGTCAAAAGAATTGTTGAAAGTAACTTATTTTAGAAGCAAATTGAATTTAATTTCATAACACCATTATTGTCAGTCACATTCTATCAAAGAAAATTGTCAGATGTAACTATTATTTAGAAGCAAACTGAATGGATTATTAAGAAGCTATACTTACAGTTTATTAACACCTACAGCAAGATACCAAAAGGAAAGGTTTCTAAAAGTTGGCTGATTAGACAGTGGATCGGCAATGATCCGAATTTTACCACAGATGGCAAAATTATTTTGTCAGATGTGCCAAAGTAAGTGAGCTGTGACCAAAAATCAAAATCACATTTTCTACAGCATAAAGAGTCTGCAGTGCTTGTCAGCAGCATTGAGAGGAAACAGAGGATCCAGTTTCAACAACTAATTTTAGGTTTTTCTGGCTCTTCAGAAGAAAATTTTAATTTGCATTTATGTGAGGCACTAGTATCAGCAAATGTGCCATGGCATATGGTACAAGCCCAGTATTCAATAAACTTCAAGACATCAGTGGTTGAAAGATACTACATGAATCAACCTTAAGGAAAAAATATTTGCACCAACTATATAAAAAAAAGACTGAATTCATCAGAACAGAATTGCAGAACTGTAACATCTGGCTTTGAGACCACTGATAGTGTGGTCATTTCATTGCCAATTCCGTGGTGGGTAAGTTAGACCCCACCTCATATTATACAAGATGTTGGACAAAACAAATCACAGCAGTAACCCCAGAGATGCTTTACGCATCCTATGGCTTTCTGAAAACTGTGATGATTTCTACTGCTTGTGACCGACAGTGCGACCTTCATGATTAAATAAGGAAAAATATTGAAAATTTTCTACCCTAACGTGCTGCATATCACCTGCCTTGCTCATGGCTTACACCAATTGGCTGAAGAGGTTAGGAACAATTTCCCATGAGTAAACAATCACCTGTGAAAAAAGCCTTTCTGAAAGCTCCCAGTCTCATTAAGATTTTCAAAGAAATGCTACCACAAACAACTCTGCCACCAGAACCCACCATCATATATTGGGGTACTTGGCAACAGGCAACCATCTAATACTCCAACTATTTTGAAAACATCAAGAGTGTTATAGATCCATTTGACTACGAAGCAGCCAGCATAGCAAAGGCTAAAGCCACTCTTCACAATAAGAACATCACTTCACTTGCCTTTATTAAGGCCAATTTCAGCAATCTTCCTGTAGCTATTCAACGCTTTACCACTAAACGATGCAATGGAAAACATTGACACAATTTCTAAGAAAGAAATACCAGGGCCAGTGGCAGAGCCTGCTCTTTGAAGCTCCCCAAGACTCTTAGCAGAATCCAGGGTTTGCAAAAATGATAAATGTATCTACTTTTTTGAAGGAGAACAAATTTCAGACAATTTTATGTTCTGTCAAGAGAACATTTTCTTACTATAAGACTGTTTTAAAAGACAACAGAAAAATTTTCACCATAGAAAACCTAGCAATGTATTTAATAGTGTAGTGCAACAGTAACCTAAATAACCGAAAAATGTTCCAGTTTGATTTGAAAAAAAAAGTTCTAATTGAGTTTGATAAATTGAAAAAAAAAAAAAACGTCCTAGTTAAGCTTGTGCATTACAACTTTATATATATATATATATATATATATATAAAAAAAAAATCTTACAAATTCAGTGGCCTTACTTCATAAAGATCATAAAGATTTTAAGTAAGTTTAGTAATGAAGAACTTTTTTTAAAGTGCACTGACAGCATATAGAGTTGGATGCTTTAAGTGCTCATCTAGTTCTATGTTTCATAACAATGGAAAACATATGTAAAATTAAATTAAATTCATATTGTCATATATTTGTTTCAATATATTTATTTTACTTCAGGTAAGAGAAATTTAAAAAAAAACCTATTTTAACATATATTAAGATCATTGTGTGATTGAGTTGAACAAACACTCTTTTAACATTTAAGAGAAATTGAGTCGAAATAGTAACATACACACCACTAAAATTGAATTAAATGGAAAACTAGTTTCGGGAGCCATCGCTCCTATCATCAGTTCCTGGTCGACTCAGATGATAGGAGCGATGGCTCCCGAAACTAGTTTTCCATTTAATTCAAATTTAGTGGTGTGTATGTTACTATTTCGACTCAATTTCTCTTAAATGTTAATAATTTACACCACTGTTACAAAAGTTCACTATATTTTATATAAACACTCTTTTGCTCCACTTCCAATTAACAGTTTTAGTTTATTTTAACCTGTTTAAAAAACTAATTCAGGGTTTATAAAAACCTAAAAATTTGGGCCCTAGTTATAACCCAAATTATTTCAACATAACAACAGAGGGTTCTTCCTCTGTATGTATTCTATAAGTGAAGTAAAAGGCCAGAAAACATTTTGCAAATATCACTACATAGGAAACTCTCTGTATTCCAAAGAGATTTGAAGTAGCTTTGCAAAAAATGAGACAAAAGCTAGGCCATTTTATGAAAAATGTATGCTGTGATCATGGTATATAATTTTCATTTACTGAAATTTGTCTGAGACTTGTTAATATCATAATATGACAATTGCATTGAAAATATAAAAGATATTTATTAGCACTGGTTTTGGAACTATACACTGGAAGCTCAATTAAAATCATGATTTGAATGAATGAATTGTGTTTAACACCTGTTTTTGCTACAGAGGCACCATAGGTAATGGACACTGATGATACATAGATGAAATGATATATTGGGAAAGAATTTATTTTTAAGGAAGGAATCGTTCCAGGCCTAAGTTTAGGGTACCTCCCTGGCATTTGCCATTTATGAGGACTGAGGAAAACCTTGAAAAAAGCTCAATCATGGAGAACGGTGCTGTGGGATTCAAATCCCAGACCTCCTGCTCATGAGTCCATGCCTTAACGACCTTGGCCACCTGTGGCGGGGGGGGGGGGGGAAGACTTGATCACACCATCATGCATGAAGCATATATGCCAACTCCAATTCAGCTATAGCATGTCAAATAACTTAACTATTGACATAAACTTATTAACTTATTCACTCTCATTTCATTTTCAAGAAATTATTCCCTATATGTTTTTATAGGTACTAGTCAATATTATACCAATATATATGAATGAAATATGTACTATTACTTCTAGCATTACAATTACAGTTTTACAATATTTCCTTGATCCTTGAGTGATTTTTAATTCAGGATCCTATACAACTAACAGCCCAGTTATTATAACAAATTATTTATGAGGAAATCACTCAAATTTCACTAGTTTTGTTCCACTTACTTGGACAAGTATCAAAGGCAAATTTCCTTCATCATTAGCATGGTTCCACTGTCAGCTTTCCAGCAAGGTATTAAGATGTCACTATTTGGATTTTATAAACTTTTCGATGAGGTTACTGTTGTTTGGAAGATCAAAATGAACTAAATTTTCTTTTAAAACATATCTTTTAAAAAAGAAAGTTATTCTAAAAAATGTATGGAACTAACACAGTAGAGCCACGTCATATAGTCGTCAGAAGCTTTCACGGCTGGAGTCAGACTTATAACTAGATGTTTCTTCTGGGCTTGGAAACCGTGGTCTGTTGGAGCTAAGGAGTCTAAACGTTTCATCCACACCTGCAGAGGACATCTTCAGTGGCGCAGTATGAGTCTTCTAGGCGAAGGTCCAGGCACGACTGAAATTTCAGCTGGGAGGTGTTATATTTATATATAACTGCTGCCTGAAGGGGATTAATTCCGCTGGAGCAGGGGGGTGTGTACTTGGAGGACATCTCCGCTCTGATCGGTGATTGGTTCGCATGAATTTTGCGAGTGTGGGTTAGTTTTATATGCTCTAATATCGGATGCCAGGTTTTACCACTGGCCCTCCGCGGTAAGAGCCATCAGAATACGTTCCCAAAAGGGGCCTTACCTCATTGGTGCGAATAGTACTTCTAGATAGTGCCGACTGCGCCTCTGCCATCGCCACCGCCTACCCCTTGCGGGCAAGACGATAAAAATAGAGGCCAGTAGAAGCTCTCGCACTGCACCATGTCGACGCTGCTGCACATATCGCCACGACGAAGACAGCTGCACGTCAGAACTAAGGTGCCACTATTGTGGTGCCGCGGGCCTGACCTCCAACAACCTTACACAACGCCGTCTCTTCTGCACCACCTGCGGTGGCACAGAACACTATACTGATCAGGTTCGATGCCAGAGGCATCCGGATCGCAAACCGGCAGCATCTCCGGAGCCATCTCCATAACCGGCACAGAACTACCAGGGCCGACCACGCCGGGGAACCAAGTGCCGAAGCCGGAAGTCAGCATCTCCGGAAACGAGACCTCTGGCAGTGGCAGTCTCCGCCTCAATTGAAGCGCTGAACGCCGCTGTTCGGAGTCTCGCAACCATCGCTGTGCGACTGGCTGAGGTCCCTGGAGCAACACATCAAGGACCAAGGGCTCGAGATTAACACCACATTCACACTGCACTCCTGCCAGGAAGAAACCCAACTGCAGCTCTCCAACCTAAAAGAAAGCATCGGCAGCAACGAGATGATTCATCGCACCCTTGATGAGCTGTTTGCTTTGCTTTCCTCCTCAACGCTGCTCGACCCGGGCAAGATTGGCAAGAGAAAGAAGGGCTCCAGAACCTAGGGGATAACTATCCCCCTCCCCCTCTGAAAACGACGGTTTTCACTCATCCTGAACCATCAACGGAAGACCAAAAGCCCATTCAAGCGAAGCCTGTGGCCCAAGCCCAGGTTAAGCAGCATCGAGCTTGGTCGGAAGTTGGATGAGTGGCCAGTCCACCCAATACCAAAAAAGAAAAATTTCTTCTTTCTTTTTTATTTTTTCCATGTATAATAACAACCAGCGATACATGAGCATCTATTATCTTGACAGGTAAAGCCGAGGTTCGGCTAGGTACTGTCGACAACTACCCATCTAGGAAGAACATAGGTGACCTGGCTTCTGGCCAGGTTTTACTCAGTTTGAGAGCCTCTCTCTTTCTATTGAAATTATTGGGTGTTTGTAGATTTCTATTGCTTCGCGTTGTAATCTAGCGTGGTAGTATAGTATTGAAGAGAGAACAGATGTTTCATTATATTGGATAATGTGTTCTCCGTCTGCCCACATTGCATGTTCTGCGACCGCAGACTTATCCGGATGGCTCAGACGGCAGCATCTCTTGTGTTCGGAGATCCGTGTGTTGACGCTTCGTTGAGTGGTGCCTATGTATACTCCACCGCAGGAACAAGGAATCCGGTAGACGCCGGCAGAAACGAGCGGGTCCCTGGGGTCTTTGGCCGAGCATAGCAAAGTATTGATTTGTCTGGTAGGCTTGAAAATGGTTTTGACGTTGTGGCGTTTGAATAGGCGTCCAATTCTGTCAGTGACCTTGTTGAAGTACGGTAGGAAAGCAATGCCATTGCTCCTGGGCGAATCATGTATTGCCAGGTGGTGTGTGGGTGGGCATATCGCTTTGCGTGATTCTTGTGCTGTGTAACCATTTGAAGGTAAATCCCGTTCCAGATGCCGGAGTTCCTGTTGCAAAGAGTCAGGCTCGCAGATGGGAGCAGCTCGGTCAGTGAGGGTCTTTATCATCGCGCGTTTCTGCTTCGGATGATGGTTGGAATTTTTGTTGAGATATCGGTTGGTGTGGGTGAGTTTGCGGTAAACTGTCTGTCCCAGCTTCCCGTCTGGTTTTTGGTAACCAGAACATCCAAGAAAGCTAGTTGGCCATCTTTCGCTTTCTCTACAAATAAACTGGATCCGTGGATTGATACTGTTGAGATGCTGGAGGAAACCATCAAGGGCTGAGCCTCCGTGACTCCATACAATGAAAGTGTCATCCACATAGCGGTACCATAATGATGGTTTGAGAGCTGCAGAGCTCAGAGCCTGAGTCTTGAAGGACTCCATAAAGAAATTTGCAATAACTAGGCTGAGGGGCTGCCCATAGCAACCCCGTCTATTTGTTCAAAGAAAGCCTGGTCCCACTGAAAGTAAGTAGTAGTGAGCACGTAGGCCAAGTCATATAATTAAATTCATGTAATATATGTCATACTAAACACACTTATTGCTTCACTTACTTTTGTGATATTTGGTACCGCTTTCGAAGATGTTTGTCTTCATCTTCGGCCAAGGGTACGACTCTGTATGGTAATGTTCCTTTTTATTTGACCTATATATTTATTATTGCAGTCTTTACCTATATATAAATATAGAAGGAACATTACCATAAGGTTTAAGGAACACATGAGAAATGTAAAATATAAACGTGCAGAAATAGCATACCATTTCTGGAAAAAAAACCATGACTTCCAAAATGAACCAAAACTCTTACAAGCTCTTCAAAAAGCTACAGAATTATCAGTGTGAGGAAATATATTCTTGAACGAAAACAAAGAAAATTTAGTTAATTCTGATCTTCCAAACACAGTAACCTCAACAAAAAGTTTATAAAATCCTACAAGCGACATCTTAATACCAAGCTGGAAAGCTCATAATGAAGGAAATTTTTCTTTGAAACATGTCCAAGAAATGGAACAAAACTAGTGAAATTTGAGTGATTTCCTCATAAATAATTTGTTATATAATACTATATTTCACTGTGCAAATCCCAAACAATTCAAATCTATATTAAAACTCAGTTTTTTTTTGAATAGTGTTTGATGCCCATTTTAACTACTGATGCACCACAGGTGGTGAACACTGATGATACACGAGATGAAATGATATGTTGGGAAAGGATTATTTTAAGGAAGGAAACGTTCCAGGCTTAGAACTTAGGCATTTGCCATTTATGAGAACAGGAAAACCTGGAAAAAAACCTCAGTCAGGGAGAATGGTCCTGGTGGGATTTAAACCCCAGACCTCCTGCTCATGAGTCAGTGTCTTAACGACCTTGGCCATCCATGGCAGTCCCCAGTTGTAGTGTACATGGATTCTATATACTCTAAATATACATATTATCAAATGATCTTTACAAATATTCCTTAAAGGTGACCATCTTCCCTTACTGTTACTTTATTACCTTCTTCCTTTACCTTGATCACTTTTCTCTACCACCTCTTATTTTTCCTATATAATTTCCAAACCGATTCAAAAATTCATTTCTACTAATTCTAAAAATCTTTATATAAAAGATGAAAGAAGGGAACAATTGGTAAAGTGAAGAGCAGTTAATATCAGAATTTCTACCTGCAACTTATCCCACTTCTTGATCCATATTTTCCCTCTCCATCCTTTGGTTTTTGTACATTCTAATATACAGTGCAAGTTCTTATCTATCTTATCACACAGTGGGCACAATAATTTTTCAACTTTTACCCCACCTAACATCATTGTTCCTGCTCTTGCCCATGCCATACCCTCCCTCTCCATTTTGTCATAAATCTGAATATATTTTTTTCCACCCCACTCATTTAAAACTCCTATAATATATCAGAATACTCTTATCTCTTAAGCTACCAAATATGTACTGTTTCTCTACATCACCAATCTTTGCTTTCACTTTATTTCACACATCTTGCCCATTTGGTTACTGTAAACTAGCTAGCTCTCCCAAACTAATTCCTCTTATAATTTCCTTTCATCTACCTATCCAACTTCCTACCCATTTACCTTTTTCTTGCACCTCCAAGCTGCCTTTGAGAATATTTCCTTTTTCCAATGATTGTGTCCTCTCCGAATATTTCATAACGCGTTTTATTACTAGACTTTTTTGGCCTACCCCTCCTAGTTTCATCAGGGCTACTCCACTGGGTGCTGTTCTAGTTAATCCCAAAGTCATTTTAATGACTGCTCTATGAATCTGATCTATACATTTCCACCCTTTTTCTGCCCACATACTGTTATCCTATGCATCATTTTTGCTTCAACTGTAGTGGAATATACTCCTCCAACTAGCTTATGCTCATATTTGGTATTTTCTTTAAAAATGTTTTAATATTACTGGTAGGTAATTTCCCCTTCCCTAGTGCATTTTTCCTTTGTTCTATCATTTTCTATTACTGTCCAGTCTGACCCCCAAATAATAAAATTTCCTTACCACTTCAGTTTCACTCCCCTCTAGCCACCACTTTTATCTCTGCTGAGTTTCCTTCCTTTTTTACATACCAAAATTTTTATTTACTTTTATTTATCTTTAAGCCTCATTTATTACAACATTTCTCTGTTGTTTCTATACTTTCTTTAAACCTCCACTTGCAATTGCAGCTACTACTAAATCGTCCACAGAAAGCAAATCTGGTATGTCTTTCCCACTAGATAAAATATTTTAAAATGCTAAAAACACCTTTGTAGCCTCACTCTTGATGAACAAGGAAACAGACTGAGTTGAAAACATTTAAAATATTAATATAATGATAAAACACTCTTAACGTTTCACTCTCAAAATTTAAAAATTCAGGACATGTTTCGTGAGACCTTTGCTCACATTGTCAACTGTTAAATGACTGGCGGATCATGCTAGGTTGGAAAGGCAGATGACTGTGAGGACTCTGGACTGTGTCTGTTGATGAACTTGTACAGAATATTGTCTGCTTCTGAAATATCAAAATTCATGAGTTTATGTTCATATTTCTTTATAAAAATCTTTTCTGGAAGATTACACGTTTTATCATTATATTAATATTTTAAATGTCTTGACTCAGTCTTTTTCCTTGTTCATTAAGAGTGAGGCCACGAAGGCATTTTTAAGCATTTTAAAATATTTGATCTACTAAGATTTTATACTTGTTTTCACTTTGTTGATTCCTGAATACATTAGAACTGGAATGTCTTTGTTGTTAAATGATGGACAGTGATATTATCCCTTCCTATTTCTTTGACTATTTCATCTATAAACAGATTGAATGCTATCAGAGTTAATTTATAACCCTGTCTTAAGCCGATTCTATTTGATATCCAGTCTGTTACTTTGTAGCTTTCGAGACTAATGCATTACCTGAATACAGTCTCTGTATTAGTCCTATAAACTTCCTTCTCACTCCCTTTTCTCTCAACTTAATCCAAAGTACCAATATATATACTTACTCTAAGACAGTAATAAATTACTCGAGCTCCTAGGCTAAAACCAATAAGAGTGACTGGCCTTTGGCCTTGTTCTCTGGAGAGAAGAACTTCAGCCAGCTGTTTTCCTACTTCAGCTGATCGACGACAGCAAACTCCCCAAGGGTTGTCTATTACAGAAGCAAGTGTAACCAGAGATGAAGGCCAAGCAATAGCATTGACCAAACCTAAAACAATGACATAACATTAATCACGCCATCAATCATTGCATTACTTACTAAATTATTTAACAAGCATTTCATAATTAATACTGAATTGACTGCCAAATTCTTCAGTAATATATTAGTGTTTATTAGTAATTCATTTTGTTTAAGCCACAAGTTCTAGCACTAGAAGTTGCGGATCACATCTCAGAGATTAAGGAAAAATAATGGATGAATTTTGATCCAGTAGACTTGACTACAGCAAGATATAATACTGTGAGATCTAAACATCAACTATTTTGCCACCCAAGCAGCTAATGACTGGCTTCAGTACTATTAAGTGCATTATCCATAAGGCCTAAACAACAACAACAATTTTATTGCAGCCAATTGACTCTTACAAGAGCATCTGACATTGTCATGATGCTATACATCAGTTTGTAATTATATATACAAGTCTTTATATTGTAACTGGCTTATCTACTCTTATCCATTACAGTTCAATAATGCTATTGCAGCATTTCTCTATTAGGAATAGTTTATTTAGAACAGATTTAAATTTCAAGTCTGTAGTATTCTTAATTGATAATGGTAATTTATTATATAATATAGCTTCTATTTTATATGGGTGCTTATTGGTTTGAGCTTTATTCATGCTCACCCTATGGTAATCTTTTGCTCTTCTTGTATCATATGTATGGCAGTCTTTATTGAACATGCTAAATTACTTTTTTTCCTTGACCAGAATAATAGTTTTGAATACATATACCGAAACTACAGTTGGATGTTTTGTTTTTTGAATGTTGTATATGCCAGAATTTTCTTCTTTAGGTATGGGGTTTGTTTTATTTAATTTACATTTTTAGGTGCTAAGGTAATGTTGTATTGTTTAAAAATGTTTTGAAATTTATTATTCAGGTATGGGTGGTAATTAAACTTATGGTAAGTTTTTTCTTTAGATAAAGTTCTGAGTGTAGTAATTTGTTTAATTTTCTTTTTTCCATGTATGGGAAAACCTAGAAAGAAAAGCATTAGAACTCATCAACTTTAGAGTCAAACTACAAAAAAATACATGTTATAAGATGAAATTCAGAAAATTGCATTAAAAACTGATATATGAAGCAAATAACTTTTCGAAACCTAACCTCAAAATAGTCAATCTCTCTAATAAAAACCTTAACATAAATGAAATAGAATTGTTAAATAATGGGATTAATACTTGCATTGATTTTTCCTCCAATTTAGAAGATTATATAGCAGACATTGAATTAACCATTGACAACTTCCAATTTTACAGATAAAAAATTTGTCAGAAAAAATTCATATAAGATATTACAATAAATCAAAAAAAGTAACCAAGATCCTATTTGTCATCTCAGATCCATTAAATCTCTTAATAAAAAAAGTAGTAGTTTACACTAAGGCTGACAAAGGAAATCAAATTGTAATTTTAGTTACAGAAGATTACAGGCAAAGTATGCAAGAACTTTTAAGCAGTGATGATTTCTTGAAATAAAAAAAAATCCACTATATAAGTGCAAAAAGTTAACAGAAGACATTCTATTCTAAAAATCTCATCTTTAAAAAATCAAAGTACCAAATTGATTTAGCCAAAATTTTTGGCTTACCAAAGATACACAAGCTTAGAAAAAATATGAGACCAATCATTAATAATATTAAACTCCCTGTTACAACCTAGAAAATTGGCTATCCGCACAATTCAACACCTTTCCAAAATTTCCTAATTTAAGTTTTTCATTGAGTTAGGGGAGCAATTGGAAATCTGAAGGTGGTATATAAGGAAGGAGGGGAAAATTTTTACATTGGAATTGCATTAGAAGATCAGCTGCGATGGGGGGGTTTGGGGGCCAGACATTGTTATGCATCAGAAGGACCTTGTTTATTGATTTTTCTAGTCTTTTGTAATTGATGTTTCCTTAGAAATTTCTTCAGGGCTGCACAAAAATTAAATTAAATGCAGTTCCCTTTGGCAGAATAATGATCAGGTGTAAAAGGGTATGTTTATAGAGAACATAGCTGAATCAGGTATTCGGGATATTCCAGCAGAAAACTGCCAATGAACCAAAGCCGTGGGGTCAGCAGTTAAGTGAGTAAAATAAGCTTATAATGTTGATTACATAAAAAAAATGATGATTAATATATTTGAGTTTAAGTTTCAATTTATATAATGTACATGAAAAAATTACATGAATTTTATATTTGGACCTTGTCTTCTACCTATAAGATATTTCATTAGGCCATGCATGCACATATGCGTGTGCACGCACGCACACACACACACACACACATCTACATATAGGCATATACTGCAAAATAAAAAAGGGGGGGGGGAACAGACAGAAAAAATAAAAAAAACTGAAATTCAAAACAATTCTGGTATCAAGCATTTCAGTTTAGAAATGTTAAACCTATAAATTCATTAGCAGCCATATAAGTGATTCAAGATGAAAAGAAAGCCTAATGAAAATTAACATGAGTAGGTAGGTGATGATGCAGCTATCTGTGCTTAATTTGAAGTTTCACATATATCATTTATTTGCAAAAAACTTTACGAATTATTGAAGAGAATGTATGCAGTGCAAATGATGTGGTAAATCTATTTGTGGTTAAACATTTTAACACAGAAATCAAGCAGTTAAACTGAAAGTAAAAAAATTACATATACTTAATACAGCACGTATTGTGGATAGTTATTAAAAAATACCTACTAACCAGCTAGTATTGTATATTTTAAAGCTTCTTGGGCTGCCATGGATACAGCAAAACTAAGGATCAAATCCATTGCTTTTCCAAGCTCAAGAAGATAAGATGACTCATATCTTAAATAATACTGTTCACGAGAACAATACAATGTCTTCCAGGGCCTTGTGAAATTATCTTGTTGTTCATCTGAGAGCCAGCCGGATATGGCTATTGTGATATGAAGCTGCTGTGTCACTATCTGTGCAGAATGAGTTTGGTTCACTGGTGATGCTTCAGTTATAGCTATTGCTTCAGCTCCATCTTCTTTATCCTTTGGGCCATCATGATTATCATCAGTGGAATCATCATCTACAGACTGTGGTGTCAAATATCCAAAGGCAAATTCTTCAATTTCTCCCACTCGCTTTCTCATTTTAAATCCTGAAAGGAGATAAACAACCTAAGGAACTACAGAATAGCAACAGAGAGAGATTCATTGTACAACAGAACTGTATTGCTATATTATGTTGTTATCTATAAGATAAACAAAAATCAATATATTTCATCTACTTAGTCCAGAGTAACACAGAATGTATGTTGAGAAACTGAAAAATTGATTTGAATAGTTCGGGATTTTCACAGTGAAATATAGTATCATATAACAAATTATTTATGAGGAAATCACTCAAATTTCACTAGTTTTGTTCCACTTACTTGGACATGTTCCAATGGCAAATTTCCTTCATCATCAGCATGGTTCCACGCTGGAAAGCTGACAGTGGAGCCATGCTGACGATGAAGGAAATTTGCCTTTGAAACATGTCCAAGTGGAACAAAACTAGTGAAATTTGAGTGATTTCCTCATAAATAATTTATGTGAAACTGAAAAATTATTTGAAATATGTCACTATCTTTCATCTTTAGTGAATTTTATTTAAAGAAGAAAGGTAGACAACTATTCTTATTATCAAAACACTGGATAAGAATGAAGGTGAAATTCACAGTGCTTATATATAAAAATGGCCACCAAATTTGTGAACTCCAAATGTAGTATTAATTATATTCCATAATTTTTAATGTTTCAACAGCTTTAGTATCAGAAATAATAACCTTTTTAAAAACGTTAAAAAGAGTGGACAAAACATTTAAAGCTGTTAAATTATGAAATGCTGACTGATAGCCTTTTATCCAAACTGCAATATTAACTTTAATGAACCTCTTTATTTTAATGAAATAAATGACACATCATATTGTGGCTGCCAAGAATCTCCAGCATAAAGCTTTAACAAGAAGCTATGAAATTAAATGTTTCATCCTCACATGCTGTGAATAAAGCATAAGAATGAGCAGCAAATGAACTGAATGCCAACTTGCTACTGTTGAACAAACATGGAACTACAAAATGAGTACAGAAAGCATAAATAGATTCAGTGAAAACTTATGATCTTTCAAAATCATAATAATAAACTTCCTGAAAATTGAGAAGGAATTTTAAGGAAGATTTTTCTTTTATACACAAATCATACAAGATGTCAAAAAAGTTAAAACAATGCCAACATGATTTATAATTATGAAGGTAATTATAAAGATACATGTAATATTAAGTAAAACAGAAAAAACAAACAAACAAACAAACAAACAAAAAAAAACCAAATTCAGAAAAATTCAACTAAAGAGAGGTAATACTGTAAGAAATTTAAAATATGTAACTAATTTTTTCAAAACAACGAAGTAGTCTGTCAACAACTGATGGGAATTTAAATAGCTTAGAAGTACATGTGTTTATACTATTTATATGCTAGATAGAGTGATGCATGAATGGAATTGTTTTTACATTTACACAAAATATTACATATAATGTACCATAGAGTTCTGTTAAATGAATTATGTTTAACAACAGCATTAGAAAATGGCATATCATGGTTAAAACATATTTATGAAAAAAAGATAAAATGTCAAACATTTATTTCATTAATGTGGATACAAAATCTACCATTATATTTAAAACATATTTCTCAGATAGAAATAACTCCTTTCTGCTTCTGAAACCAAAATATTTATAATTGAAAAGATAATATGTACTATCAAAAAAATATAACAATAATTTTCCATTGAGTTTGGGGAACAAGTGGAAATCTGAAGGTGGTAAATGAGGAGGGAAAAGAAAAATTTCGCATCAGAAGATCAGTTTCCTGATTGGAAGGAGGGCCGGGCATTGTCATGCATCAGAAGGACCTTATGATTTTTCTAGTCTTTTGCAATTGATGTTTGCTCGAAGTTTCTTCAGGATTTCACAGAAATGTTCTAAATGTTCCCTTTGGCAGAATAATGACCAGGAGCATTCCTTGTGAGTACCAGAAGATGGTAGTCAACATTTTCTAATAGAAGAAGTGACCTTGGCATCCTTTAGAGCAATTTCTCCTGGCTTCTTCTACACCATGATCAGGTGTTTGGATCCTGGAGTGAAATGATGAATTCATGTCTTATCACCTGTAATGATGCATGAAAGCAACTGCTCACTTTTTCTTACATGGAGTTCAGAAAGATGCTGAGCTACTTCCACTCTTTGCTATTTCCGTGCAACATACTACAAGCATGGCACACACTTTTTGAGATGCAAATCCTCAGAGACAATTTTTCCAAGGAAAGAATGATCCACATTCTCCAATACTGAGGGCATAAATGTTCCAAGATTTCATAATGTATGATGCGACTGTCCTCTTCTACCATTTGTTGAATAGTTTCAATAACTGTGTCTGTTTGACATGTCATTGGTTTTCAGCTTTGTTACTTGTCATGAATTTTTCTCTTCCTTCTCTGAACATTTTCACCCATGTTGAATGAATGAGAGGGCCAAAAAATTTGGCTTGTACACTTCAATCAACTGTTAATGTGATTCTATCACTGTTTACATTCTCATGGTGAGAAATCAAATAACAGACCACATTTCACAGTCAGACATGTTGTACAAAGGTACCTTCATAGTTGCTGAGTATCACTGAAGCTTAGTGCAAGTCAGGAGAATAAAACTTGGCATGTGTTGCCATACAACCATAACTTCTTTCCAAGTGGCAACTGACTAGCTGAATTTCCCTAGGTGCTATAATTTTTTTAAGCTTGCTACTGGATATGTCTCATTTAATTTTCTTATACATTATTTACTCCCCTTTTCTCTACTTTCTTAACCATATTTAAAATTAATATTAAGCTTAGAAATACCTGTCAAACCAGCTCCAGCAACCCCAAATAGTGAACCGATAATAGCAATGCCTGCAGTAGAACCCAGAGCTGCTGCACTGGCACCACCAAAAAATGTACCAATTCCTGCACCAAGAAGAGGGGCTGCTGCCAAGCCTCCAGTTAGGCCCAGCACAGCTCCTCCACCAAGAGTTGCCAGGCCTATCAGAGCATACCTCTTGTATTTCTTTGTTCGTTGACGTCGATTTATCTGTTTCTTTTCTTCCCTATAACATATTTATATTGATAATTATCCAAAAATTTTATATCTATTGGTATGAGTTTCTACTTATATAATTGTCTATTTTTATCAAATATATCATATCAAGTAATATTTATTCACATATTATTCAAATAAATTTCTGTCATTGTAAAATACAATAGGAACAGTTACATACTATGTTTACAAAATACATACAATATTTAAAAGTCATCAAGTTTATACAAACACTTTCAATCCAAAAATATTTTAATCTTCTTTGTATTTAACCTACATTATACTATTAATAAATCCAATACACATCTATACAAGATCTAATTTTACACAACCTCCAGGTTATCTGCATAATGAAAGCCCCCCCCCCACTCCTTGTATTTCCCTTGTTAGCAATATTTTATCAATCATACCCCAATCTCTAATTTATGTTAACTATTCTAATTCATTTCTCTCTTACTTTTCTAAGTATTCCCCTCTCATTTTATTTCTCATTATCCCCATATCAGTCAACATTCTATGTGCTATACTTTCTTTCTGTAATTTATTCCATTTCACTTCCCAAACACCTCCCTCCATTTCTTTATCCCTTCACACTCTAATAAACAATGAAATAATCCTTTATGTTCTCCTCACATAACACACCCTTCCCCATTTTCTCCTATGAGACCCCTGAAAAACAATGCTCCTGCTCACATCCAGCCCAGTCCTTCACTCCCAAATTTATCACAACAATCCATATATTTCCCATTTCCCCATTCCTTTAGCAAATATATAATCATAATGCATAAACAATAGGCAATTAGTCACTAATATCTATGGCCTAATGTGTTACTGATGAACCTGATACATATCAACATTGATGGCTGAGACTTCTAAGGTACAGACTCATTAATGGAAAATCCACAGTTCAACTGCTGTCAGTACTATCCTTCGTGACTGAGATTTTTGCCAGGTTTAACTCAGTCCTCAATAATGACAATAATGACAATGGGAGGTACTCCAAACTTAGGCCTGGAAAGTTTCCTTCCCCCCCAAAATTCTTTTATAATTTTAATTTTATCTCATATATCATCAGTCCACCACTTATGATGCCTCAGTAGTGAAAATCGACTTTAAACACTATTTAAAAAAACTGAAACCAACACTGTAAATAAGCATAAAAAGGTTAATACTAGCTTAAATGCTTCACCTTTTCCAAAAGTGAATTTTTTGCATTATTTGAAAATTTGTTAAATGAATCTGAAAATGATAGGCCATCCAAGTCTTCATCACCTTATGTAAGTGTTATTACAGATAAAATACTTTCTTAACAGCTCTAACTAGCAATTAATGTTGGCATATATAAAAACATGGAAATCCAATGTAAATGTTTATTTTCATGAAAACGATGGGACTGGTTTCGGAGAAACATCCACTCCATTCTTGACCAACTCGACGAATGATTGGAGAAAAATCAACGGTTATGAAGAACTGCGGCTCCGCCCTGGTGGTACTTCTATGAACCGGAAATTTGTATTGCATTCTCCTGTCAAGTCGAAATTCAACAGACGATCCCTATATTTATAAATAAAAATCTTCTACCATGTATCCAATTCTATGTATCCTTGTGCTTCTTTTAGTAGCTTTATTTCTTGTTGTATGTCGTGATTATCAATCCAAAAATGGTGTGCAGCTGCCGACCTATCTATCTGTCTATGCTTGACGTTCCTGAGATGTTCCTTTAACTGTGTTCCTACGTTCCTCTTCGTCTTCCCTATATATATTTTATCACATTCCTTACATGATATTTTGTAGATACCCGATTTTTTCTCTTCTGGGATGTTGTTCAAAGTATTGTCCACTAAAGCATTTTTTAAAGTGTATCTGTTGATAGGTGCCAATTTTATGTTCCTTTCTTTAAAAAATTTTTGGAATTTATTTATAGCTATTGGATGAAAGTTAAATTTTTTAAAAACTGGTCTATCTTTTTCATTCATCAGTGTAGTGGCGTTCTTAATAAATTTTTCTTTTTTGAATCTGTTAAGTTTTTTATTTACTAAATTTTTATTGAAACCATTTATAATTGCAATCTCCTGTTATCTTCTCCTAATTCCATTCTGTATTCCTCCTTACTAATTGGTAAATTTATCAGTCTATATATTAAGCTATTAAATACTGCATGCTTGTGAGCTATGGGGTTGAATCCTTTTGATTTTATATAGTTATCAGTATGAGTTTCCTTTCTATATATTCCAAATTCCAAATTTTCTTGGTTCTTTTTAATTTTCAAATCCAAAAATGGTAACATCCCATCTATTTCTGTTTCTAGTGTGAAGGAAATATTCTTGTCCTGTATATTTATGAGTTTCAAAGCTTCTCCAACTAATTTTTTGTTCACTATACTAAAAATATCATCTACATATCTATACCAGCATTTAAAATAATGTGGAAAGGCTGATATTATGTGAGTCTCAAATTTACTCATAAATAAATCTGCCAAAAAGGGGGACAGAGGATTTCCCATTGTCAGTCCTGTTTGCTGTTTGTAGAATTCACCGGCAAATTTAAAATAGGACTGGTTAATACAAATTTTAGTGAGGTGAATGTAATCCTTTCTATGAGTTTCATTAACTCCCATCTCTTTTAACCAGTCATTCAAAAACAATAAAAGTTTTTCATTTGGTATGCTTGGGAATAAAGAGAGTACATCAAAAGATACTAAAATATCTTAGGGTAAAACCTTAAAGTTTTTTAACTTTTCTGTTAAGTGAAATGAATTTTTATGCTTTTATTTTCAAATTTTGGTAAAGCTGTGAATATATCTGAGAGCCATTTTGCTAGTGAATATGCAGGAGTGTTGATGTTATTAATGATGGGTCTCATGCTAATCACAGGTTTACGGATTTTTGGTAATCCATATATTTTGGCTAAATTAGGGTTGTTTTGTTTTAACCTTCGTTTTACTTTGTCTGGTATGACATTGCATGTAAGTATAGCTTTATTCACAGTTTTGTACTTTCTTTTAGTGGATCAGATTTGACATGTGTAAATTCTTTTTTATTCAACATCTCTAACATTTTACTAATGTAGTCTTCTTTATCCATTATGACTATTTTATTCCCTTTGTCAGCCTTTTTATAAATAACTCCCTTTTCTTTTAAAGATCTAATATTTTTATAAATCTGAATTCTTTTTGGTTTTAATTTTTTAACACATTTAAGAGCATTTTCTCATTTAATTCTAATTTTTTCTTTCTCCTTATTAGTTAAACCTCCAATGTCAATTTCTAAATCCACTATGTAATCCTCAACTTTGTTGGAAAAGTCTATGCAACTCTTAAAACCCATATTGATTCCTGTTTGTTAAAACCCTTTTTTGATAAATTCACTACATTGCACTGTCTGACACTCTTATTGAGGAGAGATGTTCTTTCTTTATTCATACTGTTTTTTGATAAATTCCCTGCTTTGTTCCTTTTCTGCAAAACATTTTTTGATTTTTGTAAATTTTTCAAATTCTCTAGTTTCTTTTTCTGGATATTTACTTTTTTCTTTATTCTAGTTTGTATATATTCTAGTGCATTCCTTATTACAATGTCCCATAAGACATAACCTAACTTCTTATTAACTTTTAAATGTATGTTATATAATTTCAGATCAATGTCTGCTAATATTTTGTAATGTTTATCTTTTTCTATCTGTATTACTTTCTTTTCCAATGCTAATTGTTCCTTGTTGTTACGGTTATTTTAAACTAATTTTCTGACGAAATTTGGGCATGTGTGATGATTAAGACACAGCTTTAGAAAATGTATGTCTGCAGCTATCTGTTTACTCTTACCTTTGAGTTTTATGTAGCCTTTTATCTCTTTCTTTATGTTGTTAAAATTGTGATTAAAATCACTGATGAGTAAATCTTCCATTTTTCTCCTTTCGTTCCTATTTGGTTCGAAACCTGTTTAAAATTTTTAAGAACTATCGAAATTACACAAATTCGAAAATTCTAATTGGAACTAAACACAGTGAAGCTTTTGAAATGTATATAATCAACTACTTGTCGTCTAAACACTCTTATGCTTCACACTATCTTTGAAAATGACGGGACCGGTTTGGAAGCGACAGCCACTGCATTTTCGACCAACTCGACGACTGATTGGAGAAAAATTAACGGTTATGAAGAACTGCGGCTCCGCCCTGGTGGTACTTCTATGAACTGGAAATTTGTATTACATTCTCCCGTCAAGTCGAAATTCAACAGATGATCCCTATGTTTATAAATAAAAATCTTCTCCCATGTATCCAATTCTATGTATCCTTGTGCTTCTTTTAGTAGCTTTATTTCTTGTTGTATGTCGTGATTATCAACCCAAAAATGGCGTGCAACTGCCGACCTATCTATCTGTCTATGGTTGACGTTCCTTTAACCGTGTTTCTATGTTCCTCTTCGTCTTCCCTATATATATATATATATTTTATCACATTCCTTACACGATATTTTGTAGATACCCGATTTTTTCTCTTCTGGGATGTTGTTCAAAGTATTGTCCACTAAAGCATTTTTTAAAGTGTATCTGTTGATAGGTGCCAATTTTATGTTCCTTTGTTTAAAAAATTTTTGGAATTTATTTATAGCTATTGGATGAAAGTTAAATTTTTTAAAAACTGGTCTATCTTTTTCATTCATCAGTGTAGTGGTGTTCTTAATGAATTTTTCTTTTTTGAATTTGTTAAGTTTTTTATTTACTAAATTTTTATTGAAACCATTTATAATTGCAATCTCCTGTATCTTCTCCAATTCCATTCTGTATTCCTCCTTACTAACTGGTAAATTTACCAGTCTATATATTAAGCTATTAAAAACTGCATGCTTGTGAGCTATGGGGTTGAATCCTTTTGATTTTATATAGTTATCAGTATGAGTTTCCTTTCTATATTTTCCAAATTCCAAATTTTCTTGGTTCTTTTTAATTTTCAAATCCAAAAACTGTAACATCCCATCTATTTCTGTTTCTAGTGGGAAGGAAATATTCTTGTCCTGTATATTTAAGAGTTTCAAAACTTCTCCAACTAATTTTTTGTTCACTATACTAAAAATATCATCTACATATCTATACCAGCATTTAAAATAATGTGGAAAGGCTGATATTATGTGAGTCTCAAATTTACTCATAAATAAATCTGCCAAAAAAGGGGACAGAGGATTTCCATTGTCAGTCCTGTTTGCTGTTTGTAGAATTCACCGGCAAATTTAAAATAGGACTGGTTAATACAAATTTTAGTGAGGTGAATGTAATCCTTTCTATGAGTTTCATTAACTCCCATCTCTTTTAACCAGTCATTCAAAAACAATAAAAGTTTTTCATTTGGTATGCTTGGGAATAAAGAGACTACATCAAAAGATACTAAAATATCTTAGGGTAAAACCTTAAAGTTTTTTAACTTTTCTGTTAAGTGAAATGAATTTTTATGCTTTTATTTTCAAATTTTGGTAAAGCTGTGAATATATCTGTGAGCCATTTTGCTAGAGAATATGCAGGAGTGTTGATGTTATTAATGATGGGTCTCGTGCTAATCACAGGTTTATGGATTTTTGGTAATCCATATATTTTGGCTAAATTAGGGTTGTTTTGTTTTAACCTTCATTTTACTTTGTCTGGTATGACATTGCATGTAAGTATAGCTTCATTCACAGTTTTTATTTATAAACATAGGGATAAACATAGGGATCATCTGTTGAATTTCGACTTGACGGGAGAATGCAATACAAATTTCCAGTTCATAGAAGTACCACCAGGGCGGAGCCGCAGTTCTTCATAACCATTGATTTTTCTCCAATCAGTCGTCCAGTTGGTCGAGAATGGAGTGGCTGTCGCTCCGAAACCGCTCCTGTCGTTTTCAAAAATAGTGTGAAGCATAAGAGTGTTTAGACGACAAGTAGTTGATTATATACATTTCAAAAGCTTCACTGTGTTTAGTTCCAATTAGAATTTTCGAATTTGTGTAATTTCGATAGTTCTTAAAAAGTTTATTTTCATCCCACTGAAAGCTACAGAAATGCCAATTAATATTTTTCTACATACCAAAAACAGATTATCATATTTATCAACCAGACAAGAGTGAAACTTTTGAGTGGTCATTCATGTTTTGCATCTTATGTGTGATATAGCTGCTGTAAGGAAAGAACTACAATCACTTAGCTATGCCAATGCAAATGATTTATGCTTATTATCATTAAAATCGCCTTACTTCTGTTCTCTATCTCAAACCAAATCTAATAAATGAAAAATATTTATGATATAAACAAATATATTGTGCACTTATCAAGACAGTACACCTAGACAAACAGCAAACAGTTGCAAATTAAATCATTCAAACGTGGTATAAATATTGCTGTTTTGAAATACCCTTTGGGCAGATGTTTGGGTGATTTATTATAAATTATCCAGTCACTCAAGAAGTTGAATTTAATTCTTGGAGACATCTCTGCTAGCTTGGAGCAAAATATGAAAACATCACCACAACACCAAAAAACAGTTCAGCATTTTGTCGCACTTTTTAGCTCCTTGATTATGTCTTCTGTATAATGAATTGCAAATGTCTCCGACAATGAGGCTAGTAGTTTTAATTTTTTTCTTCTTCTATGTTATTTTCCTTTTTCTGGTTTTCTTTATACTTTTTCCTTTTACCTCCATTATAAACAGGCATTGGAGCATAGAAAATCTGTGATTAATTCATTAGGTTCACTTAATGATGAAAAACATTGGTGTTACTGAAATGCAAATAAGGGGGCCTCTGTTTTTTCAATACATTTAAATTTTGGAGAACTATCATACACAAATACCTGCACACTTTTTGAATAATTATCAAAGAGAGACAACATGGGTATTTTCAATAAGATTCAGCCACAACCAACAATGCCATTCATTCTATGCAAGCTCTAAGGGAGATTTTTAAAGAAAGTATCATTTCTATAGGATTATGACCCTCACATTCTTTAAATTTATCACATGCAACTATTATTTAGGAAATCCCCCCCCCCCAAACAGAGATTATAGAAATAAATTTCACACTATATATAAACTAAAAGTCAATATAACAAAAGAAATTTGAATTATGTCAAAATCAGATCTTTTACATATAAATGACTGAATATAGATGAGTACCACTTTAAATATTTGCTATAAATCAAGTTAGTATACTCATTATAACATAAAAATAAGATTATATATAGTTTTTATAAATTAATGTTCATATATACTTGGAGATGATGGTTTCATAAGTACAGGATCCAGTTGGCTGCCAGATGGCTAACTGGGACACATGGAAGAAGTTATATACCCTTTAGACAATACTGATGAAGCACTTACTCTGATAGTTCTCGCTGTTCATCTGTGAGATATGCAACTGCTGATTCTTCATAATCATCCACTAAATGAAGAGAAACATTCAGTAACTCTGCCACATGACGAATCAGAACTCTCATCCTTGCATCATATTCCCCTTTAGTAAACAAAAGTATTGCTTTAGTAAACAGAAGTAAGCCTTATAGACAGATATATGAAAACATTTTTGGAATTCCTTTAGCATGGCAGTAGTCATGCTGTAATTAGTTTTATTAACATATAATTGTGATACAATTTCACAGTTAATTCAGATTTAAGAATATGTAAACACAGATAATGTGAGAGGATAAGATTAATTAGCAAAGTTAGAAAACAAAGCACAAGATAAAAGGCATATGCATTCACATACCTAAGGATCTCTTAGTTCTAATTTTTTTAACTGTGATTGATAGAAAAAAAATTTATGATATTTGCATGACTTTTTTGGCAGGTTTGAAATGTTAAAATGCATATCACTGCTATTATTCCAAAACTCTCACACTTACTATTAGGCTATATAGGCAAGAGTGCTTTTTGTAGTTATTACAATCTTGCCCATGTCATGTACAAATTCCTTTAATTATTGTAATTTAACATCATATAACACCAAACAATCTGATCATTTCTTTTCATAAATTATATCACTTCAATATAGAAGCACTATAAAATGGTACACTTTCAATCAAATTCTTATTTTTCTTTTCTGAAACTAGAGCCATAAAATATAAGATTTAATTTTTCTTACACAAATAGTATAATATATATCACAAGAACTTTGGTATTAGTAATTTCTTTTTTAAAATTTGGTTGGTGAACATAATTCCATTGTTTTAACTAGCTGATAGAACCTTATTGGCAGGCTTGTGAGCCAAGTTCTAGCTGATGAAATCATTTCTTAGGTGAGATGATTTCATTGGCTAGATCATAGCCCACAAACAACATTCTACTGAATCAATACTGAGCATAAAAGCCTTAATTCATAATTTTAATTTATCTTTCTCTCACTCTCTCATGCACAGACATGCACAAAGATATGGTAAAAACATAATGCAGAGCTGCAAATTTATTTTCTGTCAGTATGATACAACAAAGTATAGCTCAACTCTACTGCTTACTATTAGGGGGCTTTAAATACAAGATATAAACACAGCTGTCCCATAACTTAATAACTATGTACTTAATGTTCTAGAAAATGCAGTACTGATAAGGTTCAGTTTGGAGAAAATACATTAGTCATATACTATTTAAAAATTAACATTATGCTCTCCATACATAACAGATTCAAGCAAACACTATTCATGCTTATTAAACAATAGTATGCAGAAAGATTAAATAGTTCTGTATTTAAAGCTAGCATAGTTGCTCATTGATTCACATGCATAATAAGTGCAGTTTACACTTAGAGAAAGAAATGTAATTTACCAGTAATAAATCTAAGCACACAAGTAGCAACTACTACTACTATTGAAGAACTAAAAAAACTGTATACTGCTAAAAAAGAACTAGAATATCTCACTAGTACTATTTATAAAAGTGCCAAATGTATACCAGGAGGTAAAATAAAAAAAATATGTATAATACCTTTTGGAATCATAATCTTGAAAAAATGAAGATAAAAAGAAATAATCTTATAAAAAGAGCTGGGGGATTAAAAAAAATAACTGAGGATGTATAGAAATGTTGGAATAAAAAGCCAACAACTGCCTCCATAGTCTAGTGGTTGTATTTGCAACTACTAATCCAGAGGTCCTGCGTGCAATTCCTGGTCAGGTCAAGATGTCTGAGTAAGGTATTTTTCATAGTTTTTTCTTACCCTGAGAAAGTGAATACCAGATACCTTTAAGGTACCAGGGACTTTAAGCTCATTTATTCTATCATTAATTCATTTAATTAAACTATACAATCATATTTGGATAGGATAGTATACTATTTCGGCAAATTATAAAAAAGCCATCACATTCCAATGCCTAAGCCTAATAAACTCTCTCAAGAAATCAAAAGCTATATACAATGCCTTAATGGCATATTAGCAAAAATCATAAAAAGAGCGACAATGAAGATCAAACTTGTACATGGAAACAGGAATTTTTAATCACAAAATAGCACGATTCAGACTTGAACTATCAACTACTTATCAATTAAGATAAAATTTAAAGCAAAAAATAACCTTTTAACAATGAGAGAAGTTTTCTGGCTCTATTAATAGGTTTTTGAAACCCATTATGATAAAGATTGGAGAAATAAGCTTAAATGGAAATGCAAGAAATGGGAGTGAAGGACAATCTTGAAATGGGAAAGTCATTCATATAACAATGGATTTCAACAATATAAAAGAATCTATAAGCACCATGTAACAAAAATAAAGTCTGCTTACTACAAAGAGCTGTGACAGGTACAAAACTTTTCAACATTTACACTAATGATCTATCAAGTAGATAAAACTTAATTGAAAATATAGGATATCCAATGTTTGTTGATGATACAATAATACGAATGACTAGCAGAAACGCAGCAAGAAACCATACTCACATGCTTTAGTCAGCATTTAATAAAGCAGCAGAGAGATTCAGATTTGGGCATTAGAAAACATTATGCAGATTTAACACCCTTAAAACTAATTATTTATGTTTTATCTGAAACATAAAATTGAAGATTTTTTACATAAAATTAATACTTGATTAATTGAATAAAGGCAAATGTACAGAATATTAAGTACTCACTTTGGCACTAAATTAAACTGGGAACAGTACAAAGAAAAACTTGAAAATTTACATGGATGCAATGTAGGTTCCATAAGTTTCTAGCAGGACCAAGTTATAATGCAATAATAAGAAAACCTATTGTGCAGTAAATATCCTTATCTTCATTTATTATCAACAACTGCACTCTGCTTATGCCTTTCAGCATCTTGGAGAAAGTCATGTGAGTATCTAGAGGTATGTGTAGTACCTGTGCGTTAAGGGATTTTTTTATTTGTTTATTTATGGATGCTCTTTAACATCTCAGGTCATTAGTGTCCCATTCAATTCGGTGTGAAACGGCCAACAAATTTTGCTCAGACCTCTTCATTCAGGCTTGAAGTTCTTTTTCATGCCGTAAATGTACGGCATGGGACCCATGACTTCATTTCACTTTCCTTCCCTTCCGAAGGAAGCCATACTCAGGATTTTTATGCCCGAAAAAAATCCATCGATCCTGGCCGAGTTTGAACCTGCATCTTGGGTTTAGAAGGCAAGTATGGTTACCACAACACCACCAGGACCAATGTGTAGGGGATGGGAAAAGCAGATAAAGTGTACTTTATTAAAAGGTAGCTTAGTAATGAATTTGGCAAGGAAATATTTGCATATATGATGAAAGTGATATGGTTTGAAAGAATGTATTGTGCCCTGGTTGAATCAAGATGGGCATATGGAATTGAAATTTGGTGCACTGATACGGCATCAAGAAAATGGACCTCATTTTCAGATCTTTTTTGCAAGTTAATGTTAGGTGTGCCTCAAAACTCACCTAATGTAGAGGCTCTCCTGGAGTTAGGGAAAGTTGGTATGAGAGAAATGGTATGAGAAATGATGGAAAGGATACTGAAAGATTGGCTTGGAATAAATCAGATGCCAGAAGATAATACAATGGTTTGTTTAAGATATCAGGAGAAACATTTAAACAGTAAGTAGTGACTAGGTAGTATTAAGGATTAATTGCAGAGGAATGGATTAAGTGATACCTGGTTTGCAAGAGAGGATATTTTTGGAAGGACATTTGGTCCAGATTTGAGGATATGAAAAGACAGATTTTAGGTTTGTTAAAATATGAGAAAAGATTTGTAACATTTTATAAGTCTATCAAAGTAGGATTTGTGAAGGAGATATGTATTGAAAGGTGCAACAGACAGGAAAGAGAAAGAATAACTTGGTTTAGATTGGGAGTTTGGAGACTGAGGGGTTTGAGGAATAATCTTTCCACAGGATATGTGGAGAAGAACAAGATGCTGTACACATTTTTTTTTTATTTGGAGAATAGTGTTTTAACACCTATTTTTACTATTGGGGCATCACAGGCAGTGGACACTGATATACGAGATGAAATGATAAATTGCAAAAGGATATTTTTAGGGAACGAAACATTCCGGGCCTAAGTTTAGGGTACCTCATTTGCCATTTATAAGGACTAAGGAAAACCTGGAAAAAGCCCCAGTCAGGAAGGACGGTAATGGTGGGAATCAAAACCCACACCTCCCACTCACAAGTCCAAGCCTTAGCCACTTGTGGCAGTGTGTGCACATTCTGTTGAAATGTAAGTTTACTGAGGAATGGAGGAAAATTTTAGAGAGAAATGGTGAAGAGAAAAAAAAATGAGTTTAGTTAGAAATCTTACTATTAATAGAGAGTTTTACAGTTTAAAATTTGTTAAATTTGGTCTTTATAAGTACAAAAAATTATCTTGTGAATAGGTTTTGTGAGTAGATTTATAATTTTATTGTTAGTTTAAAAAGAGCAATATTTGAAAATGGATATGGTTATGCTTAATTTTTTTTTTTTTTTTGCATGTGTAATAATTAGATGAAGGTGAAATATATAAGCCAGAGACAGGTATTTGCAGTGAGGAATAAATTATTAGTTTAAAGTGAAGGTTTGGTGTAATTAGAATATATTGTTTGTATAAGAATTTGTAATGGGCAACAGCTAGAAATTGGCCATGGGCAGAAATAGGTTGTTAACATTTTATAATGTTTCTTAGCACAGTGATAAATACAAATACAAAGAATACTACATGGTAGCAAAATTTTTTACAAAAAAAAAAGGACTTACTCCCAAAGAAAACTAAAAATTACTTAGATGGAATATATGGTAAAGCTTTCCTTTCATATTCATGATAAAATAATGGGATAAACACTTTTGATTAGGACAAGAAAACATGAAGATGAATCATGTGAGGGCTGATCAATATAAGTGCTAATATGAAATCTTGCTCTTGTTGAAGATGTGTGACTAGAACTAAAAGAGTTGGTCCTGGTGGTGTAGTGGTTACCATACTGGCCTTCTAAACCCAAGATTGCGGGTTCGAACCCGGCCATGACCGATGGATTTTTTCGGGCGTAAAAATCCTGAGTATGGCTTCCTTCGGAAGGGAAGTAGAGCCATGGGTCCCATGTCGTACATTTACGGCATGAAAAAGAACCTCAAGCCTGAAAGAGAGGCCTCTGAGCAAAATTTGTCGGCCGTTTCACGCCCTGAGTTGAATGGGACACTGATGACCTGAGATGTTAAAGAGCCCATAAATAAACCAATCAAAAAAAAAGAAAAGAAAAGAACTGAAAGAAACTGCAGCAAGTTTGGGCCTTTCATAAACGTTGATCTTTAAGATTCTGTGTGAACATCTCCAAATGAAAAAGTCCAATGCAAAATGGGTGTATAGACTTCTCTCAGCAATTTAAAAACAATACCAAATGGAGTGTTATGAAAGGTTTTTGACTATTGACTATTATGTCAAACAAATAGAAAGGAAGTTCTGAAAACAATGGAGATAGGGGAAGAAATTATGGTTCTTTATTTACAAAAAGAGAAGCCGTAGAGTGGCATGCATCTGGTGAGGTGCAACAAAGGAAGGCCAGGGATGTCCAGAACAGGAGAAAGGTCATGTTCATAATTTTCTGGGATTGGAATGAGATTCTATTAGTTGAACTCAAAGAGAGAAATACCAATAATAACACAGACTACTACTGCAGCCATCTATATAAACTGCAAGCAGCAATTAAAGAAAAGAAATGCAGTGTGCTGAGCCATAGAGTTTGTCTTTTGCTTGTGCACACTTCTTAAATTGCAAAGGATGCTACGAAGAACTTGGATTCAGCAAAATGGACTGTCCACTCTACAGCCATAGAGTTTGTCTTTTGCTTGTGCACACTTCTTAAATTGCAAAGGATGCTATGGAGAACTTGGATTCAGCAAATTGGACTGTCCACTCTATAGTCCAGATCTAGCTCGAACAATTATTATCTTTTCTCATAATTGAAGAGAGACCTATGAGGGGAAAAAAAAAATAATGGTCACACAGGAAGCCATTTCAGAATATTTTTAGGCAAAAGTTCATGCTATTTTTTCAAGGGCATAGAAATGCTAATTCAAAGATATCAAAAGCATTTTGAAATAAAAAGTCACTGTGTTGAAAAGTGACATGATTGTTTTCTTCCTCTTATCTCTAAAAGTAAGTTAGGCTGGAAACTTTTGCAAGCTACCTTGTGTTAAACCAAACTTGTAAAATCCATATGAAGTCAATAATAAAATATGAAGCAGAGATTCTTATATATAAGAACTTTGCTTTAACACATCTTCAACACTTCTGATATGCATGATATTTTCTCTTCCATATTGCATACTTCCACTGCCACACATTCCCCTCTCAGCTGATAAGACCTTTGCTTTTGGTCTTTCCCTATCATTTGATGTGACATGCATCTTTGGTGAAGACACATAGGTTTCCTCTTCTTCCTCTCTCCTCTCACCAAATGCATCCTGCCAGTGAATCTTCTCTTCTTTCCTCATGTTCTGACACCGCTGCTGCTTCTGTTTCCAAATACATTGCTGAATCACCATTTCTGGTGTCTGGTCTTTTGTATTTTGCCACTGACTCATATTCTGTTTTGATCCATAAATCTATATCTTTTTTTTCCTCCCCCCTCTTCCTTGACTTGTTTAATTTTCTTTAGCAATATATTCCAAACATCTCTCTCTTCTTTTCTATAATCTTGTTCTATGCAAATTTGCATTCTTTTCAATTTTCTTATATTGCTCAGAATTGACTATTTAAACTACTATTGATGTGTGTTTGTTTCCTCTTCTTAAGATTCTATTAAGTCGCAATTTACCACTTAGTCAATTTCATCTCCAAACATTTCTCAAATATATCAACTATTTGCAGCAATTTCTTCTCTACGTTCTTCTCCACTCCAAATAGTATAAAATTATGTTTTCTTAACTCCTCTTTGATTTTTCTCTCAAACTTCAACATTTTTTTTTGTTACATATGCATAACTCTTCAAGCATTTCTTTTTTCATAATATGTAGCATGCCTTTTTACTTCTTCAATCTTATTATCCAACTTCATCTCATTCCTCTTGTCTATTTTTTAAAGATCAACTATATCTTTTGAGATAATTTTTAACCTAACCATTATTTGGCTCATATCTTTGGGGCCTGGATCAAATTCGATGCCCCTACTAATCAACATTAGTAGTTATATGGTTATAAATAATGACAGATACTAGTTTTTCATTAGGCACCTTTACATTCATTACTACTTTTACTTGTTTGCATATCTTCCAATTCTGGCCCAGTATATTTCCAAATTATTATCCATTTTCCCAAGCTCTATGCTGTATGGAGTGTCATGCACAAATGTCCTCATACTACTGCTGTTTGTGTCAAACTTATTTATTAGGTAATTTTATTAATGTGATAAGAAATATTACAACATGGTATCCACCTAATCTTGCTGTGCCAAATTTCTGGCTGTTGCCTATTACAATGCTTACAAAAAATATGCATAACACATTATAATTACAGCAGATCATCATTTTAACAGAAGTGATAATTTACTCCTCATTACTACATGTGAGGGTACGTCCATAAGTTTCCGGCCCTGCTGATAAGGATTATCGCCCTCACAAAACTCTTATCTGGTGTTATACCTTATCTGTTAAGTAAATAATTGTAGCTGTGACTTCTGCTCCATGGTGTTCAGTTATTCAGATATATTTGCATAAAGAAGGCTATGGGTAGAAGATTGTAACATGTTCAAAATGGAGTGTCGAGCTGCTATTAAGTTCTTCACAAAAGGACTTACTCCAAATGAAATTAAACAACGATTGGATGATGTATATTGGGAAGCATCACCCTCATATTCTACCATAAAAGAATGGGCCAAACTTTTTGAATGAGTCAAGAAAGCATTGAAGACAATGAGCAATAAGGGTCGGCCCTTGTAGGTGCTCACTCCTGAAAACATCGCTCTTGTGAAAGGAGAAATTATGCAAGACTGGTGGCTCAAAGTTACATAAATAGCAGTAAGGTTGGGCCTTTCTAAAACAACAGTACTTCGAATTATTCATGAACATTTAAACATGAATAAGGTTAGTGCAAGATGGGTGCTTAGACTTCTTTTCTCAGTCCAAAAGCAGCAACAAGTCATCTGTTGTCAGGCATTTTTGGAGCTATGCCATGTCAACGAGTGAGAAGTTCTGCAAACCATTGCTACAGGAGATAAACCTATGATCCCTTGTCCAAAAGAGAATCAATGGAGTGGTGTAAACCTGGTGAAGCACCGCCTCTAAATGCCAAGGTCACTCAGTCAATCAAGAAGATCATGGCCACAATCTTTTGGGACTGTGAAGGAATACTCTTCATTGACTTCAAGTAGAGGAATACCACAGTAAATGGGGAGTACTATGTGCGCCTACTGCACAGACTATGTGCTTCCATCAAAGAGAAAAGGTGAGGAAAGCTGAGTGGTGATGTGTGCCTTCTTCGTGACAATGTGCCTGTGCACACAGCTCTTGTTGTAAAGGAAGCTGTGAAGAAATGTGGCTTCAAGGAAATTGACCATGCACTCTACAGCCCAGATGTAGCTCCCAGTGACTATTTCCTCTTCTCAAAACTCAAGAGGTCCTTCAAGGAAGGAAATTTAAATGTGACAAAAAGTGATGGATGTTGTTTATGCCCATTTTTCAAATGAGATTTCTGATTTTTTTTTTGGGGGGGGTTGAAATGTTAATTGAAAGATGTGAGAAGTGTATTGCAATAAAGGGTAACTATATTGAAAAGTGAAATATAGTTCTTATCTTTATCATCCTAGAAAATGATTAGGCTGGAAACTTATGGGCCTACCATCGTATATCTGTCTCTGACCCATCAATAGTCACCTACTAGAATATCCAGGAGACATATATTTATCTTATGACTGAACAAAAATTATACCTTAATTAACCTTAAACATCTTCAAATATAGTTTTTTATTTCCTTTTCAACTAACAATCAACAAATATACCTATTTACACAACCTATTCCATCTCACATATATTATTTTTTTTGCGTGCATGTGCATGTTTGCATGTGTGCTTGTGTGTATAGTGTTTAATACTCAGTTTTACTGCTTAGTCCCCTTAGTTAATTTCATCATCATAATATTTTCTTAGTCATCAACTACTTATTATTCCTCAACCATTCTCTCTAATTAAACCTTTCGTCTACTTTTCAATATGCTTACATTTCAACATAATGTATACAGTATCTTTCTTCTTTTCATATATTGAACATATCCTGTGATGTTAGTAGGTTCAAATTGATTATTTCAAAGTATTCATGCATTTGAAGAATTTTGAGTCATCTTTCGTTCAGTTAAGTTTTTCTAGAAAATAATTTAATGTGATATTTTTTCACAGTGTCACTAATTTTTTCTCCATGTTGCAATGCCTTCTGGGTGTTTTGCCTCTTCTGTTATTAATGTGCCTTCATCTCTTTCTTTTTTGAGTTTATTTAACTGGTTGTTCATGATTTATAGTTGTGCTGTGCTAATGCATTTCTTGGCATTATTTCTGATTATATTATATAGACAGATAGCTTTAGCTATGTGTTGGAATTGGTACTTAAGGATACATTTCCCCTTCTTTCTCTACCAATGTTTGGAATCGTTTCCAGTTGGCTTTTGTGAAGTTCCATGATATTCTTGACTTTATCTTTGAATATTTATGTGTTGTTAACATGAGTAACAATTATAACATTGTCTCCGTGTCCTTGGCCCGGGTCTTCTAAGACTTTCTTTTCTGTTATCTCATATATTTGACCTGACTATTCTATATACGGGCTTAATGTACTTTCACTATAGTAGATCTCCAACTTTAAAGACTAGTTTATGAAAAGAAAATTTGTTGCTGTTTATCAAATCTTTCATTATGTTTTCTATGTTGCTTACATTTGTAACCCTAATTTAGGAAGGATGCTTCTTTTTTATGATTACAAATCACAACCACTGAGGAATGTTTAAGAGTGTGTGATCATATAAATTAATCATGACTCTATAATGAACTTGAGACTAGCCGACATAAATTTCTAAAAAAATAGCTCATCTACATAAACCTTTACCCTGTTGCACAAGAATCATTCATGATATAAGAGTATATGATAAATATATATGAGCAGTTGGGAAGACAATGCTTCCTCCATGAGAATCTTAAACTAAAATGGCATCAGTGAAAAGATTTTACATAGTTAATTAAATTAATTATTTTATAATTTATTATATAACAGAGCTTGATGCTGATGATGATGATGATGATGGGTTACAATTTATCTAAAACTGAAAAATGTATACATTGTATAAACAATGTAATACAGTTTTTTTCACACTAACTCCATTCACTTACATAAAATTTGGAACATATGTTTCGGGAGCGATCCCTCCCATCTTCAGCCTGTTGACAAACTGTTGTTAAACGTGGCGGTTGGGTCTCTTGATGTTCTTGTGGTGGCATCTGTTGGTTCTATTAGGAATTTGCTGAGTTCATCCAATGGAGGGATATCGAAATTCATCAAATTATCCTTATTTTTTGTAATGAAAATGTTTTCCCAAGTGGAAAGTTCTATTGCATTATGAAGTTGTTTAAGTAGTTTTATCTCTGGTTTAATTTCATGATTTTTATTCCAAAAGTGCACTGCTATTGCTGATTTATCAATTTGTTTTAAGCGAATATTTCTGAAGTGTTCTTTTTCCAGATTCCCAAATTCCTCTTAGTTTTTCCAATGTATTTTTTGTCGCACTCTGCACATTCTATTTCGTAAATACCTGACTTTTGTTCTGTTGGCATGTAGTCCTTTTGGCATGTAGTCCTTTACTCTGCAACCTAGGTTAGAGTAAAGGACTACATGCCAACAGAACAAAAGTCAGGTATTTACGAAATAGAATGTGCAGAGTGCGACAAAAAATACATTGGAAAAACTAAGAGGAATTTGGGAATCCAGAAAAAAGAACACTTCAGAAATATTCGCTTAAAACAAATTGATAAATCAGCAATAGCAGCGCACTTTTGGAATAAAAATCATGAAATTAAACCAGAGATAAAACTACTTAAACAACTTCATAATGCAATAGAACTTTCCACTTGGGAAAACATTTTCATTACAAAAAATAAGGATAATTTGATGAATTTCGATATCCCTCCATTGGATGAACTCAGCAAATTCCTAATAGAACCAACAGATGCTGCCACGAGAACATCAAGAGACCCAACCGCCACGTTTAACAACAGTTTGTCAACAGGCTGAAGATGGGAGGGATCGCTCCCGAAACATATGTTCCAAATTTTATGTAAGTGAATGGAGTTAGTGTGAAAAAAACTGTATTACTTGGTTTATATATATACCACTCCATTGTCAACAGCTTCATAAGTACACTTAATTGAGTGTATACATTGTGTAAATATAAGTAAAAATGCCATTCAATCTCTACACTAACTTGGATGCATGCTGTCAGATAAGCATACAAATTTTATGTAAAGTAATAAGAAATAGCAAACTTAATAATTCTTAGTCAAACAATAACTACAAACCCTGTAAAGTACTATAAACTAACCTGTCACCAGTCCTTTGAAGCAATGGATGGAAAAATGACATAAACTAGTAAAAATAATTATTTTTACAAATGTCTCAGAAACAGCTTTAACTTGACAATTGGACCTAAATAAAAACAAAACAAAAAAGTAACAGAACTACTCTATTCTTATATACATAATGTCACATATAAAGTCACCATGATCAGCATGGAATCAGAAGTGGACTCTTTACAATTCTATTTAAATGCTTTATCATACAACTTTAAATTGATGTAAGTCATAATATTTGTTACTCTTTAAAAAGTAAAAATTACATGGAGAATATGTCAGTATTTCTATGAATAAAAAATATATTAATCTGACAAACTTTACATTACTTTAATCATTTTCTTTTCTATTATTGTTTTAGTAATGCAGTTTCTTGGACCATGATTTCAAGCACTACCATATCTTGTACAGAAAGTTGAACACTCTTTTTGGCTTATAGATTTTAAGTATATTGTTTTGCCCAGATAATAATCATACAAGAATATGGTCAGCACTCTAATGTGCCTCATAGAACCCTGAAACAGCACAACTGATTGTTAAAAATTGTTTCTTTGCTGAGGCAGAAAGAAACTTGAGTTGCATGTGAATCTGTGGGGTTGCAATTCACACTTTACTCCTGGAAAGAATAAAATGGTACCATTCTAACATTTTCCAGGTTACCAATGGGATACATAGCATTTTGAGTAATGGCGGTTCAGTGAGCAACTGAAGATGGGGGAGATTCTCCAGAAACTCGTATTATTTTTATGTAAGTAAGTGGAGTTTAGTGTAAAAAATGAATACTAAGTTTAGAACATATTATTTGCCTCTAAGTAAATTTTCATTTCTAAAGTCATAGTTAATATTATATTTGTACATTTTTAACATTGATACAAAAGCTGCTGGACATTTTAATTTTAACCAAGCATAATTACAAAAGCAATAAAAATTGTAAAAATGCTAACAATATCAACAAAGATGACAATAAAAATCAATAATATATGACTGATCCTCTTGGAACCAGTTCAAGAAAAGGTATTGATCACCTAATATGACAAATTATTATAATGAAATCACTCAAATTTCACTAATTTTGTTCCACTTACTTGGACATGTTTCAAACGCGTTTGCCCCCATCTTCAGCCTCAAATTGATCACCTGTTTTGGACAAATCTTCACTTCATGTCAAAACTCCTTCTTCACCTATCTCTCAGGAGAATTCTGACATTGCATATCATTCTTATCCTGATAAGGGGGACTGTAAAGCTTTTCAACTATTTTAACAGCCATCTATGTGGCATAAGTTGAAAACTTAAGTATCATTTCATAATATTCAATGGCTGGCACATCAATAAACATGAACAACTTAATTAACTTATAGAACGCTAGAAAACACTTGTTACACAACAAGTTAATGACAGCTAATGCTAAGTACTATGTGAAAAATAATGAGAGTGCAGCTGATGCTGCAAATAGCTGAAATTTCATAAAATGTGGAGAAAGGCATAAGACTGGTTATGAGAGAAAATAAAAGCGGTGAATCAATAGAAATAATATAACTAGAGCCCGGATTCTTAGGTTTTAAACTATTTTGTTCCTTGCTAGCTAATTGTGATATTTTAACATAATTATCCTTTCTTTATCATGGGAGTCACATAGTTGAATCTTATTAAACCTAAAAATGGGTAAATAGAACATTGAAACCTAAAAATGGCTAAAACTATTGTTTAAAAATATTAAAATAAAATTGAAATGTAATGAATTATATTTACAATAAAATTATTTTTTTAAAACATCAACCAACAATGTGCATTTTGATGAACTTCAAAGATATTGCATTTAATTTTGTAATACCATTATTGTCATATGTTAGCAGCATGGTAAAATTTAATTTATTTTTAAAAGCAAATTTAATTTAATTTTGTAATACCATTGTTGTCAGTCATGTTCAATGCTATTTTTCTCAAATGATTCTAAAACAGATGTATTCTGTCTTTTTATGTCAGCCAAATTCTGTTAAATTAAATTAAATTCTGTTCAAGTTCTGTTAGATGTAACTGTTATTCAGAGGCAAATTGAACTCGTTATTAAGAAGCTTACACTTCCAGTTTATTAACAGCTAGAGCAAAATGCTAAAAGTAAAGGTTTCTAAAAGTCAGTCGATTGGCAAAGATCCCAATTTTAAAATTGTATTTTGTCACATGTGCCAAAAGCAAGTGAGTTTTGAACAAAAACTGCATTTTCTACAGTATAAAGAGTGTGCAGGGTATGTTAGTAGCATTGAGAGAAAACAGAGGATCCAGTTCCAATCACAAATTTCAGTTCTTTCTGGCTGTTCAGAAGAAAATTTTATCCACACTTCTGTGAGAAGCTAGTATCAGCAAATGTCTCATGGCATATGGTACAGAACCCAATCAATATTTAATAAACTTCTACAAAACATCAGTGGCTGAGAGATACCAGATGATTCAATCGAAGGAAGAATTACTTGCACTAACTGTACAAGAAAAAGATTGAATTCACCAGAACAGAGCTATAGGAATGTAACATCTGGCTTTCAGCTGATCAGACCACAGCTAGCTGTGGTCGCTTCTTTGCTAGCATTGCAGTGGGTAAGTTGGACTCCACGGAACTGGTAAGCGCCACCTCATATTATACAAGATTATAGACAAAATGAACATCACCATAGCCTGCACCAACAAAGATGTTTTAGGCATCCTATGGCCATCAGAAAACTTATATGAGATATTTCTGCTGCTTGTGACTGATAATGCAGCCTATACGGTCAAGGTGGGAGAGACGTTGAAAATTTTCTACCCTAACATGCTGCATATCACCTGCCTTGCTCACGGCTTATACCAATTGACTGAAGAGGTTAGAAACAATTTTCCAGGAGTGAACAAAATTATTTCATCCATTAAGAAAACCTTTCTGAAAGCTTCCAATTGCAATATAGATTCTCAAGAAATGCTACCACAAACACCTCTACCACCAGAATCCATTGTCACCTGCTAGGGTATTTGGTTGCAGGCAACCATCTATCACACCAACTATTTTGAAGGCATCAAGAGTGTTATAGACCTGTTTTACATCAACCAAGCAGCCTGCATAGTAAAGGCTAAAACCACTATTCACAATAAGAAAACATCATTTCACTTACCTTTATTAAGGCCAATTTTAGTGATCTTCCTGCAGCTATTTAACACTATGGAATTCACATCTTTACCACTACAAGATGCAATGGAAATCATTTACATAATTTCAAAGAAAGAAATACTAGGGCCAATGGGTGAGTCTGTTCTTTGAAGCTCACCCAGTGTTTGCAACAATGAAAAATGTATCTGCTGTTCTTCAGTGGGAACAAATTTCAGATGGTTTACAATGGGGATCAACAGCAATGGCTTCATTGAAATTTGCATTGATGATTTCCTGCTGTGTTGAAAGAACATTTTTTTTTACTATAAGAATGTTTTAAAAGACAACAGTTTCACCTTATGAAACCTAACAAAGTATTTCATAGTACAGTGCACTAAATAACCAAAATGATTCTGGTTTAGTTTGATTAATTGAAAAAGGTTCTAGAGTGTTTGACAAATTAATAAATTAAAAACAAATTTTAAAACTAATAAAAAAATTCAGGGCTTTAAAATGTTTTAAAAATTTTGTGCCCTGACATTATAAAGACTTGGAAACTTGAAGTATTTTAATGCTTTACACTTTGGAAAAATGCAGTGCACTGACATTATAGGCTTGGGTATTTTAGGTGTTCATGTAGTTCTGTGTTTCAGAACAATAGAAAATACAAGTACAATTAAATTAAAATTAATATTAATGTACATGTATTTCAATGTGTTTAATTTACTTTAACAAATGAAACTTGAAAAAAATTGGCAATAAGCAAGACAGAATACAAATTGGAGTACCATAAAATCATAGATAAAGCATAAAAAATGGCTATACAATAGGTCTGGTCGTTAAGAAAATAGAAAAATTCAAAAAGCAAAAACAAATAAAAGACATAACCACACCTAAAGGCTACAAAGGAGATTATATATATAAGAGATTCACTTTCCACCCATGAGCACACCAAAAATTCCAGAACAATTTAAATAGGCAAATATCATTTTAGCTTCAGTAACAAATGTAGTTTAGAAAACCTGCTAAAAACCAACATAAAAAAAAAAACTTCTGCTAGGGAAAACAATCAGGCATTTACAAAATCAGTTGCAAAGAGTGGAATATGAAAAAAAAACATAGACAAAAAAAAAAAGAAATATTACCATACAGTTTAAGGAACAATGAGAAATCCGAGAGAACTAACAGTGTGGGAAAATACCAAGGGTGCCAAAAAATGTATACACACTTTTAAGGTAGATATCTATTTAATATATTTCAAAGTTGGACCGAAAAACTACAGTAATGTATAGTATGATGTTCTGAAAACAGATGTGATTCACATACATTATGATAGCGTAGCTACAACAATGGAGCCAAGATTATCGTTTGAACAGCAGAAAGCAATTTTGAAGTGGTAGTGGAAAACTGAGAGTGTTGTTGAAGTACAAAGGCAATAGAGACATGCGTGCAGAACAGAACCACCAATATGAGTAACTATTGCATGCATTCAAGACAAATTTGAGACTCATGGTACTGTATTAACAGGATGGTGCACCATCATATTACCGAGATGTATGTGCATAACTTGATGACAATCTTCTAAGGCTGGATAGGACAAAGAGGTCTATTTGAGTCTCCATCATGTTCTCCGCATCTAACTCTGTTGGAGTTCCACCTATAGGGTATTCTTATGGATGTTGTACACCATAAAAAACCAGCTACACTGGCAGCATTTCGGGATGAAATTGAAATGCCATGTGCTGCAATCGCTGAGGACACTTTTGCGAATGTTGCTCAATCAGTAGTTCAACATACTCAGAAGTGCATCGATGCCGATGGTGGGCATTTTGAGCAAATGTTATAACTGTAAAAGTCTAAGATGATTAGTGCTCATCATTTTCTGTATGTGTGAATTCAGTTTTGTTATGTTAACGCAGTTTTTTCTTTGCTTGAAGTGTGTATACATTTTTTGGCACCCTCTGTATATTCATAAATTAAAATAAAGAAAATTTGGTTAATTTTGAACTCTCAAACAACAGTAACCTCATTACTAAGTTTGTAAAATCCACAGAGCAACATTTTAATACCACACTGAGAAGATGAGAGTGAAACCGTGCTGATGATGAAGGCAACAAGCTTTGAAACATGTAAGTGTAACAAAATTACTGAAATTTGTGTGATTTCCTCAATAATAATTTGTTATAATAAAAAGACCTATTTTAACATGTTAAAAAGACTATTTAGGATTGTTAAAAAAATAATAAAAATCGTGCCCTAAATATGTATAACAGTTACTTATTTAAGAGAATGTGTATGTTAACATAAATGTATGCCTTTGTTTACAAATTTTCAGAAAGATTAGTCAGTGATGTATTTGCATATTTGTTTCCTAGAATTTTCATTAAAATCTTGTATAACATTGTGCAATTGCAATGCATCTTATATTGTTTTTCAATGTTTACATATATCAGAGCAGTGATCCGTTTTTCTGTCTGAAGATGGCCAAATTACAATCACATATACTTGGATTCTGAAAACCCATTTTGGTTTATTGCATCATAAGCAATGCTTTTAAATACAGAAGTCCTGAAAATATGTAAACCAGATAATTTAATTTATGAATATCAATATTATTTCCCATAAATCAACTTACAAAACTTTTTACCAAAATGAACACAAATAAAATAAACCCATTAATTTTAAATATAATTTATACAATCAGTGCCTTCAGCAATTCCAGAAGGCATTAACCCCAATTTACTCCAATTTGATTGGCTCAGTCCTCCAGTCCCGGTTCATCAGCAGGTACCTAATGGAATATACAGGAGACCAGGCTTAGATCCAACCAAAGAACACTACTATAAATAATTTATATATTCAATACAATATTAAGCTATATTTCATATAACAATGAATCCTCCTCCTTTTCTAGTTTCAAACCATTCAGCTAAATTTCTATCCTTGAGAGTTGCTTATTCCTTTGTACCTTATACACAAACAAACAAGTAAACATATTAAAATCAAAGTACACAATTTCTTTTTTATGTTCTCAGTTCATGTAAACTTACTACTATTAATAAACTTTTAAATTTCCCAATTGTTTACCCTGACTTTATGGAGTTGCATTCCTTCTTTACCCCATTACAATTAACCCCAGGTTGAATATGTAATGGGGATCTATATTCACTTCTAAATAGTGCAATTGTGGGCATTGTTATTTCCATTTATCTTGCCCACCTTCCATAACCATTTTTGTCTTACTTGAGTATGTACTTTTTTCAGTTCCTTAATATTTTCGTCTGATTTTAAATTTAAAATTCTTCTCCCTCTTATTTCATTTGGTAAATTTTCCCACTTTCGTAATAGGAACTGTTCCTTTGAAAATTTGGTTTGTTTACATTCTAATATACAATGGCAATTACTATATAGTTCTTCACATATAGGACATATCCCCTCAACATATCCATTTTTTATTCCACGTATGTATATTACTCCTGTTCTAAATCATACCAGTCCTTCCCTTACTGCCTTATCACAGATTTCAATATATCTTTCTCTTCGCCACACATTTTTTATTGTGCTGTATAATTTCAGAGATTTTTTGGCATTAAGATTTGCCCATAATTTTTAAAATTCTGTTGGAACCAATGCAGTGAAGCCAGATAAAATATAACGATTATCCAATATTGTCATCTCATACACTCTAGTGCTTCACTTACTTTTAAAATATGGTGGGATCGGTTTCAGAGAGAATCCTCTTCATCCTCGACCAACTTGATGACATTCTCTCCGAAACCGGTCCAACCATATTTGAAAAGTGAAACACTAGAGTGTATGAGATGACATTATTGGATAATCATTATATTTGCCCATATTTCCCGTTTTTCAATATCCTCATTTCTTATTATAATCTCTTTCCAAAATCCTTTTCCCAATCTTTCTCCCTTATGCCATATTGATCCCATGCCCACTTCTTGTAAAATATTTTGGATTTTAGATATCCAAATTTCTCTCCCTTTAATTTTTCCTTGTGCTACCAAACACTGGTTGATGATATTTCCTCTTCTAACCTCCCTATTCTATACGAATATTTCAATGCTCTTTCTATAACTTTGCTTTTATAGCCCAATCTTTCTAGTTTCATTAGGGCAACCTCATTAGGTGAAGATCTAGGCAAGCCTAAGACAGTTCTACAAAATAGTCTATTTATCACATTTTTCCCTTTCCATCCTCCATCTGACCCCCAACTTTCTATTCCATATATCATTCTGTACTGTACTATTGAACCATATATTCTTTCTAACCATTTTACTTGCATGTTTAGTATTATATTTACATGAGATCTAATTACACTGATGGCTATTTTTCCTTCTGCTATTGCTTTTGTTTTTTGATCATTCCATTTCCCATTATTAGACAATTTAATACCTAAATAATCCATTTTTTCTTGACAACTTCAATTTCTATGCCCTCCTATTGCCATTTTTCCTGTTTTCTTTTTAATTTAAAGTCTTTTTTTTTTCATCACCATAATCTTAGATTTATTTTTATTTATCATGAGACCCCATTCTGTACAAAATGTGCCTATAGCTTATAGTTTTCGTTTTAATCCTACACTTGTTAAAGAACCTGTTACCACATCATCTGCAGAGCAGACCTAGTATTTCTATATTATTTATAGTTGGCAAATATACATTACCTTTACTAATTTCTTCTAGAACATCATAATAAACAGATTGAAGAGAACTGGGCTTAATTTACATCCTTGTCTTAGACCTACATTGTTTGATATTTTATCTGTAACCTTCCCCCCTTTCATACTTAATACAAAATTCGTTTTCCTTGTAAATATTTTGAATTACTTGATATAATTGTATGATTCAGTTGAACTACACACTCTTAAACCTTCACTTAATTTTCATAAATGTAAGGAACTGGTTTTGAGAACATTTAGTTCTTCCCATCTTCAACCAGACTAAAGTTCAACTGTCAGATTATTCGTTGAGCTGTGGGAATGTGTATTCTGCTCTGGTGGCAGTGTGATAAACTTGTAGTTTATGTTTTCATCTCCGGCAATGTCAAAGTTCATTAGGCTGTCTTTGTATTTGTAGATGTAGATTTTCTCCCAGGTAGCTAGTTCCATAGGTTCTTGTACTGCTTTTAATAATTTTGCTTTTATTTATTATTTCATGATTTTGTGTCCAAAAATGATATGCTACTGCTGATTTCTCTATTTGCTTGTACTTTATGTTCCTGAAATGTTCCTTTAACTGTGTGCCTATGTTTCTCTTTGTTTTTCCAAAGTAGATTTTTTTTCATATTCTGCACAATTTATTTGGTAAATACCTGCTTTTTCCTCTTGTGGAATACTGTCAATAACATTATCTATCAGTAAATTTTTAACATTAAATCTATTAATCAGTGCCATTCTGATATTAAAATCTTTAAGAATATTCTGAAATTTTTTGTAGCCCATGGATGATATGTGAACTTTTTAAAAATTAGCTGTTTGTCTCCAGTGTTTTAGCACCAGCTATCCTTCACTTTTGGCCTTTTCTCAAACCTTTCATTTTGTTTCCTGCTCTTTTGATGGCCTCCTTTATACTAAAAATACATTCTTGAACTTTTCTATCCTCTAATGATGCTAACAAATATCTTTTCCCCATATGTTCCACTTTTTGATTTAACTTTGTATGAAACTTTTCATTTAAATCATTTTTCCATCTGTATTGTTAATTGGATACCTAACCAGAAACTTAGCTACCCCCTGCTATCATTTGGAGCTCCATTCTTAATGGAAGTGATTACTTGCACTTACCATATCCTTAATCTTAAAGCATACTATATATCTATCTATATATCTAAGATATATAACATATAATCATAACACTTTGTCCATTTTTGTTTACAAAAGTGAATTCTTCCCCCCTCATCTTCCCCTTTTACTCCATTGCACCTCAAAATGTTATTCTCTTCACAGAACCATGTTAATTTTTTGCCCTCATTATTGAAAACATTATCATTACTACAATGCCTCTCTAAATTTGCTTCCATTGGGCCCCAAGCATTGAAATCTATCCTAATCTGTTCTTCCCCTAGTCTTGTATTTAGATCCCTGACTAACTAACTAACTAACATTAGTTAGTTAGTTAACATTAATTCTACATCTATATATTTGTCCTTTAGTTCTTCAATATTTTGTCTCAATTTAATGAACAAATTTGAATCATAAAACTTGAAGAGCTAGGAAGATTATAAACAATACCTAGACACACTTGTATAATGCTTCTACATTCTTTCAGTGATTATTGTATATACACCACAGCACTTTATTACCTTCTAAATTCTTTCCAACCTTAATTTTTAAAACTTTTATCTCTTCTTATAAATAATCCTATGTCACCAGACACCTGACTTTTTCTATTAACCTTAAACCCTTTTTTCCTATAAAAATCATACCAAGTGACATTGATAACAGAATCCTTTAATATCCATGTCTGGACCACTAACCCTCTGCCCACTTGATTATCCGATGAATGTCACCATTTCATATTTTTGCTATTAACCCTTCAACATTACAGCATACTATATAAAAGGTAAACAACTCCTACTGAATCCTTTCATGCAAACCTATAGTGCTCCAGCTTTGTTTTGCTTCTTGTTAGTCCTACCTCTTTACCTGGTGTGACTCTTCGCTCTTCTATCTGCATAACACTTTCCCCAGGCTTGGAGACTATACTCAACTCTGGCTCTCTTCACATACTCAAGCCAGCTATAGCACCTAGTGCTTCCCTGTTGGCATCCTCATGCAGCTATTGAGGAGACTGTACAATGCATTGTGGTGGTGTCATCAGCTGTTCATCTTTCCCCTTCTCTCCTTTTGCCATTTTTTCTTCTCCACTGCTGCTTTGGTTTCCTGGACTTTGATCCTTTCTCTGGCTGAGCCCATAACTATTATATTTCGTCCATTCATGTCCTGTTTCTTTCTGTCTATGAAAAGATTCAAACCACTAATGTAGGCAAACTTCCCATTTTCTCTAGTTTTTTTCATTTGCTTCAATAAAGTTAATCTATATTCCCTTTCTTCTTTCGCATAATCTTCTCAATAAATTCTTTGTACCCCTAAGTTTTTTTGTACTTTCCAGCACCATCCATTTAAATTTCATGGTGGTACACTTGACAAGTATTGGCCTCCGTCTAGCTCCTTTTCTACCTATTCTAAAGAAGTCAAATATTTCCAGTCATGTAGTTGGATCCCAACATTTTCTTAAATATTTCTTCAACCTCTTGCCAAGTTCTCTACTCTCTATTTTCCTATATTCCAAAAATATATAAAAAAAATGATAATGTTATTTGCCTCTGCTTTTTCCTCTACTCTTTGTTGATAGCTTGGAACAATCTCTCTCATATCCTCAGTAAATCTACTTATTTTTTGTCGAGCCTCTTCTTCATTTTTCTCAATTCAATAATTTCTTCTGATATTCCCTTTAGCATTCGACGACCTGTTCCATGTCTGACCCAGGATTTAGTTCAACATCACTTAATCACTAATAATGCCATCAACACAAAGCCATACAAATCATGGCACTTGATCATTAGAGACATTTTCTTCAGTCTTAATTTTTCTTTTATTAAAGAGGCCAATTCTGGCTGGATAGATTTCTGTTGATATACCCATTCTACCTTATGCCTACAGAGCATGTGTAGACACATCCGCCTTCGATCGCTTCTGCTGGCAACTTTCAATTTAATTTATAGTTAATTTTTAATATGTTTTTTGCCATTTTATATTGTAAACAATTCCTTTTTGGGTTTCATATAACATTTTTGTTACATTTATACATTTTATCCATTGTTTCAGAGATTTACTTTTGAAAGTTTTCCCTAATTTTTAATTTTTTTAATTTATTTTTGCAAATAGCCATATCATTTGTGCAATATAAAATGAACTTTTATTTTGTCATGAAAAGGAGATATTTAGGGAAATGCTTTTTCAAAGCTATATTAAAAAAATTGTCCAGTATGATAAATTATAGAGAGTTATACAGCAACTCTGTACAAAGATACAGAGATTCTTGCAGACAAAAATCCAAGTACAGTACTTAAACTCTCACTAAAATGCCAACAGCAGACTTTCAGGGCAAGTGCATGTATTTGTACCTTAATTTTTTATGAAACTAAAAGTAATGTTATAATTTTAGTAAAACCCATGAGTACTTAGGAAACCTTTCAGTAATTCTGGTAATTCTTTCAGGTTGATTTTTTAGAAGAAAATGGAAAATTATTTTCCAATATTTTAGGTCATTAAAATCCAAGTTTCAATACTTAAGAGTACTCCCATTAGCACATTACATATTTATGCATTTCTATATCTTAAACATCTTTAACCAAATACACTTACAAACCCAACAAATGCAAATATGAAACATGAGTATGGATACATCTTGATGATCATAAAAATGAGATAAATAAAAGTGATTACTTCAGTGGCATTAAAAATTTAAAAACAATTGTTAGAAATTATGTGAAAGGCAATAGTGAATGATATTACAGAAAAGGCTAGTAAAACCAAAAACAAACTGAAGGTGATAATTTAGATAATATACAATACAGCATCCTTCAAAATACTACCCTGATTTCAAACGAGAATAATTCCATACCAATCATCATATACTAATTTTTGTATATATCAAATAACAGAGGAATATTCCAAGTTCCTCTGTTGTTAGAATGAGCTAAGCAGCAGATATATGATGTTTAACTATACATTTAAGCCGTGTTTGAGCTGAGTTTTCTATACTGACATACATTATACTTTTTACTCAGATAATTTTGATCTAGAAGCTACAGAGAATTCTCACCACCTCCATTGTCTATTATGTCACCATGTCTGCCTGGAAATGCAGGGGTCCTGGATTTGAATTCCACAAGGTCAGTTGTCTGGATGAGATTTTTCCAGATTTTTCCTTACCCTGAAAAGGTGAATGCCCCATAACTTTAAGTATTATGGGCTCATTTACACACTATTTATTAAACATTCATTTACCACCTCTTTAGATTTTAGTTGTTATAATGAACATAAAACATCCAATAAATATATAATAAAGAAAATGTTCACCAAACAACAAAAGAAATTTTATATGCTGCAATTTTTAAAGCCGGAATTGGTAATCATAGTGCATTATGTGTGCAACCAGATCTTAGAGCATGTGAATCTTTCCTTTGAGGATAAGTCAAGAATGTTCTGTATTGGTCAATATCATTCATAGTTCAGAAATCACTTTAGACAGCTATAGATTTAGTTAAACACAAAAACCCTGCAGTGAGCATAGGAGGATGTTGCTTGTGCAATCAGAACTCACATAGATCACTTATAATGTGAATAATCTTGAAACATTTTTCTAAACTGTATAACTTACGACATTCTTCTTCATTTGATGTATACAAAATTAATACATGGCTGATAGGTGCAGAATTACACCTATTTGAAATCAGGGTAATTACTTCAAAAGACCCTGCATAAAAGCAGCAAGTTCAAGATCGAGAATATTCAGGAACTATTCTAATGTAATGAGCTCCATCTCAAAATCTTATAACATTGACATTACATTCTTCTTATAAAATTTATTATC